>JBAMMX010000021.1:6721620-7184652 GCA_037126225.1 Dillenia turbinata | reverse complement strand
CTGAAATGGTCAATAAAATTTGAGGATAATTTGAGTCGTCAGTTGAGTGAACTCGTGTCTATAAGGCCGTAGTTTCAAATAAACCCAAGGCCTAATACAAATTCCTCTCAATTCGATTATGGTCACTCTCATTCATTCTATTTTGTGCTCAAGCAAATGATCCCTCAAAATCAGAATATACCTTATCCGTTCCGTACAAAGTTCGGGAGTCACAAGTGTTGTTAAATCCAAATAGGGTCTCATGAATGGAATTAGGTTTATACCCATATAATGTCTCAAAAGGTATCATCTATATACTTGAGTGGCGTTGAGTATTATAACCATTCGTCCAAACTCAACCATCGAGATTCAGAGTCCAGGTCTATCCGATGCACATGCACCTTGGATAAAATTCCACACATTAGTTTAACCTTTCACTCGGACCATCGGCCCTGGGGGGTGATTGGCACCGCTCATCTTCAATCGAGTTCCTATTAGCTTGAAAGTTTCGCTAGAAGAGGCTTGTAAAACCTTTGTTCAGGACCGATATAATGGAGTCCTGGATTTCCATGTAATTTGAATATATTATCCACAAAGATTCGTTACCTTTTGGGCTTAATATAGGGACGGCCAAGTGCTGTAAGTACAAATTTCTCGTTAGCTCATCAATAACCACCATAATGGTGTTGTATCCTCAAAAATCGTGTAATCCCCCTTTTATAAAATCCATGCCGATCTAGGACTAGGCCCATGTAAGGATAGGCGCAGGCTAAAGTAATCCTAGGTAAGGGACACTTCATGTTTGTTCCTTTATCATATCTCACATTTCAAATAAACTTAACTATTGACAAGTATCATGTAGGCCAATGTAAAGCAAAGCAGGGACTTTCGAAAAGGTATTGTTTTGCCGCGAGTGTCCCCTCCTCACAGGAAAGTTATGCATTCTCACAGAATGATCTTATTTTAGAGATTGTTGCCATTGCCCACATATATCTTCTTCCTAAATTCTTGTAATGCGCACATGTAACTGAAGTCTTAGTCCCTATTAGGCTCTATCATGAGCTTTGCTATCAGGTTCTTGCACTCTTTATCCTCCTTATAGCTTTGAAGAACTTCCATGATCCATTATGGTTGAATTGTAGTAATTGCCATGATCATCTCTTGAGAGCACTCTTCCTTTATAGATTCCCTTCTAAACAATGCATCTGCTACTCTATTTTCTATCCCTTTCTTGTACTATATTTCATAGTCTAGCCCTAGTTGTTTGGTGAGCCATTTGTGCTGCAATGTACTGGTTAGTTTTTATTCCAACAGGTATTTTAGATTCCGATGATCAGTTATAATGATGAAGTGATAGCCAACCAGATAATGCATCCACTTTGTAACAGCCATTACAACAGCTATTAGCTTTTTCTCATATATGGATATTCTTAGGCTCTTGGGTCCCAAAGCTTTGCTCAAAAAGGAAATGGGTCTACCCTCCCACATTAAAATTGCTTCTCACTCTCTTGAGCATGCATCAGTCTCTATGATGAATAGCTTGGAGAAATCAGATAGACTCATAACAGGAGCTAAGCATATAGTTGCCTTAAGATGTTGAAAGGCTTAAGGAGTTTCTTCAATCCAACTGAAACTATCCTTCTTTAATAAATCATTAAGAGGTCTAGTAATCATGCCATAATGTCTGATAAACCTCCTGTAATACCTAATAAGTCCTAAAAAACTCCTTAATGCCTTAGTAGAAGATGGTTCTGGCTAGTTCAAGATACACTCAATTTTCTATGGATCCATTTTTTCTCCTTCCACTGACATTACATGTCTCAAATCATCCACTTGAGTTTGAGCAAATGCGCACTTAGAAAGTTTTGCAAATAATTGGTGCTGCCTGAGAATTGATAGTACTTTCTTAAGATGTTCTATATGAGTTAGTAAGTTTGGACTATAGATAAGAATATCATCAAAGAAAATCAACACAAATTTTCTAAGATTATGCTAAAATATATGATTCATCAAAGCCTAAAAAGTTGCTGAGGCATTAGTCAAACGAAAGGGCATAACTAGGAACTCAAAGCACCAATGGTAAATTTGAAAAGTTGTTTTTTCCATATCTATTGGTTTTACTTTGATTTGGTGATATCCTAACTTGAGAGCAATCTTGGAAAATAGCTTAGAACCATGTAATTCATCTAATAGTTCATCGATGTTGGGAATGGGGTATCTATCTTTTATGGTAAGATGTGAGCCGCTGCATCCACACAAAATCTCCATGTGTCATCTTTCTTCTTAACCGGTAACACAGGTGAGGCAAAAGGGCTATTGCTATGCCTGATTATTCCATGGTTCAGCATCTCCTATACCTGCTTCTCTATTTCAGCTTTTTGGGAATGAGGGTATCCATAGGATGGGAGTTTAAAGGGTTGTGTCTCTTATTTGAGTAGAATGGAATGATCATAAGATCTCTTAGGGGGCAACGTCTTAGGTGTTGAAAAGACATCCTCAAAGTGTTTAAATAAGTCAGTAATAATTCTGGGTAAGAGATTATGTTTCTCTAGCTAGTGTCAATGTTGTGCAACTCTGAAGCTATTGTTCCTTAAATTTCCTAGTAGTTTTTCCCCTGATCATTTTTATTTTGGGATTTTCCACCATGCCCATTAGTACTACCTCTCCTTCTTCTTTTGCTATTTTGACTTGCAGAAGCTTGAAATCAAAGGTTTTTGGGCTAAAGCTGTACATCCAATCAACTTCTAATATTAGGTCCCAACTTCCCAGCTAAAGTACCTTTAAGTCAAAAGAAAAAGTATATCCTTGCACATTCCATTTAACTCCCTTCACTTGAGTTATACTAGTTATTTTACTCCCATCAGCTAAAACAACATGCAGGATTTCAACTATTTTTGGTTTCAATTTCAATCTTCACTAATTTCCTCGATTAAGGCAGCTATTTAAACTCCCAAAGATCCACCGTATTTAGCTATTACTATATCACATATAGTACTTTGTAATGCTATAGTTTTGTGTTTCAGAGAATTAGAGAATGCACATAAAGGAACATCATAAACCTCACCTAACAATTTAGCCTCTTCTTTACTATTTCTTGTCTTTGCTTCTTCATCTTCTTCTGCAGATATTATCAGGTTGAGAGTCCTGAGTTTACACTGGTGCCTAGGCATATACTTTTCTCCACATCTAAAGCATAAGTTGTTGGCTCTTCTATACTGCATTTCTTGAAATGAAATTATTGTTGTTTTGCCCTCAGTAGTAGTCCCAATAACCCCAAACTTTTCTCATTGGTTTATTTCTTTTGGTGGTACCCTAGACTCACTTATTGTCCCTCTTTTATTTTTGCTAAGTTCTAGTGATTGTTCTTGAAGCATAGCAATCTTGAAGGCTTACAACAGAGACGATGGTTTTAACATCCTTAGGATAGGTTTTATTTCTTCCTTTACTCCACTTTTGAAGCTTGATATGAAGTATGATTCAAAACGAGCTAGGACTTTACAAACATAATCAACTATAGCTCTTCGGACTCTCTTGGTACTCACTACCGTTCTAGTTTGTTGAAGCTTATTGAATTTCTCAATTTCACCAGGGTTCCCAACTTTTCAAAGCGTTGGTATAGCAGAATGGTAAATCTATCCCATTCTAACTTTTTTAACTACCCTGAGTCCCCGAAACCAAGTTACCTTTCCATCCAAGTACAATTTTAAAAATATCTCCATCCATAACGAACTCAAAATTTGGTACACCGGAAAGAATTTTTGGTACTTCCTTAATCATATTCATAGCCATCACCGGTGAAAATCGCGCTCTATTCAGGTGTGTATGGTACATTTCCTCTACAACCTGGATCTTTCTTTGTTAATTGACCACGTTTGCCTCCCTTTAGTTCTTCCTTTCTACAAGTGGGGCAAAATTGGGGATTTATACAATTTATCGACTTCTCGATCCTTATTTTTATCTTATTCATTGATCACGTGAGGAAGATGAATCGCTCCTCCATATTAGCTGGGAAATTGTCTATCTTTCTATTTTGTTCTTCAAGTCGCTTTCCCAACTCAGCCTCGAGTCCTTAAGTTCTATGGCCAATTCTTAAATTCTAGCATCTTGTTTCTTAATCTCGACCTCCAATGACTTAGACCTATTCCTTCCCGCCATTTCCTTCCCTTTCAAGGCTTAAGGCTCGATACCAAGTTGTCAAGGCCTCGAAGCTAGAGTGAGTATTTACCTTCCAAAGAGTGAGTCTCAAGCTCAAGATAAAGACCGATTGGAATTCGAATTTGCAAAGCACTACAAAGATCATTCAACGGTTACCTACGTGAAGATAGTAAGGTAAGAGAGAGAGAGAGTAGAGAGAGAGATCAGAACCAGTATATTTACCTGCCATTACAACGCTGACGGGGCTATTTATACACCTCGAGCTAGTTGGAACTAATCCCACTTATTCAACTAATTTCCGCTATTACAACCTGCCCAACTATAGTTAGTTAGGGTTGGTTAGTGTTCCGGCTGCTACCTAGAAACGCGGGCACTTTGCTTACTCAATTTAGCTCGTTATAGAGACCTCTAACTCTAATCGGCCCGACCCTAGGGATAAGCCATCGGTATTTAGGAGAATACCTGCTTGGAGAGAACCGCAGCATTGAATGGGGACTAATTTTTTTACAAGGTCACTGCCCTAGGGTGGTTCGGGGAGATGCACTCAAGCAAAGTTAGGGTATGTTATAGGAGGGAAATTTAGGGCAGTATTTTTTTGACAAGGGCAAAGAAACACGAGGGAGGAGGGTAAGGGAGTAGAGGACTAGCTAAGACACTCTTGATGAGTACACAATTCCTAAACAAGTAAAGATGAGTTCTAAGGAAGGACATGACAACGAGGACACATGGCGTGGGAGGCTGATGACTGGAAGTAGAGAGAACATAAGGAGAATTCTACCAGAACTAAGGAGCACAAAGACAAATGAAAAAAACTCACCCTACACGGACTTCCCATACCCAATATATACGTGGGGTAGAACCGAAACCCCTATGGAGGTCGAGTTACATCAACGCACAATCAGTATATATACACACAAAGCTTCAAGTGATGGAATATTGATCCTTGGATGGGGCCTAATATTTAATCTAATAATTTGCTTTATATTTAGTTTAATAATTAATCACATATATTAATATACAAGTCGTGTATAGATACACTCTTATAATCCTCTCATATATAGGGGAATGTAGTTGTCCAAAAGCGGATCTAAATTTAAATTACCCTCTCAATAAACCCTTTCTAACACGGAATCGGAGCTACATTAGAAAACCTAGCTCTCCCTTTCTTCATTTCCCATTATCACGGAATTTTAACTCCAAGATAAATACTTAGCGCTAAGCCTTTGAGAAGATCCAATGTATCGGAACGAAATCTATTTAATTTCTTGACTCACAAAAAACCTAATCTAGTCAAACAACTTTATAATCAAATCTCTCACTCTCTTTCATGAAGACATGTTTCTGCAATGCTTCTCAAGTCTTCCAATTTCTTTTCTTTTATTTAAGAACCTAATAGTCAAACATGAAGTGTTAGAACCCCTCTCTCTGTGACAGTTCATCAAAAGACAAGTCACTTGCATCAACCCCATCATTTTGCTTGCATCAAAACCCAATCCTTTTTTTGTTTACTCTCTCAAAAAAAAAAAGAGAAAAAATCTGTAATCCCATTGGTCTACTCCGCATCACCAGTCGACTTCAATCGCCACCACCACCGCTGAACTAAGTCATCCTCGCCGCATCTCAGATTTTTGCAATCGCCTTCCTCATTACCCGAGATCTCGATCCATCTCACAAGAGCGTGTCGCTTGAGATTCAAAATCAGAGGCGACAGCACTATCATTTTGCCAATCGATCTAGTTTGTTTTATTTATTTTTTTTTTTAAAAAAAAAAAAGGTACCCAAAAAATGGGTTAAAAAAAGGTGTAAAAACAAAAGTTACAAAAAAAGGGTTAAAAAAAAAGAAGGTACCCACCAAAAAAAGGTACCAAAACAAAGGAGAAGGTACCCATAAAAAAAAAAAAAAAAAAACAACTCCAATCTCCATCAACTCAATCCGGGCCTGGTCTACTAGGTAATGTAGTAACTAATTACACCCTTTTGGATCAGTACACATGCTTTCTACCCTTCCTATTAGTCTGTGACATAGCCCAGCAACTTAACTCTCTGTCACTTCAGTAGCCACACGAAAATCAATGGTATCTTGACACTGACGTTACCTCCCACTTGACGCACACCATAGGTAATCTTCACACTATTTTTAATAAGAGCAATATTTCACATGTTTTTGTCAATAATAGAACTTACTTCCTATTTTTCGTGTCATAAATACTTACCTAAACACATCTTCCTCTCCTCTTCATCCTAAAAATGTGTTAATTGCACCTCATGTAAAATCCCATTTTGAGAAACTACTAAATCATGCATTTGTATTTGCATTTGTATTTATTTTTCTCTTTTTTTCTGAGAACACTTAATTTTTTTGCATTATTTGTGCAAAAATTTGTTGAATTCCTTTTATATATGTGATACATTCATTGGCTTTCTATGTCTGTGAGTTTAAGTATAGGTCAAATATACTAAAATTAGTATACATTAGTGACATATATTGGAAAATGAGAATGGTCAGAATAAGTCCACAATAGAACCAAATTAGGGTTGGAGTGGGACCCACAAGGAACATATGTCACAATATCATAAGGGACACCATGAACATATGTTATAACATTATTAGATAGAGCACAAGATACAATTCTCAATTACTTGACACCACCTACATTAGGGAGAGAACCTATATTTCACTTTAGTAGAGTGAGAGAGAGAGGAAGAAAGAACTAGAAACACAACTTTTCCCCTTCAAGAATCCAATTTTTGGATTTCACACTTCTTTCCCAAAAAAAAAACCACACCACAACCCTCAACGAAACCACCACTTGAGCTTAGATTAGGCAACTTCCATTTATATACTTACAATCCCCAAAATAAAGAAGTGTAGAAAATGTGTAAAACAAGGCTAGAACAAGCTGGAAATATGGGGAAGGCTAGGGAGTTGGAGGAAGAGAGCATAGGAGAATAAAAATTGATTTTGAAGCTTAGAAATGCAAGTACCTTGCTTGTGCTTGTTTATTTGTTGCCTAATAACCATGAATAACATGTTTCTTAACTTTTTATCATGTTGTGATAAGTGTAGAGTAGGGAAAGGAAGAAAGAAATTTCAGATGTTGAACATGAAGTCTAGAAATTGAAAATTCTGCTCTATTTTATAGCTTGACCATGTCCGGTTCTTTATGTCATATATTTTTCTACACAACTGCAAATTGAGTAAGGTTTTCTCCTAATGAAACTAGACTTCCATAGCTTTAATATGAAATATGATTCAAAGAGTTTTAAAGAGAATTGAATTTTTGGTGGATTTTCAAACATAGCACAAAGTCTGTAGAAAACTCTATTTTCTGTCCTATTTTTGTGCTGAAATTTGATACGATTTTGAGCTATCTTCTAGGCTGAGTTAGGCTGAACTCTGAACATAAAAATTGTAGGCCTATGACTTATCTTTAAATGGTCATAAGAATCACCTTAATCTGATTTATGAAGAATAAGTTATGTTCATTTTTCTATGACTACGCAAGCTGTGTTGTGGATTTTGAGCTGTAACATTGATTGATCTGTTCATCCCAGTGTAATTGGAATTGAACCTAGCTATAAACATGGAAGTTGTAGGCATATGTCTTATTTTTAAATGGTCATTGGAATCACCTCAATCCGATATTTGTAGTTCAAATTATAACATTTTTACTAGAACCTAGTTATATTAAATATTTGCTGTAATGGTATTTGGTTCACTATTTGTTGTTAAACTGCAATGCCTATATTATTACGTCAATTGTTCTTAAACAATTTCTTATGATGAATTATAATATTTTCATTATGAGAAACATAAAGGAAAAGTAAAAAGAAAGTGATTACACATAAATTTCTCCAAAAACTTGTGCGAAACCTGCAGGTGAAGCTTGAGGTGTACGGGTTTCATATAGAGTTCCACAAGCTTGTGCGAAACCTGCGGGTGAAGTTTGAGGAACATGGATGGATCTCTTCTCCCTTTGAGGGTGGAATTAGAAACAATGAAATATTTGAGGGTCTAACCCTAAAAAAAAAAAAATTCTAGATTCATTTAGGAATTCCCAAATTTAGCTTGCTCTCCAGATCCTCATACATTAGTTTGGTTAAACACTCCATTCCTCTCTTTAAATGTTAAATTAAATTGGACTAACAAAGATGGGAAAAGGACAATGATTATAAATGTGGTAATGGTGATTGTTTTCTTAAATTAATCAAGTGTACCGTGATACACTCTTACTATATTTCTCGATACTTACATGGTGAGATTGATATTCTTGTGTCTGCTTGCTTGCTTTGCATACTATTAGTCTCTCGTGTACTTACTTAGCTTATACTGATCCCAATATCCTTGTTTTTAGGTGATCAAGGAGACGAGAGGGAACCGTCGGGTAAAAAGACTTGAGCCTAGGGATCTAGATCCCTACCTATCTACGACCCCATTTCTATTTTGTCCAAGGCATGCAAATATTTGTGATTTTTGAGATGTTTGAGTTATGTTACACATATAGATGTATGGTTATGTCATATAGATAATTTATGTATGGTTTTGAGAATATAATGACTATATACCATGGTATGTTGTGCTACCATGGTAGTTGTGTCAAGGCAAGCAGGGCCTCGAGTATCACCGGTTTAATAATAGAAGTACTATATTTGTTTTTTTTTAGGTTTCATACTTACCCCATGTGACTAAATGGTCAAAAAATAGGGAAACTCTACTAAAATTTTTATTTTGGAAAAAAACCATTAATTTCTTTTCTTTTAATATAAATCTCCTTCTGTGTTATCACACATGAGGAGTGTGATTGTTGCGAGTCCAGACATTACATTATAATCGTGTTGATAGTTTCTGCATTTGCATGTTCGGTTCCTTTTGCTAAGGGGTGCGATGTCTGGATAGCGGGTCGTTACATCTTATATCATTAAAAATCTCATTTTTGTGTACCAATTTACAAAATATAACTCTTGCTCTATAGAATTTGATCCCTTTGGTTTCTGTATGAAAGACCTTCAAACAAAATAGATCACTTTTAGGTGTAATAGTTCGGGAGATCTCTATCATGTAACTCCTCCCACTTCTTCGCCACCCACTACTTTGGCACTCTCTTCCTCCACTACTTGACATAGACGTCTTGATCATCCCGATGTACCTACCTTTCATTATTTATTATCACAAAATTTAATTTCCTATAATAAAAAGATTTCACATATTTTCTGTAATACTTGTCAATTAGGGAAGCATGCTAGACTTCCATTTTCTACCTCACAATCAATGAGTTTTTCGTCCTTTGATATTATCCATTCTGATCTTTGGACATGTCACTCCCCGATCCTCAAACTCGAGCATGCGACAACCGCAATGTTGCCTTAAACTATGTACAACTCTGGGCATGCACTCTGGGATTCCATAAGGCTAATCCATCACACCGCAAACTCAATCCCCAACCAGTTCTCTATAATCGTAAATAATGCTTTAAAAGGTCTTTTAACATGAGATAAGTAGAATCCCAATGATTGCAAAACAAAGTGTTCATTCAACATAAGAAAGTTTATATATATATACACACACACACACACACATAATCATTGAAGCTTCTATAATAAAGTTATAAAGTTCAACTTCCATTAACCTCTCCCATGGATCCATCTATATGCTAAGTAAGCCAAAATGAAGCTACCTCACACGAAGTAAATGATTCCGAAAGAGGTGGATTTTCACAAGGCATAAAAGAAGTCTTCTAACTACAATTACTAGCTACAAACCTGAACTTATAGGAGAAAAGATAGGGGTGAGTACAATTGTACTCGGTGAGAGAAATATTTATGTATATGCCAATAAGTATGAGTGTGATTATGTCCTAAATCCATTATCAACAAATTCTATTTTATCATTACAAAAGTATTCATAAGTTCACAAAAGTATTTGCAAAATATAGACAACCAATGCATTCAAAATAAAAACATTTTTCTTTACATCAAATGGGTTGCATTTTATTTAAAATCATGAGACTGCCGAAAATATACCTTCCAATCCAAGATCTTGGGCGGGGTCAAAGATTGGATTCACCCAAAGCTTTTATTCATTTCTTTTTTGTTGATAAATGTCCGTCTTTAGTGTTGACTTGGACATCACCATTGGTGATTTATGGTTTCCCAACTGAAACCTTGGATAGATAAACCCCTTGCATCACACTATCCAAATCAAATATCCGACGCCACTCATACCACTTTTTTTCCAACTGGTCATGAGTGAGCAATAAATCACAGCAACTATGTGTACAATAGGTGACCATAAAACATTTTTTTCATTCGCAATTAAATCACAAAACCATTTCGCAACCAAAATTCCTCTTTGTCTCAAATAAACATCAGTCAACCATGCGATATAAATCATGTAACACTAACATCCTAAATTGATCATTCCAACATCATCGAGAATATATAACACTCAAATGAAATTATAAAACCATTTTAAAAAAAAAAAATAGATTTAAAAACACATAAAATCATTTTTCAATAAATAAAACATAAATGCCTCACTCACAATTTGGGGAGGGTATACACTCCCAATAGTCCAAATTCTCGACTCTATCCTTGATTAAAGGACTTTCACCTAATATTTTATAGATCACAATATAAAAGTAAAATTAAACATTTATGTAGTGTAAACGTGAAACTAAATACATGATGTACAAATATGACTCTATTATCTTGGCATCTATTAACTCAACACTTATTGCCATTCCAAATTCTACAAATTCAACCAATATTACAAATTCTCAATAGCTACATACCTTAGAAAAATGATTATATCCCAAACTAAAATTCCCAGATTATAGAAATTTCAATTTTTGCTTAAAGATTAGACATGAAACAATAATTTTTATGTTTCTAATCTAGATCTATTCTGATTACATAAAAACATTTAAGTCTATAATGTGATTGCCCTAACTGCATAACTTCAACGTGTGCAATCACAAAAAAATGTCCACAACTTTCACTACACATATCCAATTTATGTAATTCAAGTTTCAAATTAAAGATAAGATTTCGATTACAAATTTCATATTCAAAGTTTGGCCTAATTCAACCTAGAAGGCATCTAAAAGTTGAAGCAAATTTCTTAATCGAAACAGGACAAAAACAGATGATTTCTCTACAAAATGCATCACTTTGAAAAATCATTAAGAATCCATTCTCATCAAAATCCTACGAATCATATGTTATTTTCAAGATTTGGAAGTTTAATTTCTTAAAAAGAAAACCTCACTTGATTTTTTTATATGCAGAAGAAGTTATGATTGAAAATCACAACAAAGTAAAACTGTTTTGTTTGCAGAAAATCAAGAGTTCCATCTTTTTTTTCCTAACATTTCAATACACTTCTAAGTTCAGATCATTAAACATGCTAGTCACCATGATTTCAATGATAAATCAAAACCTAGAACTAAGAATTTAAACTTATCTTAGACTTAATTCAAAGGATTTACATCAATCTCTAACGTGAATACTTCTAAATGCAAGTTTCTTGCTCCAACTTTACAATCCCAATTTTTTTCTTATGATCCACTCAAGATTTTGCTAAAAGATGTTAAGAGGGAACAAGAAGAGCTTAGAGATCAGAGTTTTGGCTGAAAATTGTTTGAAAGGTACAAATGAAGGAGAAAAATAAAATGTAGAGGAGTGAAGAAGGTTCAAAAATCCTCTCTCTCTCTCCCTCTCTCTCTCTTTCTCTTATCCTTTTCTCGGCTAATATACCCACAAAAGTACTAAAACACACCTACCCCATTTTCTTTCTTAAATATAATCTATCACATAGAAAGAGAGATGTTAAATGCTCCTTTAACTTTTTTACCTCTAGTTCATAAGAGAAAGAAAATAAAATAAAATAAAAAATGGAGGCAAAATATGGGCATCCTTGTACACTTGTGTTGGACATGTTTGTGTCAAGTGTTGGACATGTTTGTCTCAGGTATTAGACATGCTTATCTTAAGTGTTGGATATGGTAGTGGGTTTTAACTCAAGTGTTTGGCTTGTTAGTGGACTTTATTTCAAGTGTTGGACTCCACAAATTGAACTCAATGTGAGACATTAAAAATTTGGACTCCAAAGTGGGTTCATATAATTAGACTCCAAGATTTTGGGATTCATCACTAATTTAAACCAAGCTCAAATTAAATTTGTTACCCCCTCAAATTTTATAGTTTAAATTTACCCTATCAAAATTCATCCTATAGCATACAACTCATTTATACAACTAGACATTCGTTTCTAGTTTTATAAGTTCTACTCCCCATAAAAAGAATTTCATCCTTGAAATTCATTATCTCACCTTCAAACAAGTTGGGATATTATTTTTAGATCAGCTCCTCTAGTTCCCATGTCATCTCTTCTACTCGATCATTTCTCCACAAAACTTTGACTATCGATACCTCTTTGTTTCTCAAGGTTTTTACTTAATGATCCAAAACCACAATTGGTTTATTCTCAAAGATTAAATTTTCTCTTAATTCAACTGGAGGTTTTTTAAGAACATAAGTCGGATCCGGTATATACTTCTTGAGCATGGACACATGGAATACGTCATGGATCTTCTTCAACTCTGAGGCAACTCGAGTCTATGTGCTACATTTTTTATTTTCTCAATAACCCTATACGGACCAATGTATTGATGATTTAGCTTTCCTCGACTCTGGAAATGAATCACCCCTTTCTAAGGTGATACTTTTAAGAATACCATGTCACCTATCTCGAATTCCAATCACCTTCTTCTTCTACCATCATAGCTTTTCTAATAATTTTGTGTTGTTTTCAATCTTTCACGAATGATTTTAACTTTCTCAACCGTAGAATCAATCAACTCCAAACTTTCGACCTTTCTCTCTCTAACGTCATCCCAACATAATGGAGTTCAGCACTTTTCCCCATATAACACTTCGTATGATGGCATCCAAATGCTAGATTGATAACTATTTTTGTAAGCAAATTCCACTAGAAGGAGATACCTATCCCAACTACGAGAGAAGTCAAGTATACAAACTCGGAGCATATCTTCCAAAATTTGAATCATTCTCTTAGACTGACCATCAGTCTAAAGATGGAATGTTGTACTAAACTTCAACTTAATCCCCAAAACCTCTTGTAATTTTGGTCAAAATCGAGAAGTAAACCATAAATCTCTATTCGACACAATGGACACTGGCACTCTATGCAATCTCATAATCTCATCTAGCTAGTTTCTCTAATGAATTTATAGTTCAAATAGGCAAGAAATAAGCAAACTTAACAAACATATCCATAATTACTCATATGGCATCATGTCCAGCCTGAGATCTCGGCAATATAGTGATAAAGTCCATCGTTATGTGTTTCCACTTCCACTCGAGAATTGGTAGGGGTTGGAGAACTCTGGCAGGCCTTTGATGTTCCACCTTTGCTTGTATACTAGCATTTAGCTACATATTCGAGTTGTATCCATTTTCATTCTAGGCCACTAGTAGCTCTCTTGGATGGTTTGATACATTTTCGTACTCTCTAAATTCGTAGCATAAGTTGAATTATGAGTTTCCTCTAATATAGGCCTTCGATGATCGCTATCCATCGGAATACAAATTCTATCTCTAAACACCATTGTACCATCATTTCTCAATTTGAACTCAATTTCTTTATCCCTTTAAATCTTTTCAATCTCTAATTTTAACTCCTTATCAGATGCTTGTAGTTCTCGAATTCTATCCATCAAGGTCGGTCTTATGTCAAATCTCATCACAAGTGCACCAAGTCCCTCACAAACTAACCTTACTCCAAGGGACTGAATGCTGATAAAATGGAAGAGATAACTATTTCTAATATTTATCAAACTAGTTGATAACTTCCTACTCAAAGCATTTGCCACGCATTTGCCTTGCCCAGAGGGTAATCAATGATAAGATCATAATCCTTAATAAATTCTAACCACTATCATTTCTCATATTTAACTCCTTCTACGTGAGATTTTTATGATCCGTATTGATTCGACATATCTCACCATATAAGTAATGTATCCATATTTTCAAAACAAACACTATTGTAGCTAATTCCAAGTCTTGGATGTGATAATTTACCTCATGCTTCTTTAGTTGCCTAGAGGCATAGGCTATTACTTTGTCTCCTTACATTAACACACACCCTAACCCTTATTTGCTAACATCACTATACACAACAAATCCGCCACTACTCATAAAGAGTGAAAGAATGAGAGTAGAAGTCAATTTCTTCTTGAGCTCTTGGAAACTTGGCTCACACTTATTATCTCATTCGAACTTGATACTTTTCCTAGTTAACCTCAACAATGGAGCTGCTATCAAAGGAAATTTTTCGACAAATCTCTGATAATACCCTGCTAGCTCTGGGAAATTTCGAATTTCAGTAACATTCGTAGTTTGCTCCTACTTAAAGATTGCTTTTATCTTTTTAGGATCTACAAAAATTCCGTCACTAGATACAATATGGCTAAGAAAACCGATCTCTCTTAACCAGAACTCATATTTGGAGAGTTTTGCATATAACCATTTCACCCAAAGTATATGAAGTATAACCCGAAAATACCTTGCATGCTCTTTATCACTCTTAGAATACACTAGAATATCATCTATAAAAATAATTACAAACTTATCCAAATACTAGTGGAAGACTCGGTTCATAAGATCCATAAAAGTAGTCGAGGCACTTGTTAAATCAAAAGATATCACTAGGAATTCATAAAAGCCATACCTAGTTCGAAAAGTAGTCTTAGGAATGTCACTCTCCTTGATTCTAAGTTGATGATAACCCAATCGAAGATCAATCTTTAAAAATACATATGCTCCTTGCAACTGTTCGAAAAGATCATCGATCCTAGGAAGAGGGTATTTCATCTTAATTGTTACCTAATTCAACTGTCTATAATCAATACAAAGTATCAAGGTATCATTCTTCTTTTTAACAAAGAAAATTGATTTTCCCCACAATGAAGAGTTTAGCCTAACAAACCTTATCAAACTATTTTTGCAACTCCACATTTAGCTTATTTAACTCTGTGGGAGCCATCCTATAGAAAGGGATAGAGATTGGTGCTATTCCATAAAATAAATCAATGGAAAAATTAAATTCTCGATTTGGGGTAACCTTGGCAATTCTTCAGGAAAAATATTTAGAAACTTATTCACTATCAAAATATATTCTAAGTTTGGACCCTCTTTTATAATATCAATCACATGAGTTAAATAAGTCTGACATCATTTTTTAATCATCTTTTGAGCTTCCAAAGTTGAGATCACACAAGAAGGTAATACTCGTCGTTCTCCAATAAGCACCACACTTGGGGCATCAGATCTTCTAAACACAACATTTTTTATAAAGCAGTCTACCGTGGCTCTAAGTCAAAATAATCAATCCATTCCCAATATTACATCAAAATCGTGCATCTCAATGGAATCAAGTTTGCTTCCAATACTATTTCTTTAATCTTAGCTTCACAACCTTAATATACTGAGCTTTCACTAACTGTACCCAAAGAAGTTTCTACAAGCAATTCATTCTCAAGATAAGACAATTCTCTATTGGTATGCCGTGAAAATACATTACTAACAAAGGATCTATGAGCACCAATATCAATTAATATGTTTGCATTTTGATCAAAGAGAGTCACATACCTATTCACAAAAAATCCTTGCAAGTTTAGATTCTCAATCATTGCATAATTAGACTAATATTCATTATTCTAATCCTAGATGTTTTTCTTTTAAACATTCTAAAACTATTTTTATAAAATGTTTCAAGCACTGTAACTTTCTACTCTTTCCATAACCCTTGGCATCGATTACTTCCCCTATCTAACAACAAAAATTCTCTATTTGCACCACTAGACTATATTTCCCATTTAAACCTAATACAATATAATAATTCATCAATTTCTCTCCATGCAATCTCAGATATCCAAAACATATAAATATCA
This sequence comes from Dillenia turbinata, assembly GCA_037126225.1. Lineage (NCBI taxonomy): Eukaryota > Viridiplantae > Streptophyta > Magnoliopsida > Dilleniales > Dilleniaceae > Dillenia > Dillenia turbinata. The sequence goes on along the minus strand of JBAMMX010000021.1, from coordinate 7,168,546 downwards.
TCATGCAATATATTTGGTATCATTGTTAAAGGATTTAAGTTTTAGCCATATATCAATCATCCATATGCACGATCACCATTTTTTATCATATCCCAAGATTTTATGCTTGCTATTTGATAATATTATGAAAATTTAGACATTAAACACATTGCCTGTAATAACATCAGGATTGGTCTTAGCATCCTCCTTAATCATTGCATATATCCTAGTTTGTGCATATATTTGAGGTCGGTAAGGATTTTGGGTCACTATATTGCTCTCTGTCCTGGTCTTGGGAGCAGTAATGGAGGAAGGTGCAAAAAAATTCTCACTATTTCCTCTAGAAGTACCCATCCTAACTTGCAAAGTTTGGTCCCTTTGTCCTTCACCACTTAGCTCAGGGTAATTGCTTTTAAATTGATCGGTCTTTTCACAATAGAAATATCTTTGAGGCTTAGGACAAATCCCAGTATGTACTTTCTTACAATTTCGGCATTGGTCATGATTACCCTGGAAGGACCTCACACCAGAAGTGGCACTGGGGGTAAGGCACCCACTTTTAGGTAGGACTGGCACATTAGCGAAGCAACTGAGCCGACAACTGAGGCACAGCCTTGAGAAGTTACTACGACTCCTCTTGGATGATTGGTCGGATTATTTCCAAACTTTCTATTCTTTTTAAAGTTTTTTCAGATTTGACCCTTCTCTTAAACCATTTTCGCAGCCCTCAAATCCATTTATAGCATATCCTTGAAGTTATAAGTATCGGTGACTATCATTTTCTCTTGAATGTTGAGATTCAATCCCTTCTCAAATTTGAAACAAAGATACTCCTTCGTAGCTACCATTTCCGACACATACATTGAAAGCTCCATCAGCTCCATTTCATATTCAGTTATAACTTATTCCCTTGTCGGAGGTAGAGAACTCTTCCGCTTCTGATCTCTATAGAAATGAGCGTAGTATTTTTTATCAAATTCTCTTAGGATTTTGCTCCAAATTATGGGAATAGAGGAATTTTTTTAGATTTTTCCCCAAGTCCGTGCTTCTTTATCAAGCAATCTAACAACCACTTTTATCTTATTTCATCATTCAATCCCATATCCTGCATGGTTTTTGAGACCTGATTAATCCAATCCTTAACTACTATAGCATCACTCACCCCAATAAAGGTTTCATAGCTCAACTGTCCAACTTCCTTAATCAGTTTGGATAAGGTACTGGTAGGATGAGTAAAGGATGCAACAAACAGCATAGTAAGTGTAGTCGTCGCTAGAGGTGTAGTAGTGTTTGTAGAGTTTGATGGTGGTGGAGGTGGTATTTGGGTTTCAAGTTGATTTTGCTGGTGGAATCTAACTCCATATTTACTCAACCACTCCATACATTCTTGGAATGATGCCATGGGAGGAGGAGGAATCTCTGATGATTTAGGTGGCATCGGAGCACTGGGGGTGGATATTGGCACAAGAGCATGGGAAGAAGAGGTAGCTTCGTGCTTGGAAGAGAGGGAAGTAACTCCCCTTATGCATCTCCTAGGTGTCATCAACTACAAAAGAAGACAAGATTCAGTTCATGGAAATGAATTAACCTATGCAAACCTAACTGACCCTACTCAAAACTCGCCTATCCTAGGATCCATGGGAGGCTAAAAAATACTTTAATAAAATCGACAACAACCTAAGCTCACCAATACAATTGTCACCAATCTAGGCTCACCAATACAATTATCACCAACCTAAGCTCTGATATTAATGAAATTGTCATACCTCGGTCCTTGGATCCAAGCATGCGATAACCATTGTATTGCCTCAAACTATATACAATCCCGAGCATGCATTCTGAGACTCCATAAAGCTAATCTATCATCACCATAATCTCAATCCCTAACCAATTCTCTATAATCATAAATCATACTTTAAAACTTCTCCTTTGAAATGAGATAAGTAGAAACCCAATAATTTTAAAACAAAGTGTTCACTCAACATAAGAAAGTTCATACACACACACACACACACACACAATCATTGAAACTTCTACAATAAAGTTATAAAGTTCAACTTTTATTAACCTTCCCTATGGATCCATCTACAAGCTAAGTAAACCAAAACGGAGTTACCTTATATGAAATAAATGATTTCGACAGAGGTAGATTTTCATAAGGCGCAAAAAAAGTCTTCTAACTATACTTACTAGCTACAAACCTAAAAATATAAAAGAAAAGATAGGGGTGAGTACAATTGTACTCAATAAGAGGAAAATCTATGTACGTGCTAATGAGTGAAAGCATGATTATGTCATAAATCCATTATCAATAAATTTTATTTTATCATTATAAAAGTATTCAGAAGTTTACAAAAGTATTTGCAAAGTATGAACAACTAATGCATTCAAAATAAAATTATTTCTCTTTGCATCAAATGGGTTGCACTTCATTCACAACCATAGGACTACCAAAAATATACCTTCTAATCCAAGACCTTGGTTGGGGTAAAAGATTGGATCCACCAGAGTTTTAATTTATTAATTTTTTTGAAAAATATTCCGTCCTTGGTGTTACCTTAAATATCACCATTGGTGACTCATGGCTGCCCAATCAAAATCTTCAATAGGTGAACCCCCATATCACACTACCCCAATCAAATATCCAATTTCACCCATACCGCTCTTTTTCCAACCGATCATGAGTGAACAATAAATCACAACAATTACATATACAATCGGTCACCATAAAACATCTTTTTCATTCGTAATTAAATTTTAAAACTATTTTGCAACCCAAATTGCTCTTTGTCTCAAATAAATATCAGTCAACCATACAATATAAATCATGTAACATTAACATGCTAAATTCACAATTCCAACAACATTGAGAACATATCACACTCAAACTAAATTATAATACCATTTTTTTATTAAAAAAAAAAAGATTTCAACACATAAAATTATTTCTCATTAAACAAAACATAAATACTCCACTCAATAGTTTAGGGAGGGTATGTACTCCTACTAGTCCAAATTCTTAACTCTATTCTTAGTTGAAGGATTTTCGTCTAAATGTTATAAAGATCACAGCTTAAAAGTAAGATTAGACATTTATTGAGTGTGAACATAACACTAAATACATGATATGCAAATATGACTTTGTTACCTTGGCATCTATTAACTCAACACTTATTTCCATTCCAAATTCTACAAATTCAACTAATATTACAAATTCACAACACCTACATGCCTTAGAAGAATGATCATATCTCGGACTAAAATTTCAAGATTATAGAAATTTTAATTTTTATTAAAGATTAGGCATGAAACAACAATTTTTATATTTATAGTATAGGTCTATTCTAATTACATAAAAACATTTAAGTCCATAATATGATTGCCCTAACTACATAACTCTAACGTGTGCAGTCACAGGAAAATGACTATAACTTTCGTTACACATATTCGATTTATATGATTCAAGTCTCAAATTAAAAATAAGACCTAGACCTACAACTTTCGTATTTAAAGTTTGGCTTACTTTAGTCTACAAGGAATCTAAAAGTTGAAGCAAATTTCTGAATCGAAATAAGGCAGAAACAAAGGATTTCTCTGCAAAGCGCATCAATTTGAAAAATTATTAAAAATCTAATTCTCATCAGAATCCTGCGAATCATATATCATTTTTAAGATTTAAAAGTCTAGTTTCTTAAAAAGAAAACCACACTCGATTTACCTATGTACAGAAGAAGTTATGACTAAAAAATCATAACAATGTCAAACTATTCTGTTCACAGAAATCAAGGGTTCTATCTTTGTTTTAACCTTTCAACACACTTCTAAGTTCAGATCATTAAACATGCTATTCATCATGATTTCAATGATAAATTAAAACTTAAAACCAAGAATTTAAGCTTACCTTGGATTTATCTCAAAGGATTCACATCAATCCCCAACGTGAACACTTCTAAATGCAAGCTCAATTCACCAACTTTACAATCCCAATTTTTTTCTTACAATCCACTCAAGATTTTGGTAAAAGATGTTAAGAGGGAATTAGAAGAGCTTAGAGATTAGAGTTTGGGCTAAAAGTTGCTTGGAGGATAAAGGAGAAAAATAAAATGTAGAGGAGTGAAGAAGGTTCAAGAATCCTCTCTCTCTCTCTCTCTCTCTCTCTCTCTCTCTCTCTCTCCCTCTCTTTTCCTTTCCTCGATTAATACACCCATAAAAGTACTAAAACACACCTACCCCATTTTCTTTCTTAAATGTAATCTATCACATAGAAAGAGAGACATTAAATGCTCTCTTGACTTTTCTACCTCTAATTCACAAGAGAAAGAAAATAAAATAAAATTGAGGCAAAACATGGGTATTCTTGTGTTGAACATGCCTGTCTCAAATGTTGAACATATTTGTCTTAAGTGTTAGATATGCTAGTGGGCTTTAACTCAAGTGTTCGGCTTGTTAGTGGACTTTATCTCAAATGTTGGACTCCACAAATTGAATTCAAGTGTGAGACATTAAAAATTTGGGCTCCAAAGTGGGTTCATATGATTGGACTCCAAAATTTTGGGTTTCACCACTAATTCAAAAAAAGTCCAAATTAAATTTATTAACCCTTCAAAATTCAACCTCTAGCATATAAGTCATTTATACAACTACACATTGGTTTTCGGTTTTACAAGACATCACCTATATATAGTGAAACTGGTTTTCGATATTATTTGATTTTCTAGATGATTTCTCTTACTTTCTCTGGGCATATTCTCTGTGTACTAAATTTCATATCTTTGAAAAATTTCTCCACTTTTGTGCCTTTGTTCGCACACAATTTAACACTAAAATCAAGATGCTTCACTTTGACAATGGTAAAGAGTTTCATAACTCATCTTTTGTCACTTTATTTGCCTATTATGGCATCTCCTACCGCTTCTCTTGCCCTAGCAATTCACAACAAAATGGCAAATCTGAGCAAATGTTACGTAGCATCAATGATGTTATTCATACTCTTCCTTTTTAGGTCTCTATGCCGCCATCATATTGGGTAGAAACATTGTACATGGTTGTGCATCTATTTAATATACGTTCCATAAAAACATTTTCCAATCAAACACCATTTCAAACCCTTTTTCACAAACCACCACTTTGTACTCACCTTCGTATTTTTAGGTGTCTATGTTACCCAAATATATCCCATACTACCTCCTCACAAATTAGCTCCTTACTTCATACCACGTGTATTCCACGGCTATCCACATCATCATCATGACTATAGATGTCTTGACCTCACTACCAAGAAGATAATCATCTCTCGCCATATTACATTTGATGAGTAGAAATTTTCTTTTGCATCATATCACACACCCAAAACCACTTCCTATAATTTCCTAGATACCATCGATAACACGTCTTCTCCTTTTCTCTACCATATCCTTTAACTCTTTATCATATCCCCTCCCTACGACTCCCCTACCATCATCTCTTGACTCAACGAACTCTCCAACTTCCTCTCTTTTATTACCCTCCACACAAGCACCATCACCCTTACCTGGTCCCTCACTACTCCTCCTCCTCCACCTCGTCATCACATGGTCACACATAGTCAATGCGGTATATTCAAACCAAAGCAACTGCTTTCCCTTCACACTCACACTTCCTCTTTTATTCCTCGTAGTCATTGACAAGCGCTTCAGGATCTAAACTAGCAATGTGCCATGCTTGAGAAATATTCTACTCTTATTAAAAATGATACTTGGGATCTTGTTCCCCAGTCTTTCGGGATTAACATTGTCAATTCTCAGTAGATTTTCATGGGCAAATTTGATTCACAAGGCAATCTTCTATGCCATAAGGCTTGTCTGGTTGCTGTTGATAGTTCTAACAAGTTGGTTTGAATTATGATAAGACCTTCAACCTCGTGGTTAATCCAACTACTGTCCACACGATTTAAGTCTAGTAGTCTCTAAATCTTGACCCATTCACCAGTTGGATGTACAAAATGTTTTTTTACATGGACATCTTTGAGAGACAATGTACATGCGTTAACCACCTGGTTTTGTCAGTGACACTCACCAAGTTATGTTTGTCATCTCAAAAAGTCTCTTTACAGACTCAAACGGACTCCACGAGTATATTACCAAAGATTTGCTACTTTTATAACTTCCATCGGCTTTGTAAGTTGTCGATCTGATACATCACTCTTTGTGTATCATTGAGATAGAGATATAACCATTCTTTTTCTATATATTGATTATTTTATATTGACTGTATTATCCATTACTCTTCTATGCTCTATTACAATCTCTTTGGACAAAAAGTTTGTCATGACTGATATGGGACCGCTATACTATTTTCTGGGTATCTCCATATCCTGCACCAAGACTGGATTGTTCCTTACTCAACGCAAATGTGCTCTAAAAATTCTAAAGCATGCTAACATGAGCTCTTGTAACACTTCTATCATTCTTGCAGATACAAAAGCCAAGTTATCTAGTCACAGTGGCTCTCCGATCTCTTATCCATCTCTCTATTGCCATCTTGTTGGAGCTTTTCAGTATCTCACCTTTATTAGACCAAATATTGCTTATGCAGTTCATTAGGTGTGCCTTTTTATGCATGATTCTTGCAAACCTCACTTTTGAGCAGTCAAACGTATTTTACGATACATTCGTGGCACACTTGATCATGGTTTATAGCTCTACTTTTCACCTATCGATAGTTTGACTGCTTATTCAGATACAGATTGAGGTGGTTGTCCCAACACTAGATGTTCCACTTCTGGCTAATGTGTTTTTCTCGATAGTAATTTAATTTCCTAGTCTTCCAAATGACAAGTCACTATTTCTCGCTCTACTGTCGAAACTGAGTATCGTGGTGTTGCCAACGCAGTAGTTGAGACCTGCTGGCTAAGAAACCTTCTTCTTTAACTTCACTGTCCATTATATAAAACTACATCAGTTTACTGTAATAATATTAGCACTATATACTTGTCTAATAATCTAGTCAAATATTAACGTACTAAACACATCGAATTAGACATCCATTTTGTATGAGAACAAGCAGCCTTGGAATAAGTTAAAGTGTTTCATGTGTCCTCATTAGTATGTTAATATCTTCACAAAGGGTCTCTCTTCATCACTCTTCCTTGATTTTTAGTCTAGTTTGAATGTTTGACCTCCTCCCGTTTCAACTACAGGGGTATGATAAAACATTGACCTTTACATCTAGCCTATTATTTAGTCTAATAATTTGCCTTGTATTTAGCTTAATAATCAATCATGTATCTGGTCATGCATTATGTACATATACACTCTTGTAATCCTTTATATATAGTGAAATACAATTGTTCAAAGGCAAAACAGAATTTATTCTATCAATAAGGCCTCTTCTAACATCAAGCCCTTCAACTTCAGCTTAACATATTGTTCAAAATTTGAAACCCTAAATATTAATATGCTTAATGCAACTTTTAACCCTTTATCACTTAGCAAAAACATACATGATTCTTGTCAAGCCAAAAATTAGCTTTCAAATCATTTTAATTTAATTGGAATTCCAATTGACAAAAAATTATGAAAACGGGAAAATAGTGATTAAAATGATACTAAAATTAAAAAAATGAACCACCTATTTTCCATGCTAGATTTTTAGAATCTTCTCTTTTATTATTTTTAGTTAAAAAAATATTCTCTTCATGTCAATTCTTACGGTAACCAATAATTATTATTCTTGAGTTTTAACTTGCATGAATCATGCTACTATTTAGACTTCATTAATTTGTGGATGGCATCCTAGACCAAACAAAAGATATGAAAGCCCAAGTGTCGCTTTAGCATTGGCTTTATACAAATCCAAGATTCGATGCAGCCAACTAAATTTGAATTTCAATAGAATGAAAATTTCTTAATTCTGTCTGTAAGATTTGGAATTTGTAATAATAATGATTTGACTTTTGAGAGAAGTAAACCAAAAAGAAGAGAAAGCAATCAACAACCAAATCATAGGAACCAAGGAGGAGAGGGCAAAGGAGCTCATTTTTTTCGGTTCAAAGGTTTTTCTCTTTTCTTTTTTTATAAGTAGGCATGAGAAACAAACTTAAAAAAAAAAAAAAAAAAAAAAATACTCCGAATATCACATTTTAGAAAATATGATAAATCTCACGCGAAAGCGAATGCAACTCATGAACTCCAGGGAGAACTGATGGCCCTAACTTGGTAAAAGCATCTACACAAGTATTTTCCTCTCTCGAACATATATATATATATGGTGAATCAGCGTCTGACGCATTAACTATTGGCATTCCTGAAGAATATCAAAACCGGGATGGAATAGAGCCAACTCAAAGAAAGAAACTCCACAAACTCAGTGGAATCGATCTCTAAGATAACCAGGAAGAGCTTACTCCCAAGCAGCAAAAGAAAACCCTCACGAACAACACTTAACTTCTGCAGTAAAGGGGTCTGCCACTCTTGTATTAACTGTAAATTTGTGAACCCATAAATCATATTCATGTGTATTAAGGCCTTTGGAGCCTGCCAACCGAGAAGAAAGACCCAACGATCCGTTCATATTGAGTTTACAGAACCCCGGAGGAGGAGGACCAATGTACCCACAAACCTGAATGGGGAGAGGTCTGAGGCTCACCAACAACCGCCATCCGGTTTGGGTCATAAAGTTGAGTGTGCTCTTAATTGGCAATTTATGAAAGAATTTAAATTTTAAAATTTGTTATTTTTAACAACAGCCTGCCCCTTTTTAATTATATTAATTATTAAATTAAAAATGTGAATAGATTATTAATCGGGTATCGCACGTAATTACTTCATGAAACCCACCCCTAAGAAAATGAAAAAAGGAAAAATGATAAATAATAAAATTGAACATAGCCGTAATTGTCGGGGGCTATACACTTTTAATTATAGATTTTGGATTCAAACTATGAGAATGGAGAAATAGGATTTGTGAGAATCAATCCCTCCACAGAGGGTCTCATGGTATTTGAGTTAGATTAGTCAAACAAAATCCAGATACCGACTAATTTACACAAAATAAAATAAAAGAAAATAAAAAAACTGAACTCGGGGAGTTTTGCCCAGAGATAGCTGAACTGGATAGGACAACAATTGAAGGCTTACATTGGGCTTTGATTAAACTCTGTCCTAGAAAATTTGTCTTGACCAAGGCCCAGTTTACCCATACACCCCCCCCCCCCACCCGGGGGTCCATACAGTGCCTTCATGCCCATTGACAATGCCAATCGGAAGGATTACGACTAAGTAGCCTTGAGAGGATATTTTGGGTTAAGAGGAAATTGAAATTTGAATTCAATTTCAACAAATTTGTAACGGCTATTCGCATTATCCGGTGATTGTATAGAGTTTTTTCTAATTATAATAAGTTTGAATTTTAATATTGACATTGAGTTATTTAATAATTATATAGGAAAAAGTTCCCATAATATAACAATTAAAATTACAGAATTTCTTAAAGTAAAAAAATAAAAAAAAAACGGATGAAACGTATATTCTAAAGGCTTTATATTTTGTTGCAAAATTAGTTTCTTTTATTTTCTCCTCTTTTTCATCTATCACTAAAACATTCATGATTTTTAGGATTGACATAAATATTTACAGATAATCTAATGATTATAATTTTTCTTTGTACATTATTTATTTATTTTCTTGGAGTAATGATGCAGAGGAAGGGTGTGAGATACCAAACCTTGTCGCATTATTTATTTGTTTGTTTGTTTCTTTATTTATTTTGCTTGAGTGGAGGTACATTGTTTGTCTGTGAAGCATTGTTGGCACTCACCTCCTCTTGCCCTTCTATTTGATTCTTCAATTTAAATTACAAAAATTATCTCCTTTTTATTAATTTTTTGTGATTCATTTTCAATAATTATGACTCATGTTTATTACATAAGCATCATCCTAAATATGCATTTAATTTGGGTCTTTTTTTTTTAATAAACTATCGATATTTAATAATCACGTTGAATTCAACAAAATCCGATTTAATCTAGGTTGAGGTTTAAGGGACAAATTTCTCTCAACGTCTCTCTTTTGTCATATATAAGAATCAAAACGGAAATCTTATTTAAGAAGCACAAATACTCAATTACTCGAGTAAATAGACGTTGGTATTTAATTTGGGTCGGTTTTGATCTTTGAAAAGGTAAAAGCATATTAAAATTTATGGCATGCAAAGCAATGAAATCAAGATGTGCCATTGATAGGCAAGCATCAATAGGAAAAATGAACTAACAAGTCATCTTTACTTAATTTTTCTTTTTCATTTTTTAGCCTGAAAATCAAATGCTAATTTGGGGCTGCTTTGGCATTAACAAAACCATTTTCAAAACTTTTTGACCCCACATTACATTTTTGCGTAATTTATATTAAGGATCTTATACTACAAAATTTGTCTTCGAAGGTACAAAGCACATTCTCCAAAAAATTCTACTAAACTCTCTCGTGACAGACAGCTCAAACAGTAGAATCTTTTTATTTTCATTCTTCCTTCTCCAGTTTGATTCTGTTTGGTTACATCTCCTTATATCAAAAAAAAAAAAAATCTGCTAAAAACATTAAATGTTTTCAAATCTTTTATGCAATTATTCTGGTATTTACTTATTTAAATTAGAAATTTGAAAATCTAATACAGTTTGGGGAAAAATATGAATGCTAAAGTGATAGTCAACGTTTTCTAATTCTAGTCCTCGTGTTCAATAGAGCAAGGAAAAGTGGCACGTCGGCGACCAGGACGGCCGGTCTTGACTTAAAATAACGGTCAACGTCTGGCATCGGCCTTGGATGCGCAAATGGCGGATTCAGGCAGATTACTCGCCATGAATTATGGTTTAATTTTGTTGACAAAAGGGTGAAGTAGATGTTTAAAATCCTGCGCCTTTGAATCCTCAAATTTTGTCGGAAAGATATTTTAATATTTAAATTTCACATCTATTAAATCAATTTTTTTAAATTTAATTTATAAATTTGAAAATTCTCTATTTTAATAATTAGCTTAAATATAAAATCAAGTTTCTCATAATATAATATCAGAGATAAATTAAGAAAGCTCAATTATATTCCATTGGGTTTGTCAGAGTTGGAGGATGTTTGAGATTGCTTGGAAGATGGTCATAGCAATTTACAAATCAAAATTATAATTATAATTATTTCCTAACTAAAATTTATAAAAATATTTATAAACATAAAAAAAAACAATTGTTTTCACCAATATTTTCATTTTGGTATTTTTAAACACAACTAAAATAAGTATTTTGATTAATAAAAGTATATTTTTATCTTTTTATATTTAACAAAAATTATAACTATACCACATTTTATATCCATTATGGCATTTTCTCTATTTTACATAATTTATAAGTACTGATTTTACCAAATAATTAATTATTTTTAAGTTATATTTATTTAAACAAATAATAATTTATTTTTTAAAAAATTAAAATGAGATTATAAGATAAAAAAACTACTTATAAGTATTTCGTATTTATAAACAGCAACAAACGGCCTCATCTAAAACCGTTTCAGATTTGTGATGGGTGATTTAATTTTATATCTATTTTTTTTATTATACAGAGATTTAAATATGAAATCTCCAAACTGAAAGAGAAAAATTATGACAACTAAACTGTTTTATTAGGGACAAATTTTACATCCGACTAACTTAAGATTTGGTGTATAAATATAAGTACTTTCTACCTAAACAGTCAACTTTCATAAATAAAAGTCAAATTATTTCATATTATTGATTATTAAAAAATATTCAAATTTGAAAATTTTTAATTTTTATTCCAAAACGAAATTAAAAAAAAAAAGACATTTAGTTGTATAATTTATGTGGTAAAAATGTGCCCCATTAGACCCTCCAAAAAACTATAAAAATGATTGAAATTTAATGTTGTGTAAATGAAAAGTTATCGGTCTTTTCAATAGAATTTTTTTTTTTTTTTTTTTTTGTGGTTTCCTTCTCTTATTTTGGACTAGACCATGCCAGTGCTGAATGGAGCAGGGAAGCTTGCATTATTTAACATACTGTTAAATAATACACCTGATTTATAATTTTTTTTATTTTCTTTATTTATAAATTTTTTTCTATTTTCTTAACAGTATTTTAGTGTGACGGAATATTAAACGTTGGACCATCAGTCCTTGGAAGACAAACTTGTTAGTACAATCTACCTCTAAAATGTAGGAACTTAATTTATATGTTAATAATTAATGACAACTAATTGATTATTATTACGATTGGAAAAGGAGGAATGAAACAAGAAGTGGAAGTATGGAGCAAGTAAGTCTCGGGCTAGTTTAATGATTATAATTTTTTCTCGTAGATTTTAGATTCAAATTTTCATATAATCAAAAGAATATGAAACAACTGATAAGACAGTCGAGACGAAATTTCTAACCATCTTCGTACAAAATCAACCAATTCTTTCTCCTTGATTTTAGCTACAACCTAATCAAGATGCTCGAGTTGAGGTCCCCCCCCTCTCGTTCTCTGTTTGTAAAGAAACACGTGGATGGATGCGATAGTCTTGTAAATCTAATAATAGAATTTTAATTTTTTTTTATTAAAATTTTGAATTCTAACTTAAGAAATAAAAAAATAAATTTTTAAAAAATCAATCTCTAAATAAGTTTTAGAATACTATTGAGTAATCTAGATATCGATCGATCAATAAAAAAAATATGAATGCAACAATAATTAAAAGAAATAGACATGTTACAGCACCGACGAGTGTAACAAATTATAGGTAAACTGTTGGTGTCATGCAAATGCCTGAATTTGTGAAAATGAGTTAATTGCATCATCCCACCTGCATGATCATTCATGTAATTAATACAAAAGCAAATCATGATGTTTGATGTGAAAATGACCTGAAAATGAGGATTTTCTAAAAAGTGGAGAATCATTCTTTGGGTATGGTTAATGCTTAGACCTCCTCAATGCACAAGAAAGCATCTTTCTTTCTTAATCAGACAAGATTTCATCGCATGTTTGTCCATCCAATATTGTTCCTCAAAATTGAAGAAAGATTCTTAGCCATGTCTCCCTCTCACAACATCATTTTTAGTTTTATTTTTTATTCAAAAGTGTCTGACGTTGGCTTTATTATAATTTTACTGATAATTTTAAATTTTCTCTTATAGTTTTATGAGTGCATAAACCAATTCTAGTCACGATTTTTGTAATTATTTGATATTCTAATGAACATATTTTAACTATTTGTCATTGAATTAAAATGCAATGGAGAAATGAAATTCAGTTTGAGGCATGCTAAGAAATGTCTTTTGTTTCTAGTGCAAAATACCTTAAGAAATCTTGTGTCAACACCATTCCCCTTTTCTTATAAGTCTCGAGTTCGAATCTTCCTAATTTATTAAAAAAATTAATTACAATTTTCAAGTCCGACTTATTAAAAAACTTAATAGAATGTTTAGAGACCATAATCTAAGAGCCGATCAACATCAACCCTAAATCTGTCTTTTTCTTTTTAAAAAAAAAATATTAAAAATAATATAAACATCAATCGCAAACTATATCATTCACATGTATAATATACTCATAAGTATTTTGAATACACATTATTTTATTAAATATTTTAAGTTAGTTTTTTATGAGTTCAAAACTTCTCAAAAGTAATTATTAAAGTTAAAATTTAATTTTTTTTTTTTAAAAAAAATTGCATCTCTTGTTGATTAAATGTGGAAAATTAAATGCATATCAAAATTTGCTTTGTGTGACGTGAAGGGGACAGAAAAGTTCTATACTATACCAAACATGAATACATCGATACACCCAAAAAAAAACATCTCTGTCGACACCTTATTTTGTCATTTTATAATTGTTGGGACTACAAAAGAAAAAATAACTAGAAAAACATCGGAGAAAAAACATTAAGAACTTTTTCCACGTTTAGTTACAAATGTCGGGAAAAAAATTTACTTTTTATGACGTTTGTGAACGTCGACCAAAGTTATAATTTGTCATCGTTTTGACAAGAAAAACATAAAAAAAAAAAAAAAAAAAAAAAAAAGATGAGATTTTCATGACATTTGTGTGTAAATATCGGTAAAAGTTAAAATATCTGTGTGTTTGTTTACCGAAACATCTCTTGTATTTATGAATATTTTACGCCAGTCTATTATGAGTTCAAAACTTCTCAAAAGTAATTATCAAAGTTAAAATTTAATTTTTTTTAAAAAAAAAATAGTGAAACATCTCTTGTATTTATGAATGGGACAGAAAAGCTCTATGCAATTGTCGACATTATTACACAGATATTGTATAACGTTAAAGGCAAGATTCTGACCCATATAACATGATTTTAAAAGTTACAAATGAAAGAAATAAAAAATAGATAATAAGTAGAATAAAAAATAATAAAAATAAATGAACAACTATTGATGAAAAAAAATGAAAAAACTTGTGTTAAAAAAAATAAAAGACCAAAGAGGAAAAGAAGGGTAAAAAAATAAAATGAGCAAGAACATAAATAGAAAAAACTGTGATTTAAAAATAAATAAATGACCATATATGTGGTGAAAAATAAAAAAGGAAAACTTATATTAAAAATTGTTGAAAAACTAAAGCTTTTTAAAAAAACTGGATAAAGAAAATGTTTTGAAAGGACAAGCAGGGAAAAAAAAAGAAAAATATTTATTTAAAAAAAGGAATAACTTAACGAAAAAATTTAGGTAAAAAAAAGGGTAAGGATCTGAAAGAGAAATATTATGATTTAAAAATAAAAGGATGTTCATTTGCAAGGCTAAAAAAATAAAAAGAGAAAAACTTATATCTAAAAAAGATGAAGGATTTAAGAAGAAAAAAAAGTCAGGTTGAAAAAAAAAAGAGAACAAAGATCAAAATGAAGAAAATAAAAAGCTATGATCTAAAAATAATGGGATAACCATATATGTGGTAAAAAAACAAAAGGAAAAAAAGCCTATATTCAAAAGAATGAAGGATCCAAGAAAGAAAAAGGGACAAAAAGGTGAAAAGCAAAAAAAAATTAAAGAAATAAAGTGTTGTCTTAAAAAGACAAAAAAAACCTAAATAAAAAAAAAAAAAAATTTGACGAGTCCAAAAATACGAGGTTACTGTTCATAAATAGTAGAGGATCGAAGTGAAAAAAGAAAAGAAAAAATTACTGGTGCAAGACAATTTGGTAGAAAAGCCAAAGAAGCTACATTAATTAAAAAAAATAAAAATAAAAATAAAAAATAAAAAACATACACACACGTTTAGAAACCCCAGCTCAAGCCCTTGAAATTTGTATAGAGTTAAAAGTAACATGGAGTAATGTGACTAATCTTTTGAATTTGGCAATGTTTTTTACCAGAACAGGACAAAATCAGTGAAGGGCCCAGTTGGAGGTGCTCCCTTTGTCCAGTTTCCACACTGGGGAAACTTCGGATACCTTTCCACTCATCTTACTTTTTCCTTTTTTTTATTTTAAATAAATTATATGGTATTTGATAATCATATTAAATTTAATTTAAATTAAATAAAATTTTTAAAAAATAAAATTCTCTTAATATTTATTTTTATTATATACAAAGATCAATCCCAATATCTTATTTGAGAAATATTGATGGTTAATTACTAAATCAATTAAATATCAATACCCTTCTTACTCTTCCTTTAGATCACACTTGGCAAATTTTTCCTTTCCTTTTTTTTTAGGGGAGGGGATTAGGGTAAATCATAGATTCCTATATTCCCACCTAAGAAATTATTCCAATAGGTTTATTTTGGCCCTCAATGCACTATGGCCCTTGTACACACATTAATGAAATTTTTTATTTCATAAGAAGCAAAAAAAAAAAAAAAAGGAGCATCTCAACTCAAATTTTCATAAAAGGTAATACCATCAAATATTCATTATATACAACTATGTGTATATATGTATGTATATCTTAATATTTCACTCTTTGTACAAAATACATGACCAGTTGGTATAATTAAATGTAATATAGTTTTCATGAGTTGTCTCTTTCCTTTTTTGATAATTCTTTTAATTTTAATATAGTTTCACTTGTTCTTATTTGTATATAAATTATAATTTTAAATGATACTATATATGTATTTTTACAGATTTATGATTTCATCTTTAATAGTTTAGATATTAATGTAATATCTTTTAATTGAAATATAACAAGAAATGATATTTAAAAAAAATAAAATTACCCATAAAAATTAATAAAAACAAAAGATGGGAGTCAAGGACTATATTATGAATTATCTTGCTGAGAAAAAGAATTAAAATTGAAGGAAAGAAAAAGATAGATAAAGAACAAGGAGCCAGATTCAGAGATCTAAAACCGACCACCACCAACAATGGCAAAGCAAAAATGAAAATGATATCAACGTTACACCCACCCAGTTTAACTTCTCCAGATTCATCCTCCCTGATGTTTCTAATTTTCCATTTCACCGATTTAGTATGCTGACGTGCTACAATGCCAAAAGGTTAAGTGTCCTTTCTCTCCCATTTTGGTTTGACCCTCCATCTTTCTTTAGAATAAATTAAGCCTTCTTTTCTTTATTTAATATTATATAAATCCCCCAAAATCAGAATCACACAAATCAAACCCAATCTCCCACCTCTATCTGTCTCTCTCTCTCTTTCATTCACTTGCTTCGTGTGGATCCAAGGTACAGTCATTTGAGTACTGCCTTGACGTGGATCTCTGATGTTCTTGAGACTCATTACCGATTCTCCATTTTGTGTGTCTTCCAAGTCAGTTTGTTTTTTTCTGAGAGACCCACCTTTCATTTGAGTTTGAGATCTGTGTCCTATATTTCAGGCTAGGCTCTACCGACATTTCCTCAAACTTGGAGAAAAAGACAAGTAGCACTCATAAACCACTGATCTGGGTCTTCATTATTTTTGAGTAATAACCCTAAGACGTTCAATTTCTGGGTTATTGGCGCAAAATTTCATCTGGGTCTTCATTATTTTGGGAAGAACTCTATAGAGCTCAAATTTTTTTGACATATTGAGCAGAATTTCATCTGGTGTTTGAAAATTTTTGAGTATTCTGTTGTTGGTATTCAACTTATGTTTCTTCACTACAAGAAGAAAATGTTAGGAGGACAAGGGTTGTTCTATCCGATTGTAGGTTTTGCATCATTGCTTGCTTTTATGTATATGTTATTTGGTGACTTGAAGATTGATCTCCAACAACAAATAAAGTTGAGTTTTGTACAAAGAAATGGGACTCAGTTTTATGTGGATGGTAGGCCCGTTTACATTAATGGGTGGAATTCTTATTGGTTAATGGACCATGCTGTTGATGAATATACAAGACCAAGAGTGAGAGCAATGTTGCAGGCTGGAGCCAAAATGGGGCTCACAGTGTGTAGAACTTGGGCCTTCAATGATGGTGCTTACCATGCCCTTCAGGTTTCACCTGGTAGATTTGATGGGAGAGTCTTCGTGGTATGTTGTCCTATTTTCGTCCATATGCTTTCTATCATCTGCATAGTTTTTGTTTTTCTCCTTCTTTTGGGGTCTGGAATTGGAGTCTGCGTTTTAAATTGAAGTTTCTGGCTGTTTTATGAATGGGTTTTGCTTTAATTTCATGAAATTGATTCAAGGGATGTGGGTTTTTTTTTTTTTTTTTAATTATTCCTTTTTTTTGGGGGGGGGGGGTTGTGCCATCTGTATTCTGTGTGTTTTTCTTTCTTAAAATTTTGGGTTATGAAATTGACTTTTTTGCTTGTTTTGTGACATGGATTTTTTGTTTTATTTTGGTGAAATTGATATATTCCTTCTCACTCTGTGATCAGTTTTTCTATTGGGTGAAAGGTTTGACAATCCAGCCTTTTAAATTAGTAATCATATTCGTTCATTTAATCTGCCATTTGACGTGCAAATGGAAGATTCATTTGAATTTCCCAGTTTTCCTCTTTCGGTATCTTTGTCACCAATTTGTCATTATTCATCATAGTTCTTCAGCCTATTCAATCCCCATATCTTTCTTAATTCTAAGTTAGGTGAACATCGGGTGAAATATAGTTAACTGCGGGGGTTAATTTTGATTACTAAGCGAAAACATGCCAACCAAGAAGTTTCAGTAATTTTTCTTTCTTTAATTTGCTGCTCCCACCTTCAATCCTCTGGTGGCCCTGAGCTTGGCTTCAGCCTTGCCAAAGGACCATTAAAGTTAGCTCCCCTTCTTACTTTTTATTTTCAAAGTTCTTTGCTTGATTTTCTTTTTTACTTTTCCAAAACTTCTCAAAAACAGGATTTTGTGTGTCTGTGTATCATTTTTATCATTTCATCTCATGATTCTAATGAGCAAGTATCACGGCAGGCTTTGGATCATGTTATCGCAGAAGCAGGGCGACATGGAATTAGGCTGCTTCTAAGTTTGGTTAATAACTTGCAAGCTTTTGGTGGGAAGACACAATATGTTAAGTGGGCATGGGAAGAAGGAGTTGGCCTTAGCTCTTCTAATGATTCTTTCTTCTTTGATCCATCCATTCGCCATTATTTCAAGAATTATGTTAAGGTAGTCTATATTTCTTACTTCCTTTCTCCCCTTTGTAGTTTCATGTGCAATACTTCAGAATGCACCTATGGATAACCTTGAAGCCTAGGACTTAGTACAACCATTTTTGACAGTTTGTCCATTGGTAAGTCAATCTATAAAATTGTTGATGTGTTTGAATTTGCTTCCATGATAAGCATGCCCGTTTGGTTGTCCGTAGAAGAGCATGGACCAATATTTGATTTTTTACATCATGAGTCCTGTATGATAGACACGTATTGTTTAGAAATGACACTTTCTGAAGTTCTTTAATTCGGTTAACTGATTTGGATTTAAGGGTTTGGGTGACAGAATTTGTTGCAATCGCTATTTCTGATAGTAACTTCGTAGTATATCAACAAAGAAGTCGAGCTTTTCCTTGTTGAGTCAATAATGTATGAAGGATCTTTAATTATTCTGTCAAAGAACTACTAATAATTTGTTTCTTTTCATCGTCACACCAGCAGAATCGGCACATTTTATCATTTTCAAATGATTCTCCCAGGCTTTTCTTTTCCATTTTTATTTTTAAATATAAGTGGGTTGGAGAAGCGACATAAACTGGTGCTATTTAGTCTTAAAACCTTTATCCATTGTTATCACAAACATTCAAAACAAAGTATCAGATGAAATAACCAACTCATAAGTTGGAATTTTTGATGAATCGGCTTTAATCAATATAGATTTAGTTGAAGTAATTATTGTTTGCCAAGATCCATTATTATACCACACTGAGGATTAAGTGAGTTTGGTTCTTCGAGTCTATCAAAGATCTTGATGACGTCAGAAGGCACCAATGCATAAAAGATCTGGCTTGCAGTTTCATAACCTCTAGGCATCTCTCTCTAAAGTGGTCAAGGTGAAAAATAGTGATTTTAGTGGGTCGTGCAGATGCCTAGAGACTGACAACAAAATGCATGCTGATCTTTTGAGTGTTAGTGAATTGAATGGTAATCTTGGAGTGTGATCTACTGGGGTACATGGTTGAAATGAAATAAATAGCAGTTTTGTAGCCACTTTGCTTTAAAGAACATGGATTCGTGGTCCCAAACTTGTACAATGACATGTATTACCATAACTTAGAAGGAACGAAGCAGATGACTTTTGTTATATTTTGGCCTGTGAAGTGATCATATCACAACTACCAATTAAGTTGTATCAAATACTCCATGGGATGCCTCCATCACTCAATTAAGTTGTAAGATCTTGCAGACTTGTTCATACTGTTAGCAATGGAAACTATAATCACTACTAATGTATGCTTTAGACCTTTAACCTGCTTTTCTTGCTTACAGACTGTCTTGACAAGGAAGAACACCATTACTGGAATTGAATACAGGGATGATCCAACAATCTTTGCCTGGGAGCTGATGAATGAACCTCGTTGCACGTCCGACGCCTCTGGAGATTCTCTCCAAGTGAGTAGTCAAATTTTATTTGGATATTGTCTTCTCAAATTTAGTAGAATCAATGAGTTATGGATCCAAAAGTAAGTTGATTAGGCCTCTGGTGCTTGGTCAATGGGGTTTGAGTATACTCAATTATTTAGCTCCATTGCATCTGGCTTATTATGTTAATTGCTTTCAATTTTGAGAGATTAAATACAAATATGATATATGATCTGTAAAATTAAGCAAAAAATCACAAATTTTCTCTACATTCTTTTACTCGGCCCACATGGGTGTCTGACAAACTTAGTGATTTGCTCACTTTTAATCTTTAAAATTAAATATACGAGCAGCACCATTTGCAAATTTCCACTGGTTTATGAGATTCTATCCCCCCCCCCCTTTTTTTTTGCAAATTATCCATAGATTAGATTCTTCTGGATGCTGCATTACACTACCCTTCCATAGTCCCAAGACCTCCATGGCACCTTCCGTCATAATTTCTTATCCTCCGCTTTGTACTGCGACAATTGCTAATCCAATAGGAAGGATTTCACTCCTAACTATTGTCACTCAAATTTCCTAGTTTGACTGCATCCTCCTAACCTGAATAAACCACCTCTTTGCCCCGTGTAACATATAACTGAGGTTTGAGATAACTCTCACTCTTGCTGATTTAGTATACCTTTGGAAGAGGGAAATGATAGTGTTTGCTTTCTGTATGATAGACTAAAAAAGATATAAGTTTCATCCTGCATCTTTGAATTCACTCTATCACAAGAAAAATTACCACATCTCATTCTTTTCAAGGGTGAGTTAAAGAAAAAAGGTGACGTTCCAATTACTTTGATGCTGATAGTATGTTTTCTCCACATCTAGTAATTTCTCCTGTTACCAATTTCAAAATGATGGAATCAACAAAAACTCAGTGGAGAGACTTCTCATATTGTATGTCTTACCACATTATCGGCACAAGCTCTGTGTGTTAAGTCATGATATTAATTGGTCTCTCAACATTGCTGGAACTACATTTTCATTGGTCTACTTTCTTCATCATTAATGTCTGTTTTGCTTACTCTGAGAGGGCATGTATACTAATGCTCCAACTCATCTCAAGGAGACTAGGCTTTCGATAGATGACTTGTTTTGCTTTTCGTGTAGAGGATTGCTTTTGCCTCTTCTGATTTCATTTCTTGCTAGCATTCTTGATCTAACTTGCTAGCGTGCATCTAGTCATTCTGAGTTCCTACCATATTCAAGCTTCACATATTGATATCAATAGCATGAATGTTGCAGTCCGATTATGGTGCTTGAGATTTTCTTATATATTGATTTCATTTGCAAAAAATGGCAGGATTGGATTGAAGAAATGGCAGCTTTTGTCAAATCAATAGATAGCAAACATCTGCTCACTTTAGGACTTGAAGGCTTTTATGGTCCCAAAAGCCCTAAAAGTTTGACTGTGAACCCCGGGCCATGGTCCTCACTTCTTGGTGCTGATTTTATCCGCAATTCAAAGATCTCTGCCATTGATTTTGCCTCCGCTCATATTTATCCTGACCAATGGTAAGAATTTCTTCCCCATCCTCCATTCCTTCCTTTTCCTAGTTTTCATATATTAGTACAAGTGAAATTCTTTCGCCAGCATTTGATGAATGTCTGCCAGAAGTTCTGTGTGTTAATGAATTTAAAATCATTCTGCAAGATTTTCACACGTGCATGAGTCATCTAAACCTCTGGCAAAACCACCAAAAGTATAAGGCTAGAGACTCACAAGGTAAATTGTGCAAATCTTAAACTATCCTTCTGGTGTTAAAAATATCTACAAGCAAGCCAGCCTTTGGTTTTGTATGTTACCTTAACCTTACTTGACTTGGGTGTGTTTGATCCTCTCAAAAAATCCATTTTTTATGATATCTGCCTAACTTTTTCTGTCTTTGTTGGATATGATTGCTCGGGTGCAGGTTTCATGATCAAGGACTTGAAGAAAAACTGAAGTTTGTTGCAAAATGGACGCGATCTCACATTGAAGATGGTGACAAGGAGCTAAAGAAACCTGTCATGTTCACCGAATTTGGTTTGTCAAATTTGAACAAAGACTTTCACCCAGCTCAGAGAGAGAGGTTTTACAAGGTTGTATTCGATATTCTACATGAATCAGCAAAGCATAATGGATCTGGGGCAGGTTCCTTTGTCTGGCAGTTATTGGTTGGGGGAATGGAAGAGTACAATGATGACTTTGGGATTGTCCCATGGGAAAGATCATCTATGTATCTGTTGATAATTCATCAATCATGTAGGTTGGCATATCTTCAAGGACTCATTCAGGAAAACAAAAGCTTGAAAGAATTGTGCTTGAAGCCTCGATAAAAGTCCAAAATTGCTTTTGGGAAAATTTCCATCTCTTCTCTGGGAATTTGAGCCACCAAGAAGCAAAAGCAGCAAGTCAAATTGACTCAGGGTTCCTCACCTACATACACATGGTATACTAGGTTCAATATAGCATTCCATTTAAAGCACAGATTTACAAAGCGGTGGCCTAGAAAGTGTAGTTGTTTTTAGGTTTGTCGTGGGGAGGAACCAGTTGAAACTTTGAGCACTGCAAACTGGAGCCCAGATTCTTTTTGACTGTGTAGACATCAATCATAAGGAGTGCAGGTTTCAGCCTCCCAGTTGGAAGAGGGAACAATGAATCACATACTGGATTGCTAGGATGGTTATGAATTATGTCCTGTCGGTATGATAAGAATTCTTCTTGTCATGAACCTGATTTCTTCATGGATTACTTTATTGGCAAATAGTTATTCTTGCGATAAACCTTTTCCTTTTTGATATTCTATCATTTGAGACTCTTTGTTGGCAACGTGATAGCTCTTTTTGCCATAAGCCTTAGCTCACATCATGAAAGTTCTTCCTGATTGTTTAAAGTCATGAATCTGGATAGTGCTCCTCTTCATCACAAGAGATGGATGTGGATGTGCATGATAACTATCAATTTTCATATATCAAGCTCTTGAATTTTACATTTACAACCCCTGACACAATTTTCTCTAAATCAAGACACTTAAGTTCTCAAACCCATTAAAATTTTCCCATAACAAATGGATGTTAACAGGGATTATGTGAATTCTCAGACATCATAGCATTGCATTAACATTATTCTAACCGATCCCACCTTTTCTGCTTACACCCTAACCAACCCTATCTCACTTTTAATCAACTACAAAACTAAACATGACCCGCTTCTCCCCCCCCCCCCCCCAAAAAAAAAAGAAAAAAAAGAGGACATTAGCAAAGCCAACTCAAGATCCAGGATTCGCCCGTTAACCTCAACGCATTCCTCTGCAAGTTTTAGTTGGAGACTAATGCATGAGATTAAACCCCCCATCTGCACGAGCTAAATGAAAAGCTTTTCATCAAACACCTTTTAGACAATCATAATTCTCAATCAAACCCTAAGACAATTATAATGGGAAAATGCATTTCAAACATTAGTTCCACAGCCATGATAATCAAACCCTTTAAACTTCTTTTTTTTTAAATAACATTTTATATTAACAGGGGTGATATGAATTCTCAGAAACAATAACATTGCATTGACCTAGCCTCCTTCCTCTTGCATGAAATTGAAACTACTAAACATAAACGAACAGAGAAATAAAGACATGATTCACATCAGAATCTCAGAACACAAACAACATCAATCAACCACGCTTGGCTAACCGCGGCGAAGTCCTAAGAACAGGAGTCGCATCCTTTTCTTTATCATTCGTCTTCCTTTTCTTCTTTCCTTTCAGTTCCTTTCCCTTGTTAGCATCCTCATTTCCATTCCCATTTCCCAATCTCTCACTTCTCGTCTTCGAAGCCACCTTAGCCAATCTCCTCCCAAACGCCGTAACTGGCTCCCTAACCTCCTTCTCAGTCGCAGCACGATCGAAATCATCCTTCAACTTCCTCCTAACCCCATCATCAAAATCGCCATTCTCTTCATCATCTAAAGAAGCAGCCACATACCGTCTCCGCTTCACCGCAATCGGAGCCGGTAGAGGCGAGACAGGGTTAGATCCCTTCTTTTCCTGAAGAGGACTTGATGTATTGATCTTCTCGTTCTCGATCCTTTCGCGCTCGGCTCGTAACTTCTTGACGTTGCCTTCAATGCGGCCCTGAAGACGATGACGCTTGAAGCTCAACCCTCCCATAGACCAGTGAGCTTCGGTTGCCCATTGAAGCAACGGATCCAGAACCGATGTTGGCGGATCGACACGCTCGTCGTTGAGCTGCACATCGGTATAGAATCTCGGTCGCGGTAGTGCGCTGCCGTAGAACTTGCCAGGACCAAGAGAGACCACCATTACTTCTGATTTGATTCTGTGAGGAATTTTGACAAACAGTTTTTGATTCTCAGAGAGAGAAGAGCTTGCTTTTGAGTTTGCGTTGTGAGTCAGGGTTAGGGTTTGGTCTTATATGATTTTTGGGAGAGCGGGAAGGAGTTATTTGGCGCCAGGAAGTCGCTCCATGGTTGTGGTCTTATAAAGATATGATTTCTTTCTTTTCTGTTATTTATTTCATCAAACCAAATAAACAAGTAGCGGTAAATATATATTACCCTATTATATATATTACCCATATATATAAAGCGTGAGTTCCGATTACTGTTTATATACTTTTATTAAAATATCCTCACATCTCTTTGAATCACGATACTATCCCTGTTTTTTGGTGTTACGCTCCATATAATTTTACCAAACTACCTCATTTCTTTTTGAATCACGATACTACCCCTACTTTTCCTTGAGGCTGTTCGTTCACTTTTATCAAAATACCCCCACATTTTATTGATTTACCAAAATACCCCAGTCTTTTTGATACTGTTCACGTGCTTTAACCTTTTTTTTTTTTTTTAATTACCACCCATATATTACCCTATATATATATATATATATATATATATATAAAGCAGGAGCTGGGTGCAGCATGCAGGTCACTGTTCATCTACCTTCATGATTTACCAAAGTACCCATTACCCTCATTAAATTACCAAAATGGGCCCCGATCTTTCTAAATTACCTACAGTATCCCACTTTTGGCTTACTATTCATATTATTTTATCAAAATACCCGTCTTTATTTAAAATTACCAAAGTATCCTTTTCTTAAATTACCAAATTACCCTGAAATTTTTAGGTTATCAAAATACCCCCGCTTTTTGCTTTAATTACCAAAATACCCCCTTTCTCTGAATTATCAAAGTACCCCCACTTTGTAATTTATATTTTAATATTAAATAAAATAATTTTTTAATATTTTATATTAATATAACATTAAAATTATATTGTATTATATTTTTGTAATATAATATGATATTTTAATGGTAATATTATTTTTAATATTAAAATAATATAACTTTTTATATTTATATTAAAATAATATAATTTTATAAAAATATTAAAAAACTTTAAATTTAAAAATATAATTTTTTTTTTTGATTTCATAAAGTGAGATCAAAATTGTTGGATTTTATATTCTTTCTTTTATTTTTTTAACCATTTTTAAAAGTTTTATATTCTTTTAATATTTTTAGGTCTCTTTTTCATTTTTTTTATAAAAGGGATATAAATTAAAATTTATTGTTTATAATGTAACTTATTTTAATTTATTGATTTTATAAAAATATTTTTTTGTTGATTTTATACAATTTTTTAATTTATTAACTTTTTAAATTTTGACCCACTTTTTAACATTAATTAAATAAAAATATTAAACATATTAAAAATTGTCATTCAAAAACATCTACTATTACAACAACAGTAATCTAAATTTTCTATCCCAAATTTTGGAGTCAATCATATAAGAGATAAATATTGAAAATCAAAATCGAAAAAAAAAATATTTAATTTGTGCGGATTCTCCTACGCCACTCATTCTTATTTAAAATTATCTTCTCAACTAAATCTATATATATCATATTTTTATGAATACATTACAACCAAGTTTTTAATGATTTACATCTACGTTTTATTAAATCTCCTATTTTTAAATTTTCATGTAATTCAAAAACATCAATGATGTTAAAATATCTATAATATAAAAATATTAAAAAATAATTTTTAAAATATAAAAAATTCTATAATATAAAATTGAAAAGAAAATTAAAGTCATTAAAAATACTAAAAAAGAAAAGAAATCAAAAAATTTGATCTCATTTTAAGATTTTAAAAATTGAAAAAAAAAAGAATATTCTTTATATTCTTTTAAGATTTTGATAGCTTTTTAAATATTCTATACAAATTTTATATCAAATTAATAGAATTACAGTTATTATATTATATTAAATAATTTAAAACTAAATGATGTATATGAAATAAATAATGTGTTCGAAATATAAAAAAATATATCAATAATTTAATTTTATTTTAATAAATTAAGAAATTAAAAAATAAAAAAATAAAATATTTTTTAAATTAATAAATTAAAATAAATTACATTATGAATAATAAATTTAAAATTATATCCCTTTTCATGTCAAAAAAATATATAAAAATGAGATAAAAATTATTGAAAAGCAGATAAAAATTTTTAAAACTGACTAAAAATTATTAAAAAGAGAATATAAAATCAAAAGAATTTGATCACTTTTTATAGAATCAAAAGATTTTAATAAATAATAAATTTTAAGTTATATCCCTTTTTATGATAAAAAATATTTAAAAATGAGATAAAAAATTATTAAAAGAAACATGAAATTTTTTAAAACTTTTAAAACTCACTGAAAATATTAAAAACAGGATATAAAATCAAAAAAAAAAATGATCACATTTTATATAATTAAAAGATTTTATTAAATTTAATATTATTTTGATATTTTATAAAATAATTATTTTATATTCTTTTTATAAAAATGTTCTTAATTTATATTTTAATATTAAAATAAAATAATTTTTAAAATTTATATTAATATAACATTAAAATAATATTATATTAATTTATATAATATAATATAGTATTTTAATACTAATATCATTTTTTAATATTTATATGAAAATAATATAATTTTTAAAAAATATTAAATAACTTTTGATTTTAAAATTATAATTTTTTTATTATATAAATTGAGATCAAAATCTTTTGATTTTATCTTCTTTTTTTATATTTTAATGACTTTTTAAAGTTTTTTTTTAAAATTTTATATTCTTCTTAATATTTTATATTCTTAATTTTATATAGTTTCTTATAATAAGAAAGGAATGTAATTTATATATTCTTTTAATGACATATTTTTTTAACACATTAATTTTTTTATATATATTCTTTTAATGACACTTAAAATTTATTGTTTCAAATCGTTTTTCTTTCCTAGACATTAATTTTGTTCCCTTTTTTATTCCACTGTTTCATTCAAATTCTTGCTAATTTCTTAATCAATTTTTTACCCTATTATCCTTTTGAATATAGATTCTTACCCTTTTTTACCCATTGTCACACTTTTTTAAATTTAGATTCCTGCACCTTTTTTTGGCTCTTTTTTTTTTTTGCTTAGATTTTTTATCTTTTTGATATCACATTTTTTTTCTCGTCCAGATTCTTGCACTTTTTCTTTAACCATATATTTTTTTAATTTAAATATTAATCTAATTATAGATCTAAAAAATATTTATATAATGAAAAAAAACAATCTATATTTTAAGGGCATCTCGTGCATTAGCACAAACAAATAACTAGTATTATATAAAGTCCGAGTTGGGGTTACTATTCATGGACACTGTTCATGAATAGTAACCCCATATTTTTTTGGATCCACCCTCTTTTTTTTTTTCTTTCATTTGCATCATTTTTCTTTTAATTCAGCTTTTTTTTTTTTCTTTTTTCACTCGGGTCCTCTACTGTTCATGAATAGTAACCTCATATTTTTTTGAACCCCGCCATCTTTTTTTCCTTTCATTTGCATCCTTTTTTTATTTTTTCATCCAATTTTGTTTTTTCTTTTTTCGCTCAGGTTCTCTATTGTTTATATGCTTTGCTTCGGAGCCCCTAAATGGTCCATTCATATTTTTGTCTAGTTTCTTTTTTTTTTCCATTCATATCATCTATTATTCATGTGCTTTTCCCCAAAGTCTCTATTTGATCATCCCATATTTTTTGTATTCCATTATTTTTTTTCATTTACTCCTTTTTTGGGTGCAACTTTTTTTTTCTCGTTCGCATCCTCTTTTTTGGGAGATGTCTTTACTTGGTCGTTCCATATTTTTGGAATCCCACTATAATTTTTTTTTATTGAAGTTTATTGCACTTTTTTTTTGCGAATCCTGCTATGTTCTTTTTTTTTTCGTTTAGGTCTTTTGCATTTTTTTTTACCCGTGGGAGTCTGTTGTGTTTTTTTTGTAAAAGTCTTTTGCACTTTTTTGAACTATTTTTTTTCGTTTGGGTCTCTCATCCTCTGCGAACCATACTTTTTTTCTATTAAGGTTTTTTCACTTTTTTTTTTAACTCGTAACGACACTTTTATTTATTTTTTTTTCATTTAATACCTTTCACTTTTATTGACCTTTTTTTTTCGTTTAGATTTTTTGTCTTTTTGAGACCATATTTGTTTTTTCATTTAGCTCGTTTGTTTTTTTAGGACCACACTTTATTTATTTATTTCACATTTTCACCTTTTTTTACCATTTTTTTCATTTGGTCCTTCATCTTTTTAAATATAGGTTTTTTCCTTTTGTTTTTTCACATATAGATGGTTGTCCCATTATCTTTAAATCATAATTTTTTATTTTTTTTCATTTGGATTTTTGCTCTTTTTTTTAACCTAACTTTTTTTCCTCTTAAATATCTTTTTTAGATATAAGTTTTTTTCCTTTTATTTTTTAGTCTCACAAATGATCATCCTTTTATTTTTAAATCATAATTTTTTTTTTCATTCAGATCCTTGCTTATTTTATTTTTTTTTACCTAAATTTTTTTCTTAAGTTATTTTTTTTATTAGACAAATATTTTTCCTCTTTTTTTCCCTACTTATTCATTCAAATCATTTTCTTTATCCAATTCTTTTTTTTAAACTTTAGTTTTTCGTCATTTTTTAATATAGGTTTTTCTTTTTTATTTTTTTCCCCACATATAGTCGTCTCTTTATTTTTAAATCACAGTTTTTTCTATTTAGGTCATTGTTCCTTTTTATTTTTTTATCATTTTTTCCTCTTTGGTCATTCATTTTTTTAACACATGTTTTTTCATCTTTTTTTTTTTGCTCCACCAATAGTCATCCATTTATTTCTATTATCCTTTTGCTCTACTTATTATCCATTTTTTACTTTATTCATTGGTGTTTTTTAAAATTTTAGTGGTTGGACTTTTTTTTTTATGTCACTAATATACATCATATTTTTCGCTAGTTTGAATAATAATTTAGTTCGAATATCAAGTTAATTATAAATTTAATAAATGTTTATATGATAAAAAATATAATTCATATTTTTGTGGGTACCCCGCGCATTAGTGCGGGTAAAAAAAAATAGTGTGTGTGTGTGTGTGTGTATATATATATATATATATATATATATATATATATATATATATATATATATATCAAGGTGGGTGGAGTGGAGGAAAATGGATAAAGTAATTAATTATCAAAATAATTTTTTCCTTAAAATAAAATAAAATATTATAATGTTAAAGTCTTCAATTTTCAATTCACTCTTTTATATATATATATATATATATTAATGTTATAATAAAATAATTAATACCAATAGATAGTTGATCTAATGAAAATGATACTAAATCTCTTTATCAAGATTTGAATTGGAATCTTGAAAATAAAAATAACTAAATTGAGAGAGTTCTCTCCTAAAGAGAGGCTGACAGCAACTCGGATCGAATTAATCAGAATATAATTTCATATACTAATTGATCCAATTATCAAAAATAAAATATATAAAAAATAATTAATTATTGATAAATAAGTAAAATAAAGTTATAATTGTTTCTTTGAAATAAAATAAAAATAAAGTAATGCTAAAATCTTTAACTCAACTCTCCCTTTACTCATAGATAATACATTTCATAAAATACTACAGGTTACCCGACTCAAATTGTGCTAACCTATCCCTTTAGTGAGTAACCGGGTTTGGCATGAGTTTTCTTTAGGCTCAAGTGCATAATTTTATCTTAATTACCGTCTTTGAATTTAATTTAATTTTTGTTTCAATTTAGGTACCATTCTCCTTGGCCTATCTCAAGCACGACCTATATGCGTCTTTAGTTGGAAGAGTAAATATGAGTATGAAACATGAAAATTACCTTCAAGTTATTTTGGGTTAGGATAACAATAATATGATAAGGGTTATAAAATCTAATACTCCAATGCTAAATTTTGGGTTTTTTTTTTTTTTTTTTAATTTGTCATCTCCTTACTTGATTTGTATCATGTCACAAAACCCATTTATTATCTCAAATATTTTGAAGATGTGTTTTGCCTACAGGCTTCCTTTTTTCTTAAGTGGCTATACCTATCATTCCTCATATATACATATTGGATAAGGAAAAGGACAAAAACAAAAGCCCAAAGGGGCTACAAAAGAAAATAGAGTGCAACCTACAACATCTAAGCGACCCTAAGCCCGGTTGATCATTTTTCCAACAGAGCGATTAAACATTGAGCGGGATGCTTAAGGACAGTGAGACTTGGGAAAGCTACACCACCCAACTTGGTCAGATCAGAGGTCAACACTTCTATCCCTTCTCTATAAACGTGAGAAATTTGAATCACTCCTAACTCCCTCAAAAGGTCTCTGCATTCCGGAACAACAAGATAAGGTGGTGATTCTCATTTTCCTCATCTTCCATGAGGTGCACTAAGGACAGGCAGTAAACCTCCACTTACAAGTGGTTGATGTTGAGATCCTTAGCTAAAGGTAGCCCCCTCTCAAATCCCACAATTTTGCAGAGGTGACATCGGAATAACCAATGTTGATAGTGTATCCTTTAAGCCAATTCCCATCTTCCCTTCTCAAAAGGCATCTTGCACTAGCTTTTTTAGTTTCTGGGGACATAGCACGGTCAAAATTAAGCTTAACCCAACCGTCACAAGGGGATTGTCATTTCACCTAAGTGATATGGTTCACACGTCCCCTACAACTTCTCTCAAAAGCTTCAGATCAATCTCTGCACATGTTGTTGGCCCTCATTATCACTTTTTGATGCACTTCCTCTTTATTTTCAATGGCCACCTTGCATCTTCTCTTCTACAAGATCTAGATGGCAGCTAAGAATGAGCAACAATTTTGTAGTTTGGGAGTCCTAAACTTTCCCTCAGCACCCTTCCTTAACCAGGGTTTAAGCTCTCCATCCCAAAATTCCTCTAGCCTCTCAATACCTAGATAGAAACCCTTCCAGAATGCCTTTGTCTCAGGACAATCTTTGAACACATGGAGTAAAGTTTTTGGTAGATCACCACACTGAGGGCATGTGTCTTCTTTAACAAAACCTCTCCTCCTTTCAACATTGTTCATGCACCTCTCCCACCCTGCAGTCCAAATGAAGAATTTGACTTTCTCCAGACTCCTAGCTCTCTAGACCTATATCCAATCCTCCATTTTCTGAATGTCACTCTCTTGCTGCCCTTGCAAGGTCTAGTAGGCATTGGTTACTGTAAAAGAGCCATTGTTGGTGGCTTTCCAAATCATCGAGTCTTTGACCCCTTCTTTCCTTAGGAATCATAATTCCCTTTATTTTCTCCACTTTGTCCTTAATTATCTAGACCCTAAGCTCTTGTTCTTTCCATTGGCCATCGTTATCTATGAAGTCTTTTACCTTGAACTTAGGAAGTTCTTTTCGATGAAGGGTAACAACATAGTCAATTAATCTTCGATCCCCCGCCCATTTTTCCTTCCAAAAGTTTATGGTAGTTCCACTCCCTGTTCTCCACTTGACACTGTCTTTAAGACAGCTTCGGCTATTTAGGATGCCTCTCCCCACTTTTAGAAAACACCAGCCCTGTTTCTGTAGTCTAATAAATTGCTTCTTTTGAGGTACTTGGTCTTCAACACTTGGTACCACATGGATTCCTCTCATTTAGCCATTAACCACCCCAATTTAGTGAGTATGGCTATGTTATACTCCCACATCTTTCTCACCCCTAAACCCCCATCTTTTTAGGCATACATCATGTCTCTCTATTAATCAGGTGGATCCTTATTTCTCATTCTCTACTTCCCAACCTATCCAACCTATTGCAAGTTTCCCTTGGGAGCCAGGCTAACCGTATATTGTACATGGGAATAGCTATGTTCACAGCCTAAATGAGGACTCTTTTACCTGCTATAATCAGCACTTTGGCCTTTCAATCAGCTAGCTTATTCTGAACTTTTTCTATTAGATAATTGTAGTGCTCCCTCTTAACTCTCTTAAAGATAATTAGGACTCCTAGGTATCTTCTTAGGTCCTGTAAAGGGTTAAATTTACTCAAGGCAGTTAAAGAGCTCTTGGTGGTCCAAGGGTCTTAGGAGAGAATCAAATCGTTGACTTGGAAGGATTGATTGCCGATTCACTCTCCGTTGAAAACTCTTTAAGACGCTTAAAGATGACACTTAAGTTTAGCTATTCAGCCTTAGCAAACAATAGTAGGTGATCCACGAAGAAAGGTTGGAGATTGGGGGACTATTTCTGCTAGTTTTAATAAGATTCCATCTTCCCTTCCTAACTTCTTTTTGTATCATGTAAGATAATCTTTTCATGACCAAGATGAACAAGTATGGGGACAAGAGGTCGCCTTGTCTTAACCCCTACCCTGTCCTCATGGCTGTAACACTTTACCATTCTAGATGAGAGAAACTCTTCTACACGTGACAACATACATTATTATTCTAACCAGGGGAGAGGGAAGATTGATGTCCACTAGCACCTTTTCCAAGTACTCCTAACTTACCTTACCGAAGGTCTTCCTTAAGTCCACCTTTAAATTTATACCTCGATTCCTTCTATTAGACTTACATAAAGAGTGGATGACTTCTTGAACTACTACTATATTACATATAGTGACTCTTTCCAGGAGGAAGCTACTTTGATGAGGCCTGGTTCTTGTAAGAAGTGTTAAGCAAGCCAATTGGCATGAAATAACTCACTATTTTGGTGTTGTCTCCTTTTAGGATCAGTAACATATGAGCATTTGCTATCTTAGGATAGAAATAACCATCCTTAAGGGCAACATTCACAAACTTGCATAGAGAGTCCTTAATCACCGACCATTGCTTCTGATAAAAAATGGGTTAAAGAC
Source organism: Dillenia turbinata (assembly GCA_037126225.1). NCBI lineage: Eukaryota > Viridiplantae > Streptophyta > Magnoliopsida > Dilleniales > Dilleniaceae > Dillenia > Dillenia turbinata. The sequence continues at coordinate 7,135,365 of JBAMMX010000021.1, read as the reverse complement.
CATCTAGACCAGGGGCTTTGAGTCCCTTTATTGAGAAGACAACATGTCTGACTTCCTCTTCATCATATTGTATATGAAGAAAGATTGCTACATTGTTAACAAATCAAGGATCATATTTGCTTAGAATAAAAGTTAGTTTATATTTGACCTACTTAAGAAATAGATTTAGTCCTCTCCTTACAATCATGAAAACATCAAGTAAAAACAATAAAAAAGGAACAAATGTGATCTAGTTATATGTCAAATCTTCATTTTCATGCCTGCCCCATGAAATTCACATTGGAATTGTGTTTATTAATGTATATTGTGATCTAGTTTAATGTTGTAGAAGAGCTCAACCTTGGATACACGAAAAAATGTTCTCTTTTTAATATCAAGCCCGACCCTTGAATGTTGCAAACTTCATATTCATAAAGAGAGTTATCTTTTTCATGTCCGTCATTGATGCTTATACCAAAAATATTCTGAATTAGCTTAGTTAAATTTGGCGTTTTGTTGATTTATGCTTTTTATTTAATTGTTTCATAGTAAACTAGCAAATCTTGGGTTCTAAAAAAAATATCGTGTTCATTGGTTTTGGTTGAAGAAAATTAACATATGACAAAAGGTCTTTTGGATCATGTTCTCAGAGTGTTTGATCAAATGCCTCAACCAAACTCGTTCTTGTAATAAGGTGACGATGAGAGGATACATGAAGAGTGAGAAATATCATTATGCTCTAAAAATGTTTCACAAGAAAAAAACAAAAAAAAAGATTTTTGAATATCTTCTAATATGTCAAATTGTCTTTGGAATGATATATGTCTTCATTCCATCTTGTTTCATATGTCTCATTCTTAATAAGAAAGAGAGAGATTTTATAAATAAAGCTTTGAGAAAAGTATAAAAATACCTCCTAAATTTAGTGTCAAGTAACAATATTCCCATAAATTTTTGTAAGATACAAAAATCTCCCATCAATTATGAAAAAATGCAAAATTACCCTTCTCATATCTCATCCATTTTTCTTTTATTGTTAAAGTAATATAAAAATATTAAAAAATTTATTTTTTTATTTAAAAAATTGAGAGTAAAAAAAAAAAATCAACTCTCGTCTCTCTCTCTCTCTTCCCCTCTATCAATTGCTTGGTCTCTCCATTTATCTCTTTACATTTCTCTTTCTTTCTTGAGTAGTATTGTTGTGAAGTAGTGATCACTATTGTGATCACTGCGGCAGCTTCTGCCATAGTGGATATTACAATTGAAGTCCAAATATTCGATTTGAAAGATATGGGAGCTGTACAATATGGTTGAAGCCCCGTTGAGGGTTGCGATAGCTGCAACCAAAATTGACAGATTATAACCAAACTCGTCACCACTAGCAGCAAGGAAGGACAAAGGAACTGATTGCCATATCTAATAGAGTGGAAAGGAAAAATCGAGTTCAGATATTTAAAGTTGGGCTTTTAAAGAACCACCCCAAGGTAGGGGTAATGGCAATGGGCTAGATACACCTTGGCATTCATTGAAAAATCACAAGTAGAGCCACCACCATCGATAGCGAGATGGAGCGGTAGCCTCAATTTTTACCACCATGGTGGTTTTCCATTTTGGTAGGGTAAAAATCAAGGCGCTATGGCCTTGCCATTCCTCTATGAGGAAAAGCTTGTGAGAGGCGAGTCTCTCCCATCTGACGATATCATGGGGCCATGGATGTAAGCCCTATGACATTTTTTTATCGTCGTGGTGGTTATAGCCATGGCAGCATCTCTCCATCTACCAGAGACTAAGAGAGGCAACCTTAGTGGTGGGGAATGGTTTGTCACCACTAAGTGGCCGAGGGCTACGAACTAAAAGATTATGGTTGTTTTAGTAATCATGGTGGCATGAAGTTGGGGCTTGAATCTTCAACTATTCTCACAGTTAGGGCTAAGTTAGCGACCTACATGACTACTAACTCACTCAAGTGATTTAATAACGTGAATGTTAGAGAATAATGCTGAAATTAATTAGTATCTTATTATTTTTACTTAGTTAAATTGTAGTTAGATGTGGATTCTAAGTTAGAGTATTGCGGGTTTATGATCCTAATTTATAGGAGATATTGGTTTTGTGGTTATTGTGGTTTCTGAATTGTAAGATTTCTAGTTTATTTGATTTGTATTTAATGTTGGTTTAGCAGTCAATAAAATGCATGTCTTTCCCAACTCAATATCTTCGGTGCCTACAACCTTTTTTCACATAATTCCTCTTTGATTCCACCTCTCTGTTTTTATTGCTGTAGAGAGAAACTTGAGAGAATATAACAGTCAATTTATTTTCAACATCTAGTATTAGAGCGCCAGCAAAGTTCCGATGACTAGCAATAACAACGTTGGCATCAATCCATCAATTACTTTCATTCCTATTCTTAAAGGTAATGGATATGAGACCAGCACCAAAATAAAAACTCTCTTTATCTCCCAAGACCATGGGAGCTGGTAAAGAATGGATATACTGAAGTGGGAGTTTTGGCTGAGGTTCATAAACATCACCAAAAGAAAGATGCAAAAGCTCTTTTCTTCATTCAACAAGCTATGGATAAAGCCATTTTTCCCTACATCGAAGCAACCACTAAGTCGAAGGAAGCATGAGACATCCTTCAAAAACGTTATCAGGGGACTTCAAGGGTGTAGACTATCAAGTTGCAAACTCTTCGATGAAATTTTGAGAGTTCTTATATGAAAAATGAAGACTCTTTTGATACTTACTCTGCTAAGCTATCAGAGATAGTTAATCAAATGCGGAAGTATGGAGAGAATGTGTTTGAACAAAAGGTTGTAGAAAAGATTTTGAGAAGTTTGCCCAAGAAGTATGAGCACATAGTGGCTGCCATAAAAGAAGCAAATAACGTAAGTAAACTGACTATTGATGAGTTGTTAGGGCCCTTATAATCTCATAAAGACAGACTGAAGCGGTATGATGATCAAGGTGTAGTGGAGAATGTATTTTACACAAAGTTACAGCTGTCCAAAGGGAATTCCAAAAACAATGAGTCAAGCTGCTGAAGCAACAACACTGAGTCAAGCGGCCAAAGGGATCATGGTGGTTAATCTCATTGTAAAAATAGAGGTGGCAGAGGCGGAGGATATTTTGGTAGTCGAAATCAAAATCAGGAAAATAGGGAGAAGACTGGTGAACCTTTCTAAGTTTCAGTGCTATTATTGTAATAAATTTGGTCATATTAAAAAGTATTGCAGGTTGAAAGAAAAGCATGCCAAGTTTGCTGAGCAAGAGGCAACCAATGAAAGTGAGAGTTTGTTTATGACCGTGGTCGTAACAATCATATGATAGCAAATCATGAAGCTTTTATCAATTTGGATGAATCGATGCGAACCAAATTGACAATGAGAGATGACACTATTTGTGAATCGCATGGAAAGGGTAATGTGAGAAAACCATCAAGTGATAGCAAATATATTTAAAGTGTCCTTCATGTCTCTCGTTTGAACTCAAATTTATTAAGTGTGGGTCAATTTGTGAGAGTAAGCTACTCACTTGTTTTTTAGAACTTATCCTGTGTAGTTTTTTTTTTTGACAAAAGTAAGAAAAAACTATTGTTCAAGGTGCCAATGACTGAAAATAACATATTTTCTATGTAATTTGATGAAGAACAATATGCTTTCAAAGCTTTATTAGAAGATAAAAATTGGTTGTGGCATCATAGGTATGGACACTGAAATTTAAGAAGTTTAAAATAATTGTCCAACAACAATTTGGTGGTTGGAATGCCTTAAATCCAACATGTTAGAGAAATTAGTGAAAGTTTTGTTTTAGGGAAACAACATCGGAAGACTTTTCCTAGGGGCAAAGCAAGACGAGCATCAGGGTCCATTGAACTGGTACAAGCTGACATTTGTGGATCCATGAGAAGTTATTCACTTAACAATAATATTTATTTTATTGTGTTTGTTGATGACTATAACATGTTCACATGGGTTTATTTTGCTAAAAAAAATTTGAAACACTACCTATTTTTAAGAAGTTCAAGAGTTGTGTTGACAAGCAAAGTGGGCATTTCATAAAGATCTTGAGGACAAATCATGGTGGCGAATTTCTCTCAACTGAATTTCAAAATTTTAGTGCAAAATCTGGTGTTTTGAGGTAATTAACAACAAGCTACATACCATAACAAAACAGCATAGCGGAGAGAGAATCGAAGTCTTGTGGAGATAGCGAAAAGCTTGCTTAAAGCAAAGGGCTTACCCAAGCATTTTTTGGTAGAAGCAATTCACACAACAGTCTATATTCTCAATCGAAGTCTAATAATTGCACAGCATAATCGAACACCTTTTGAAGCTTGGCATGGATGGAAACTAAAGGTATCACATCTCAAAGTTTTTGAGGCATATCTTATGTTCATATCCCTTCTCAAAAGAGACATAAGTTTGATGATAATAGTGTTAAGTGCATATTTGTTGGTTATAGTATTAAAACAAAAGGATATAGATTTTATAATCCCATAACTAATAAATGTATTGCTAGTTGTGATGTTATATTTGATGAGAAAAGTGTATGGAATTGGACTAACAAGGACAACTATCCAAATTTGTTCCAAGAGAGTAGTGAATTATTTCTAGTTGAAAAAGCAGACAATGGTGCCTCTAATTCTTTCTCACTACCATCAACTCCACCGAGTTCTTTCTCTCCGGCAACTTCTAAAAGCTCTGCACCTTCCACTCCAATCTTCACTTCAAGTTCTTCATCAACTTCTCCAAGAAAGTGGCAGTCATTGAATGAGATTTATGATCAAGCCGAAAGGTCTTAATTTGCATCAGTTCAAGAGCCAACTTGTTTTGAAGATGATGTTCAAATAAAGGAATGGTGTACAGCTATGGATGAAGAAATCAAAGCTTTGGAGCGACATAACACTAGGGAGCTTGTTGAACTACCAAATGACAAGGAAACAGTGGGCTTAAAGTGGGTCTACAAAATCAAATGTAGACCTGATGGTTCAGTACAAAAATACAAAGCACGACTGGTTGCTAGAGGTTACATGCAACATAAAGGCATCGATTTCAATGAAACTTTTGCTTCAGTTGCTAGATTTGACACCATTAGAACTGTTTTGGCTATTGCAGCTCATTGTAAATGGAATGTCTATCAATTTGATGTAAAATCAGCTTTCTTAAATCGTGTCTTGAATGAGGAAGTGTTTGTAGAGCAACCAGCAGGTTATGAAGTAAAAGGAGAAGAAAAGAAGGTTTATCAGCTTAAGAAAGCCTTATACGATCTCAAATAAGCACCAAAGCATGGTACTCACTTATTGATGGATATTTCAGTAAGGTTGGATTGAAGAAAAGTTCTAGCAAGCCAAATCTATATATTAATGCCGGAGATACTAAAGTAATAATCATCTGCCTCTATGTTGATGATTTAATTTACACAACAAATAGTATTGCTTTGATGGAAGATTTTAAAAGGCTGATGATTAATGAATTTGAGATGACTGATCTGGGCAGATTCTCTTGATGATTGAAAGAGTACATCTGAATATGTCTTTAATCTAGGTTCAGGTGCAATATGTTAGAGTTCAAAGAAGCAATCATCTACTGCCCTATCCTCTTCTGAAGTTGAATATGTGGCTGTGACTTCAACAGCCTGTCAAGCAATATGGTTAAGGTGAATACTAGCTAATGTTAGGCAAAAACAAGAGCATGGAACTACCATTTTTTGTGACAATCAATCCACCATTGCTATGATAATAAATCCTGTGTATCATAGTCGTTCAAGACATATCGAGACTCAATATCATTTTATAAGGGAATTTGTGATTGAATGGAGTATAAAAATGGCTTATTGTAACACCAATGAGTAGTTGGCTGATTTATTCACAATGCTTTTCCATGTGAGAAGTTTGAATACTTGAGAAATATGTTAGGGGTTGTGAATTTCAGCATTATGGGGGAGTGTTAGAGAAGAATGCTGAAATTAATTAGTATCTTATTATTTTTACTTAGTTAAATTGTAGTTAGATGTGAATCCTAATTTAGAGCATTGTGAGTTTATGATCCTAATTTATAGGAGATGTTGGTTTAGTGGTTATTGTGGTTTCTGAATTGTAGGATTTCTAGATTATTTGATTTGTATTTAAAATTGGTTTGACAGTCAATAAAATGTACATCTTTCCCAACTCAATATCTCTAGTGTCTACAACCTTTTTTACATACGTTCTCTATAATTTCTCTCTGTTTTGATTGTTGTAGGGAGAAGTTTGTAAGAATATAACAGCCAATTTATTTTTAACAATGAAAAGGTTTAATGATAAATTACCTTTATCACCAATCATGCCTTTGAAGTAATAATTTTACATGTTCATTCCTCTCTTTATCTTATAGATCCACTTGTATGATATGAGTTTTTCCGTATTCAGACACAACCACAGGGTTCTAGCCCTCATTTGGAGAATAATCTCCATCTCAATATTCATTGCCAAATGCAAGTAGTCGATATTCATCCATTACCACTTTATCGTATCACGTTAATATTTTTATTGATGTTAATTTAACCTTAATTAAATAACTCAATGTTAGTTGGTTTACCAAATCATAATGTAATGGTGGGCCACTTTTATTTCTATCAACATTAATTTAACTTCACCAACAAAATCTGAATGAAATAACTAATGTGTCGACTAATTGTTAATTAATTCTTACTATGAACTAAAAATGGAAAATAGTTACAGCTTCAAGCCCCTCTCTCACCATGGCTATGGCTGTCATCACAGCAAATTATACCGTGGGCTCTCAACCATGACCCCTTAATACCGTCGAATGGCAGAGACTCGCCTTCGCTTACAAGAGAGTTTTATCTTTCAATGATAAGGCCATAGTGCCTCGATTTTCGCCTCCACCATAAGATAAAACTGTTGTGGTCACGACAATTGAAGCCACCACTTTACCCCACCCTACAGTCGGTGGTGGTGGCTCTAGCTGTGATCTGCCAATGCCCACAGGTGCATTGGCCATGCAGCCACCACTTCACTGCTCTCAGCATGGGGTGGTTCCCTACAACTCCCATTTTGGATCTATCAACTTAATTGCCCATTCCACCATGGCAGATAACTGTTGTTGTGGTGGCAACCTTATTCACTGATGGTGTTAGTGGGTGTGGTTGCAATCTACCAATTTTGGATGAAGCCATTGCCACCCCAAGCAAGGCTTTGATGGGATTCTACAGTGCTCCCAATTCAGATCTTTAAACCTTGACTACAACTTTTATCGCGGTTGAAACTACCATGGTGGTTGCAATCGTGATCCCCGCCTCATGCCATCACTACTGATGGGACGGCTGTCTCATAATCACATCCGATGGGTCAGCCCTAAGAAGGCCCATGCAGGAAGCCCATGAAGAAAGATTACAGGTTGAGGTTTGAATGTAATCATCAGTCGAAGGGTCTCAGTCGCCGAGATCAATCTACTGAAGGGTCTTAGTCGTCCAGACTTCCCGAACGATACTTACCGTGTGAAAGCAGTTGCCTCGATCAGGCAAACAAATAGCAGCATACCAATCGGACAAATCTTGATTGACCCTTTATCGGTCGAGCGACCAAGCGACAGGTAGCCCCCTAACGATTCTAAAGGAAGATCAGAATTTCCTTAACTTCAGTCTCCTATTTCGTAACGACAAATCCCAAATCTTTCGAGTAAGGAAAGCACCCCCTTGAAGATGGAAGTTTTCTCGAAGAATGGGGATTGTAATTAACTCATAATATCAGCCTTCGAAATTCTCGGATCAGTTCGATAAGGAAGGTAGGGTTAAAGTCCCTCAGTGGCACACGACTCTGACAGGTATAAGAGATATCAAAACCCTCGAAATAAGGTACGCACTTTGAGCCTAACACAGCGCCACACTGATCACGGAGAACAACCTTCACTCATCTCTCAGTTTGTTTTTTTCAATCGAAAATCGCTCTTTACTGACTTGAGCGTCAAAACCTCCCCGTCGGAGTACCCTCCGGTGGTTTTTGTAGGTGTATCCACCTATTAACGGTTACTGTTCGGGTCAAGAAGGAGCTGGTATCTGTGGAGCTAAAACTCACCTCCAACAGATTGGCGTTGTCCGTGAGAAACAGACTAGAGAAGTTTTGATCATTTCGATAATCATGTTTCCAAAAACTAGAGCGTTTTCGAGAGTCACCCCTGCTATAGGGAGATACCTCCCTATGCCCACTGAACCTATCGTTTCCCCAATAACGAATCATCCAATTCGCGAACCTGTGTTTTCTCCTCGACCGTCCCGTCAGGAGTTAATTCCGCAACATGCAACCTAGGAATGACAAGACATGGCCTCGGGACCAGAATAGGCAGACCAGCCTCAAATGGAAAGATTAGTGTCTGAAATCCAAAGAATGAGTAAACAGTTGGAAGAGCCTCAGTCGCCCAGCTCCTATCGTTCGTACGCATCGTCAATAGGGGATATAACTCTCTGAACGGGTGGACGCACCCCACAACTTAAGAATTTCCTATCGTTCGGAGGGCCTCAACCTCCCAACTCCTATCGTTCGTACGCATCGTCAATAAGGGATGTAACTTCCCGGACGGGTGGACACGACCTACAACTTAAGAATTTCCTATCATTCGGAGGGTCTCAACCGCCCAACTCCTATCGTTCGTACGCGTTGTCAATAATGGATATAACTCCCCGGACCGGTGGACGCGGCCCACAACTTAAGAATTTTCTATCGTTCGGAGGGTCTCAACTGTCCAGCTACTATCGTTCGTACGCGTCGTCAATAGGGGATGTAACTCCCCGGACGGGTAGACGCAACCCACAACTTAAGAATTTCCAATCGTTCGGAGGGCCTCAGTCGCCTAGCTCCTATCGTTCGTACGCGTTGTCAATAGGGGATGTAACTCCCTGGACGGGTGAACGCGGCCTACAACTTAAGAATTTCCTACGTTCGGAGGGCCTCAGCCGCCCAGCTTCTATCGTTCGTATGCGTCATCAATAGGGGATGTAACTCCCCGGACGGGTGGACGCGGCCCACAACTTAAGAATTTTCTATCATTCGAAGGGCCTCAGCAGCCCAGCTCCTATCGTTCGTTTGCGTCGTCAATAGGGGATGTAACTCCCCGGACAGGTGGACGCAGCCCACAACTTAGGAATTTCCTATCGTTCGGAGGGTCTAAGTCGCCTAGCTCCTATCATTTGTGCACGTTGTTAACAGGGTATGTAACTCCCCGGATGGGTGGACGCGACCCATAACTTAAGAATTTCCTATCGTTCGGAGGGTCTTAGTCGTCCAGCTCCTATTATTTGTATGCGTCGTCGATAAGGGATGTAACTCCCTAAACGGGTGAACGCGACTTACAACTTAAGGATTTCTTATCATTCGGAGGTTCTCGGTTACCTAGCCTTTATCATTCGAACACAACAAGGAGTAGAACTCCCCGAATAGGCGAACGTGGCTACTCTACCAAAAAACTTCTTGACGGGAGATTTAAGTCCCCTTGAGTCCGCCAAGGCAGCACGATTGGAGTTATAGTTTAAAATAATAAAAAACAAGAATTTCTCATTGAGTAGACAAAAACTGCTGGGTACAGAGTCTCAGAAAGAATTATACAACTGGGTTCCGAGTATTTGCCTCTTCCTCAATTGAGGGTAAAGCATCACTTAGACCCATATACCGGATTATCTCTTCGGTACACTTTAACCTCTCGGTCAGCTTACGTTGAGCGTCTCTAAAGATGGTTATATCCTTAGCACAAGACTCCTCAAGCTCAACTATCTTACGGTCCGCCGTTCGAAGAGACTCCTCCCGAAATTGGGCCAACTTCTCAATTGAACGAAAACGCATCTCATGTGCTGAGCCTCCAATTTCAACAACCGTTCACATTTCTCATGACACTGGGCCAACTCCGACCGAAGCTGCCTCAATTCTTCCTCCTTTTGATTAAGCAATGCCCCTGATGTGCTCTCAATCACCATAACCTTTTTCTCTTTAGTGAGAATCTTCTCCCGTGATTGGATTGGACTGGTTAACTCAGACAGACGCGCCTCCAAGTGATGTATCACTTGTTTCCCTTGCCATTCCCGAAATTCGGTAAGCGTTATGGTTTGAAAGAAAAGAAATAAGTTGTAAAGACAGGAACGAGAAAGAACCTGATGACTGTAGAGAAGACAGTACCATCAAACTTAAGGACTTGAAAGCCCCGTTCACTTGCTCATAGGACATCCTATGGAAGTCGTGTTCACAACGATGGAAGTCGAACTGGTTAGCAATGCGATCCACCTCCGCCGGGTCTATGTAACTATATTGCATATCCCCAACGCAGATGGCAATGGTTCCACGCTCCTTTGAGCCCTTCCTACCATCAAAGGATCGAACGGGAATGACAGGTGGAGACGCTACTCCTTTAAAAATCTTGCATTTTCTCTTACGCATAGGCCAAACCGGAATAGCAAAGGAGGGCCCTGCCATTTTACCCATCGCAGCCCTGGGAACATTCTTTTCCATTGTGGTGCCAGACGAAGGACCACCTCTTGATCCTTCCAGTTTGTCTACATCAACGCTCGATTCGTCCGGCAGAATGCCCTCATCTAAGGCAACAGTCTCCCTTGGCATGCTTCCTGTTGGAGCTGAAGGGTCAGGCAGGACCATTAACGCAGACGAAAGAGAAGAAGTTGTCATCCTCTTCACTGAAAAAGACAACAACTTTGGAAGGGTCTCAGACGCCCCAGCAGAAGATCCTTGAAGGGCCTCAGACGCCCCGGTAGAAGATCCTTGAGGGGCCTTAAACGCCCCGGTAGAAGATCCTTGAGGGGCCTTAGATGCCCCAATGCCCTCCTGAAGGAATCTCTTCACACCTGACCGAACCAACTTATCAACCGTGACATTCTCTAACACGATGTCATCAAAAGAATCTAAGGAGTCGACCAATTCAACTTTCACCCTCTCCAGCAAAAAGGGCCTATCAATTTTCCTCTTTTCCCCGATCAGCAAACCAGCCAGGGACAACATTTGGTCATCGAGTAAGGACTCAACCCATACACTACAATTGGTAGATTTGCAATAGCCACCAATTGATCCAATGAAGCGGCCATGTCTCGAAGTGGACGGGGGTTTCAGCCCCACTGAAGGCACTCCGTCGGCCTTGGGTATCGGGGGTAAACAGTTCCTATCCAAGAATTCTATGTAAAAGAATTTTCGCATTTAGTTCTTATCAATGGACTCATTATAGTGGAATCTCCAGCCAGATTCAGGGCAAATCTGCAATTTGTACCAACCCTTAGTCGAACCACTGATGCCACACCTCATCAAAATGAAAAGAGATGACAGAATGTCAAAATCGAAACGAATACGACAAAACCCTAACAGGGAAGCCACTGCAACCACTAAGCGCCAGGCACTTGGGATCAGAAGAGTCGGGAATATGTTCCAACGACACAACACCTCTGCAAAAGATAGACGCCCCTCCAAGTGATGTATCACTTGTTTCCCTTGTCATTCCTGAAATTCGGCAAGGGCCATGTCTGAAAGAAAAGAAGTAAGTTGTAAAGACAAGAACGATAAAGAACCTGATGACTGTAGAGAAGACAGTACTATCAAACTTAAGGACTTGAGAGCCCCGTTGACTTGCTCACAGGACATTCTATGCAAGTCGAGTTCACAACGATGGAAGTCAAACTGGTTGGCAATGCGATCCGCCTCCGTCAGGTCTATGTAACTATATTACATATCCCCAGCGTAGACAACAATGGTTCCACACTCCTTTGAGCCCTTCCTACCATCGAAGGATCGAACGGAAATGACAGATGGAGACGCCGCTCTTTTAAAAATCTTACATTTCCCCTTATGCACAGGCCAAACCGGAATAGCAGAGGAGGGTCCCGCCATTTTACCCCTCGCAGCCCTGGGAACATTCTTTCCCATTGTGGTGCCAAACGAAGGACCACCTCTTGATCCTTCCAATTTGTCTACATCAACGCTCGGTTCATCCGACAATGCCCTCATCTAAGGCAACAGTCTCCCTTGGCACGCTTCCTGTTGGAGCTGAAGGGTCAGGCAGGACCATTAACGCAGATGAAAGAGAAGAAGTTGTCATCCTCTTCACTGAAAAAGACAACAACTTTGGAAGGGTCTCAGACGCCCCAGCAGAAGATCCTTAAAGGGCCCCAGACGCCCCGGTAGAAGATCCTTGAGGGGCCTTAGACGCCCCAATGCCCTCCTGAAGGAACCTCTTCACACTTGACCGAACCAGCTTATCAACCGTGACATTCTCTAACACGACATCATCAAAAGAATCTAAGGAGTCGACCAATTCAACTTTCACCGTCTCCAGCAAAAGGGGCCTATCAATTTTCCTCTTTTTCCCAATCAGCAAACCAGCTAGGGACAACATTTGGTCATCGAGTAAGGACTCAACCCATACACTCCAACCGGTAGATTTGCAATAGCCACCAATTGATCAAATGAAGCATCCATGTCTCGAAGTGGACGGGGGGCTTCAGCCCCACTGAAGGCACTCCGTCGGCCTTGGGTATCGGGGGCAAACAGTTCCTATCGAAGAATTCTATGTAAAAGAATTTTCGCAACCAGTTCTTATCAATGGACTCCTTATAGTAGAATCTCCAACTAGATTCAGGGCGAGTCTGCAATTTGTATCAACCCTTAGTCGAACCACTGATGCCACACCTCATCAAAATGAAAAGAGATGACAGAATGTTAAAATCGAAGCGAAGACGACAAAACCCTAACAGGGAAGCCACTGCAACCACTAATCGCCAGGCACTTTGGATCAGAAGAGTCAGGAATATGTTCCAACGACACAACGCCTTTGCAAAAGACAGACGTCGTATAAGGGATTTTCAGCCCATACCTGACTGATTGCAGGTACATCGGAACACAACCTTTGGGCACTGCATCAGCTCTGTCGGTTTCCGTGGCAGACACTAAAGTGTAGTTATCCCCCATCAGTATCTCGGTTTGTGCCTCCTGGAGTTCCTCTTGAGACATAACACTCATGATGTCACCAATGCCTGGAAAAGCCTGATAAACGGATGTCGTTGCCATTGTTTTTGGAGATGGTGTCGTTGGTGGGTCTTAAAAGGAAGAAATCATAAAAGCGAAAAGAGAAAAGGCCAAAATACGATACTCTCTAAAGAACGCTGACCCTTATAAAGCATATAAAAGACGATTCGCGAAATTCGAAACGATTGTAATTACATTTAAAAGTCCCGTCAAAACTCATGACGTCTTTTTGGCAAGAGAGTCATGAGTTAGGGGCAAATGATGGGACGACTGTCTCAGAATCACATCCGATGGGTCAGTCCTAAGAAGGCCCACGCAAGAAGCCCATGAAGGACGATTACAGGTCAAGGTTTGAATGTAACCATCAGTCGAATGGCCTCAGTCACCCGGATTAATCTTCCGAAGGGCCTTAGTCGCCCGGACCTCCCGAACGATACTCACCGAGTAAAGGCCGTCACCCCGATTAGGCAAACAAATTGCAGCATACCAATTAGACAAATCCCAATTGACCCTTTATCGATCGAGCGACCAAGCGACAGGTAGCCCCTTAACGATTTTAAAGGAAGATCAGAACTTTCTCTACTTTAGTCTCCTATTTCGTAACGGCAAATCCTGAATCTTTCGAGTAAGGAAAGCACCGCCCTGAAGATGGAAGTTTTCCCGAAGAATGGGAATCGTAATCAACTCATAATATCAGTCTTCGCGATTCCCGGATCAGTTCGATAAGGAACGTAGGGTTAAAGTCCCCCAGTGGCGCACGATTCTGATAAGTATAAGAGATCTCAAAGCCCTCGAAATAAAGTACGCACTCTAAGCCTAACAACGGCGTCACACTGATCACAGGGAATAATCTTCCATCATCTGTCAGTCTGTTTCTTTCAATCAAAAACCGCTCTTTACTGACTTGAGTGTCGGAGCCTCCCCATCGGAGCACCCTCCAGCGGTTTTACAGGTGTATCCACCCATTGACGGCTACTGTTCGGGTCAAAAAAGAGTTGATATCTGTGGAGCCAAAATCCACATCCAACAACTACCAAAGAGATAAAAAGAGAAGCAGAGATAGACAAAAAAAATAATAATAAGAAAAGGAGAGTGCGCATGGAGGTTGAAGATAGAAAACAAAGTGTTAGGTTGTCGAAAGAATGAGAGAGAAGGAAAAATAAGAGGGAGAGAGTAAAGGAAGGAGACTAAGAGTTGATTTTTTCTAATTCTTAATTTTTAAATGAAAAATAAATATTTTAATACTTTTTATTATTTTAATGATAACAAATAAACGAAATATAGACAAAAAAAATTAACTTTATATTTTTATAATTGAAAGGAGGGTTATATATATATTTTTCAAGTTTAGTGGTCTATTTATATTTGACTCTATATATATTATACAAGGAGGGAATCAAAAAATTATCTCAAAAAAGTATCTTTCTCCGACCTCATTTTGTGAAAAATTTGTGATAAATTTTGAATTAGTATTTTGAAAATCGGATCAGACCGATCGGACCGAGAATCGGACCAACATCTAGTCCGATTTTCATTACAAAATAGGATTTTTTAAAAATTGATCAAGATCGGTCAAACCCATAGTTGAATCGGATGAATGGTAAAACATGACGCACTTCTGATCAATCACTAAAATCAAATTCCAATTGCAAACTTTTTTTAAAACTAAAATTATTTTACTTACATGCTTAATGCACATAATTCATAAGTTGTTATATATATATATATATATATATATATATATATATATATATATATATAATAAGTTAATTAATAATATATCTATTAGATGGTAGCTTTAAACATAAAAGATTGAAATTCCGTTCCACAACATTATAATATAATTATCTTTTTCTTAAATCAAGTTAATAAAAAATAATCTCAGTTTTGAAATAAATATAACTTTGTTTTCTCCTATTTATAAATCATAAAACATAGATTTAATTGAAACCGAGAAAACATGATTTGATTTTAAGAAAATAGAGTTTTATGAATTTTTTCGAGATTAATTACGAGATTTTTGAACATATTTAATGTAAATATGATTAAAAGTATTAGTTTTAAAGAATTTTAAAAATATATCTCAAAAAAATTTAGCTAAATTTTGAAGGTGCATTAATTTGTAATAAATTGAAATATTAAAAATGCTTATTTTTTTTTAATTATGTGTTCTTCTTTTTTTTTATTTTTTTTTTAAATCTTTAAAATTTCTTACGGAAGGTTTGGACGCGTAAGTTCACGTTCATGGAAACATATCCAAGAAAACATCCCCATGTCAAGTCAATGATTTTATATTAAAAAAATCCAGTACTTTGTTTTGTCCAATGTCACCCAATCCACGTGTCGATCATCCGTTCGTCCTCCACGATCCAGTTTTTTGCTAGTGGTTTTTTTTTTTCTTTTTTTTTTTTTACCTTAGAATTTTGTTTATGGTTGAGTATTCAGAATTTTTCTCCCTAATGCCATTTTTATTGTTATAAAGATCTGAATCTCAATTGTATTATTACCCTTCTCACTAAGGAAGCATTGATTTTTTTTGCAATTGCTTTATAGTTACGTTCACACTCTCTTTCTCTCTCCTCTCTGTCTCTCACTCCGGTCTACCCCTTTTATTTCTCTCTCTTAACTCGTTCGGAGAAGAAGAGAAGAGAAATCCTCCTTGCATTTCTTGATAGCTAATCAAACAGATATTCCCCGATCACCCCAAAACCCTAATTAATAAGGATTTCCAAACATTTCCTCCAACGAACAGTTTTTCTTAAAAATCATAACCCTTTGGCGATCATTACTATTACAACTATAATTTTTCCTTCTTTTGGCAATTCTCCTCAAATGGATTCTGAAACCTCAGTTTCTCAGAACACCAGTCAGACTCTGGTAATCAATTCTCTTCCTTAAAACACTCAAAATAAATCCATCGATCTTTGTACTGATCTGGGTCTGGTTTATCTTATGTTTTAATTTCTGAATTGTTCTTTTCAAGATTGAGTGTATATATGAATGCTTGTAGAAATTTCGGTTTTTTATATATTTGGGTTTTGTGAATTGATTGTATCCAACATTGGTTTTGACAATTTTGTTATGTTTTTAAATTCTTAGAAGGCTATGTTAAATTTTGCCTTTCAATTGCTCTGCTAGGTCTTTTAATTTGACATTGATTTTTCTTCATGCAGTTATCATTTTTTGTCATAGTGGTCTGTTTGTTTGTAGATTATCTTGTCTTCTTATGGCTCATCTTTTACTCCGATCATCTTACATACGAGTGATAAAGTTCCTCTTTGGACATGTTTGATAGTACGAGGAAAAGATAGAGGGGTAGAAGCAAAAAAATATGCCTTGCAATAAATAAGAGAAACGCAAAGCCCTACGGGTGCTTATGTACAAAAAAGGTGAAAAACGCAGAACCCTAGTAGTGACAAGTAACATTATTCTATATGGTGAAAAACTGAAACGAGTTGATTCTACAATGTTGGCTTATGGTTAGATCGACATTCATATTGTTGCGGAGAAAGCCAAATGGAATGGAAGGTCTACACTTATTTGGGAATTATGGTTATCAATGTTTTATGTCAATCTTGATCTTATTCTTGTAAATGTTGGCCTTTGGTGCTACTGCTAATAGTCCTATCTTTGATAGGTAAATTTTCTTTGTAGTCTAGAAATAAAATATGAGTAATCATGATTGATTAGAGATATTTTGCAGTTTTATAGTTACAAATTCAGACATGAAAATTTTGCTAATTTTTCGGAAGTGACATTTTCAATGAATCTGTAAGCTTCTACAAACCATGAAACTGCTGGTTTGAGATGGTTTGTGAGAAATTGCCAGAACGAACATTGAATGCAATTACAGATCCTGATATTCTATTTAGTGGGTGCAACATGCAGTCAATTCTTAAGCGTTTGTGTTTGTTTTTAGCAGGTAAATTTTATACAATTTTAAATCTTGTTTAAACCTTGTGGTGGCACTTTACACGTGAGTTGGGGTGTTTGCAGCAATATCACAAGTATTAAAAAGTGCTGACTTCAAAAGGTTGTATCCATTTGCCCTGCAATAACTATTCTGGCAGACCAAACCCTTCATTTATCAAACATTTTGGTCAGTTCTTGAATGCTCTTGCAGATAAAATTCCAAAACAGAGTTTGGAAACACCTTTTTTCTTGGGGGGCAGTGGGGGGTATATATTACTTGGGAGAGATATTTGTTGGGGGCAGGTAGAGTATATTTTAAATTGTTACCTGGGCTTTTCTTTTTGTAGTACATCAGCTTCTTAACTGATAGGTCTTGGGTCGGTTTAGCTCTAATAGATGCCCTTTGTCTCTACCATGGGGATTATTTTTTCAAATGCATTGACTGGTTTTCGTTTCATGATGTCTGAGAGTTTGGAATTCATATCTGCAGTTTTGTTATCCTACTAAAGGGTCAGTTTAAAACATTATAGAGGTGGTTTTTATTGTGTTTGTTGTTGTGAATCTTTTTTTTTTTTTTTATAATTTCATGGGAGATACCATGTACATAGTTTCTAATGGAGGATGATGGTGGATTGAACATGAAATTCACTTATTGGGGTCACTATGGAATATCCATTGAAGGGCATCTTGGTCTGCAGTTGATGACATAAATGGCGGCAGAGCAAGACACAACGCCCTTCCTATTGAGACCCCTGATGATAGTGTAACGGTTGGTAGCAAGGGCACAAGAAGAGAAAGAGTTCTTAGCTTTTGAACTTGAGAGAGGTTTAAGCATAAAGCAGGAAATCATCCTCTGTTCTAAATTCTAAAACCAGCAGGCCTTGCTCGGTTTAAGTTCAAACTAGAACCAGGATTGATTCTCCAGTTCATTAGCGTAACTCGGGTAAAAATGGTTGCCACATCCTAAATGTCGTCAGACATGGCCAAAAATGACCCACGTCAAGAAATAGTTTGTTTCAATTTAGGTTTTGCTTACCTCTGGAGCCCGTGGGGGCCTTGGGGGGGGAGCCATCAGGATCTCATAGGTCTGACTCAGGATACTACAAACGTTAATTAATTTTGTGCCATGCCTCCTAAAACTTCCTTAAAATGTCAGTTCTCTCATTTGTAAAGTTTCTGTTCCAGTAGGCATATATAATTTGAATATAATTTTGTTTTTATATGTCATTAGGTTCAAATACAGGAATTCTGGATTGTGTGTTTAGAAGAATTATTCTATTTATTCTCGGCTTAAGAAATATTTCTAATTCATATGGCAGCTTTAGGATACTTCTGTTTTTTTCTGCTATATCTGATCCCTGCTTAGGATTTATGTGCGCGCGCGCGTGTGTATTATGTTTCTTTAGTTTTCTGATCCATGGCTGAACTAGAATGGATTAAGGGACGGGATTCATTTTTATTAGTATTATAATATAAGTATAAAATTGGCTGTTCTGTGTACCAGTTGTATAGGAATAAAATTACAGTTTTCTTTCATAAGACTTGGAGACATCTTGCAACTCCTTGGCTGCAGTTTCAGGATACAGGCATGTGGCTGTGTTTTTGATCTCCTTTTTGATGCTCACATCATTCTTTGCTAATCTAGCTCCTTGGGATTTCGTTGCTTATCCTCAAGTTTACTTGCTAGTCCAAATAAAATTTGTTAATTATAAGCATGTTGTTAACTGTGTGTCACACTTGTCGATGTTAGGCCTTCCTTGACTTACCCCATGCATTTACCTCTGGGAAACATTTTTCTTTCCTTTGCAGCATACCACCACCAATCACTTTGAGAAAAGCAGTATGGAGGATTGTGAAGTTAGTAGCAATCTGCCTAAGAAGTTCAAATCAGGGCTGAACACATCAGATGAGCCGAGCAACATATCATTTGACGATAATGCTGATGATGAGAATGGCCTTGATGATGCCAGTGATGAAATTGATGATGTTTCTGACTATGATGACGATGATTTTATGTATGAGGAGGATGACTATACGAATTTGCAGGCTCAGTTTGATAATGTTGATCTGCCAACTGGAGTAGAGGCACCTGTGCCTTGGTTGGAGTCCCCTGCCCCAAGTGATAAAACTTATGTTGCTATGAGCAGCTCCACTTCTGCTAGCCTCCAATCCCAACAAAATCCACAGTCCACTGTGAATACAGGAACGTCCAGCTCCTCAATTCTGCTTGAAAGCAAAAAGATGGTTGCTGCAAGCAGTTCAGCTGTTTCTGTGGATTCATGTTCTACTGGGGTAAAGGAAGACAATGGAGAAGATCAAGTTTTAGCCAAGTTTCAAAACTTCAAAAGTTTTGATACAGTTGATTCCTTTTCGGATCATCATTACAGTAATGAGGGCTTTGTAACAGGGAAGGTAAAGCATTTTCACATCTACAGTCCTTATGTTTTGCTTGTACAAATAAACATTAATCTTTTAATTTGGTTGGTTATGAAATTGCTGAAGCCTGGTTCCCTTGCATGGACCAAAAATATTTTTTGACCAAATTGACCTGGTGTCTTGAGTCTGTTATTGAATTTGATGGTTTAATTAGCAAGAATTTTGAATAGGTCGCAAATTTCATTGGTGAAAAATGCTTTTTGCCTTGAGCTTTTAAAGGAAATCCACAAATAGTTGCTTTCTCGTTTATCTCTCATCTATCTTTTTTTTTCCCCTTTAATTATTTAATGTTTTGGTCCTCGATCAAGGGAAGTATTCATTTCATATCTATTATGGTACAGCAATTAAGTGTTGGTAAAAGCTTTTTAAAACCTCCTTTTTTAGGCTCTAAATGCATTGAGAGATTCTGCTGGCTGGTCCATCCGTTCTAGATTAGAAATAGACTATCTCTGTCATATGTATGCATGCATTTTGTTCTCTTGCAATGATGATTCTAAAAGGAGGCATATTTTGATGATGGTTTCTCATGTGTATGATGAAAATGCTCTCATAGAAGTAATTTTTCTGACAGCCAACCAAGGATTGGGCAAAGATTATTCAGGAAGAGTGGAAAATTTTGGAAAAGGATTTACCTGGTAAGAGCCTTAACCACATTTTTTTAGGTCACTTTCTCGTCATAAATATCTTATCTTTTAAGACAAAATTTGCTCATCTGTTAAGATTTTTAGTTTATAAGCAAGCTACATGTACACATGCATAGGAATTAACATTTTTGTTGGTAGGTTCCCTCCCTTAGTTGTTTTTATTTTTTATTTTTTTTCAATTTAATCATAATTTGAAACACACATTTTGTTTCCCATTGTAAAGACATTTTATGTTCTGCTTCTCTCATGACACTTAACTCATTTGCAGACTCAATATTTGTTAGAGTCTGTGAGTCAAGGATGGATCTTATGAGGGCTGTCATGATAGGTCCTGCAGGAACTCCCTACCATGATGGCCTTTTCTTCTTTGATATCACGTTTCCTCCTACATACCCACATGTCCCACCGGTACTTACTTTCTGGTATTTCCATGTTTAGTCTTTCTAGTAGGGAATCTGTAGTGTTGGTAATCATATATTTGGATTTCCTTGTGTCAGATGGTTTACTACTATTCTGGAGGCCTTCGGCTTAATCCAAACTTGTATGACTGTGGAAAAGTTTGCCTTAGCCTTCTGAATACCTGGACGGGAAAATCCACTGAGAAGTGGATTCCTGGGAAGTCAACAATGCTACAAGTTTTAGTCTCTATCCAGGCTCTGATTCTGAATGAAGAGCCATATTTTAACGAGCCTGGGTATGAAAGTTCACGTGGCAGCAAAGAGGGTGATAGGAGATCTAAAGAGTACAGTGAAGAGGTATTCGTTTTATCATTGAAGACGATGATATACACACTTAGAAGGCCTCCACAGGTATGTTTGAGCTTTGTTGCATCATTATATTCTTTGGTTAACACACCAGAGATGTGGCACTTAGAATACTGTAAGCATGACACCAGTGTGAAGATTCATTTTTTGCTCAAAAATACTTTTCCCATTACTGTCATTATTGGTTTTTGATTTGCATTATGCCATTCAAGTGCCTTGTATTTAGCGGATACTGCTATAAATTTGTAGTGAAATTTGTCAATCAACACACTCTTATTCGTTGTAAATGGTGAATCAATTATAAATTAGAATTTATTGTACAACACTTGAAAGTATGTGTATATTGAACAACCAATTGCTACGGAAGTTTTCGTTGACGGATAATTCCTTGTCAAAAGAAAATTTATCATAATTACTTAATTTTGGCATCCTGCTATATGTGTGAAAAGAACGTAGCAAATATTTGATCTATGGTTCTACCTATATAATTAATATGTGGGAATTCTACAGATAACCATAAACAAATGATAGAAAAAAGTATTTAAATTCTCGTTATCAGCTTAATGCACATTGAGGTTAGTCATTGATATAGTTGTTCACTAAAAGAATCAAATATTACATTGACAAGAACACAAATTAAGAAGTCTAAAATTTAGATCTTCACTTTGGATATTTGTCACAAATATATAAAAGCAAAACGCATTTAACAGGTACAAAAAGTTGCAATTTTAATTTTAATTTTAATCTTAATTAATTAATTTATTTTTTTACTACCCATGCACATTTCGCATTATGCTCTTGGAGTGAAGCTAATTCAGAACTAGCGAATTTAACTACCCATACATATCACATTAAGTTCAAAAGAATTTGAAAAGTAGGTATATTCTATTTACTAAATGGAAGAATTCATTAACAATTTATAAGCACAAAAGATTTCAACTCTATTTTAACAAATTTGTAAGTTATACAACCTAAGCCTTTGTTATAGAGGGGGAAAGATTCCAGCCGTGTTATTTGTTTACTCCTCACTGCACATGACCCCAATATGAGGAAATTATAGAACATCAAGATGCACCTTTGGGCTATCTGATACATATCAGTTACGTGTCCGTACACTTGTTGGATGCTCATACAATGTCATTTTTGGAGTGTCTAGATGAATATCTTAAAAAATGCCAATAGGGAGACTTATTAGCACCACTTTCTACATTTTTCAGTAGTATCAATGTTGAACTAGTGTATAGTTGGTTTGTTGTTGGACTGTCATAATTCCTGGTACAAAGCTTTAGGGTTTAGATTGAGAGATTTTTGTATCATGTGTAATGTGTCAAACGTGTAATGAATATCAAAATCTTCCTTTGCTCTATAGCTTGAACTGTTTGGGGTAGAGCATTTGCAATTTTTGGTGAGCTAGATATTTCTCGAAATGAGCATGAAAATCGCCTTAAGTCCTTAATTACTTGATTAATTTGTTTTTCTTTCTTAGCTGTAAAATTGATTACATTTTGATGAAGAAATAAACTGGAATTCTGGTGATGGAAAATTAATCTATTTATTTCGTCTATGTTTTAAGGAGAACTTATATATTGGCATGTGGTCAATTTAAGAAAGCTGAGTGTATCAGCATGTACTTAATTTATGGTGGAGACAAGGTTGGCTTCACTGTTCAACTTTAATGGTAGCTCCCCTTTCAAATGTAAAACATTGGATAATACAAATGTAAATATGTAGAGGTTGTCCACGAATAAGTAAGGTAGGTTTTAAACTTGCTGCATTTGTGTTTCTATGAATTGCATGCCAAAATACGGTTGATATTCTTTTGGATATAGTGGAGATGACTCCTTATCCATGACTTGGTCTGCAGGAGTTATAATCTGGTAAATTGGATTTGGTGTGTTTATTATGGTTATGACTTTGAGCATATGACTTGGTTGTTTGCTTAGTTAAGATGCTAATTAAGCCCTTGATGCTTTCTTCCCTTTCTCTACTGCAGTAGTGGTGCTTAAATATGCAGTCAAATACATATTTGTTTCAGAACAGGAATGTGTTTATTTTAGCTGCTGCAATCGTGTACTTTCGTATTTTCTGTAGGTGCTTTATGTCTTGTAACCCTGGATATCCTTTCTAATTTTGTTCGACTGCAGTATTATGAAGATTTTGTTGCTGGTCATTTCCGCGAGAGAGCTCATGATATTTTGGCAGCATGTAAAGCTTATATGGAGGGTGCAAAGGTAGGATCATATGTGAGGGGGACGGTACAGAATGGTCAGGTGAGTGGAAGGGAGGATTGCCCTCATGGATTTAGGGCAGCAGTAGTTAAAATGCTAAATGCTCTGATTACAAACTTCACCAGAAATGGTTCCGAGGACTGTGAGCAGTTCAGGCCGCCAGCATAACAGGTGTTGATGGTACAGGTAGAGTTTGACAGAAGGCCTCAAAGCCACTTTTGTAACCCTGGCAATTTTTGGTGCAGTCTGGCAGAAGCAGAATTTAACTTTTGCTGTTGATCCATAAAACTAATGCTTATGACCTTATTGAGGGGCCGGGGGGGGGGGAGGGGGTAAATATGGTGGGGGCGTTATATTGTATAGGATATTATAATAACAATATTATCACCTTTTTTTTTTTTTGGGGTAAATGTGCTTTGACCCCAGTCCCGACTGTTTACTTCAGAAACTTATCCCATGGATGCCCGGTGGCTTCATTGGCACACTGTACATATTATAGCACTGCGATGAAATGCGATGCATTCGTTGGTTCTAGTATAGAATGTGCATATCGGCTGTGGATTCGTGGCTTGATAGTGGCATTTTGTTGCGCGTCATGCAACCAAGGTACCATGCTTGCTTGTTCTGTAACACCGGGCGGGTATTTTTGTTTCATTTCTCATTAGATGCTCTAATCCCGGATGGCTTGCCAAAGGTTTGGATACTAACATATGCACGTTCCTTGCTGCACATATTGATAGATGTTGACAACAGCATGGAACTTTGACAATGTTTTCACATTTCATATGATGAGCACGCAGAAGCAACACATTTGTATGTTACTTGTATATGTAACCATCTGAGTGCAGAATGTGTCAGCCTGCTCAATGCCTCTGCCTGGGCGGTGGGAAATACTTACTGTATTTCCATTCTATATCTTCATTCGACAAAGGACAGACAAGAATGAATGTAGCCCTGCCAAAAATCGCATTTGGCACCTATTTTCTACCTAGTGATGATGTAACATGGTTGAAGACAATTGTTTGTACTCTTGAAGTTGCAAGTTTTTGCCCGGATACCGGGTGGTGGCTAAGCGAGGGATCCAAAAAAATAAAGAAAAGAAGTTGCAAGTTCCTGTGAGAATGAATTTAGCTCTTCCCAAAATCACCTATTCTTACACTTGTTCTAATCCCAAGCTAGGCATGTCATGACTCTTGGTCTTGAGATACATTCCCCAGGATTGGAACATTCGACAAAAGGGAAGTACTTCTTGGGCTGAATTCAGCACCAAGTTTAGGTCTACGGGTTTGAAGCCGAAAGGTAAGGCTGGGTCAATGGGTCCTGCCCACCCCAAGGGTCTAGGACAATGGAAAGAAATATCGCCCCAAATTTGAGGTAGGATTCATTGATCACTCAAAAGGCCCAATGGTAATTACGTAGGATTCATTGATTACTCAAAAGGCCTAACTTTGATCTTAGCCGAAGGTATCAAAAGTCATAACTTTGATAATGCCAATGTGATAAAAAAGATAAAAAATCATCTTTAGTTAGGATAGGATGAAAAATGAACACGGATGAAACTGGATCATCCCAGCACTATTCGATGGGAAGATCTGGAGGTCCCAAGCATAAATGCTCACACACTATTTAGGCAATGCAAGATGAAAATGAATAGCTTAATTTCCTCTCGAGAAGATCCATTTTGCACTGCTTAGTATTTTGCCTTTTCTTTTGATCTGCCCTTTACCATACATGCTCAATTGCTACTATACAAACAAACAAGATGCAGATGAACATAACCAAACCGAATTTAAATTGAAAAGACAAAAAACCAAGGAACACAAGGCAAGTGCTTCTGCTTTAAGATGAAGCGAAGTTTATGCATTGGAACCAAGTTTTTGATTCAGCTCTGCACTCAACATGTGATGAAGAAGTGCTTCAACCCTCAGACTTCTAGTTTTTGTGCTGCAAAATGCGAATAAGAGTCATCAGTCTCAGTATTACAGAAACAGCTACAATGCTGTGATAAAGTTGTAGCTCTTACCCTGCCAATCGACGCCGATCATTCCTTCTTCCTTCCTGCACCTAGAAAGTAATGGGATCCTACTCAGGTTTGATTGTTGGATAGAACAGCAAAAAACCAAACTAAAATTGAACTTTTGCAATGTGATGTACAAATAGAACTGTGATATTCTGTAACCACAGTGGGGATATAATCTACAACTTGTAGAACAACGAGATCAGACTTTCCTTGAATAGGGGTGGACAAGGGCCATACATGACAAGGTCATAATGTTGTCCCACTACCAGGGAAATTGTGACCAAGGGGACAAAAGAATGCAAAAATTAATAGAACTGGATTAAAAATCAACAAGATATATACATGAACTAGTGGCAAAATCATTCTGAAAGTACCAAAAACCCAGCTGTAAATCGAAAGAGCGGAGAAGCAGGCCTTAAAAGGAGCTAGGTTCAAAGAATCAGGATGTAAATTTAACCAGCAATGCTTAACCGTTTATTTAACTCAACAAGGGACAAAGAACCAGAAAGAAATAGTGCTAATTTGGATGGCAGACCATTCTGGGTAAACTAAAAAGGCCTCAGGCAGAGATACAGTGAGTTGGATTGTATTGCAGCATAGGAACTAGGTCCAGTTTAATCAAGAGACGCTTCGATCTGGTCAAACTGGGTCTCAAGAATGGTTCAATGGAGCCAGGCAATAAAATGTCCAACTCTTGAGGTCTGATAGACAAAGACTTAGGACAGTTGGCCCCTGATCATGGATTCAGAGCTTTTGGTGGGGACAGCTGGATATGGTGTTTGATTGCCTTTGCAGAATTGTATAGACTCAGGTCATGTTTGATGTCGATCTGAATGAGAAAGACAATGGTTTTACAGTCTGAGGAAGAGAGAGGCAAGTTCGTGACCAACATTTCAGTAGCATTGTCTCACAATTGACTCAACCTATTGGACTGAACTGAAAATTTTTTGACAGCTTTGAATGAGCTGTATACTGTATTGACTTCATAGATTTAGGCGTAAACATTTTTGGTGCACAAGGTTTACCGTGAACGTGAAGAGATGCTATCTAGAGTGGACTATGGCAGGCATTGTCCAGTCACAGTCAGTATTTACATTTTTCTATAATCTGGATCTTGAATCCAATTTGCTTCAACTAATGCAGGATTTTCGTGGTGGTCAATGTTGGCCACAAAAAATCAATGCAGGATATTGAATGGCGTCTGTGGGTTTCACATGCTGGCACATTCAAGTGCATGAGATGGAATTTGGTGGTCGGAAGAGGACCAGAGAAAATGGTCAATGGTTGTTCGAAAGGAGTATCACGAAGTCTTCAATTTGAAGTTGAAACAGCTGAATCACGTGCATAGGCATGATTTCTTCTTGGGTGGTGAGAGGAGTATGAATCTGAAAATGGGGCTCAGATTTCTTCTTCAGTGAAAGCTCTGAAGTTATTTGTTTTCAGTTTCACGTGGTAGAAATGCAAATTGTGTGCACTCTACTGTAATGGAGGTTAAAGAAAGAGAGGCTGATAAAAACAGGTGTGGAGCTTTTTGGTGGTGTCTGAGAGAGTAGAGGCAAGTAAAATAGAGGCTAGTTGACATTAAAAATTTATGAATAGAACAATACTTATAGTTATTTTCATATAAAATTTTGCTTCTACTTACAAAATCCTATATTATTCTATATATAATTTTCACTTTAATCGAAAAATATAACAACTATAATAAATTATAATAGAGACCAGTAGAGGAAAGAGGTTTCCTAAGTATAGCCTAAAATATGTAATAATTGAGAATCCCTAAAAAAAATTAATAACAAGTTCAAATAAAATTCCCAAGATAAAAACTACCTAGCGACACATTGCTTCAATACAATTTATTTTTCTTTCTATAAAGTGAGAATTTTAATTACTATATTTCTGGTGTGTAGTGAAAAATCTATCGTGTACGTTCACTAGACATGCAGACCGAGTAGATCCCATACTCAAAACATTTTTATTGCGAATTACATCCGTCCCAAGGTATCATACATCTGTGGGACAGACTCGGACACATTGAGGAGACCCTATACATGTATCGTAAATCTTTACCAAATGCGACATTGGATCTAAAATTTGTTTCGACATAAATTTTCGATCTAGTAAACTTATAAATGATTTATATATTTAAACACCAGATGAATCAATGATTTACCAGAATTTTTCTAATTAATCTACAAACATTTGAATCTTGGATCTAAACTATGCATGTTGAAGCAAATTAAATCATTTCTATTACGTCTAATATAATTTTTACTCTCAAAAAAAAAAAAAAAAAACAAAACACTTCTTAGTTGTATCCTTACTTCTACACCTAATACAATTCTTTGTCAATCAAAAAAGGGGAAAAAAATTCTTGGACCATGTCTAAAAGGAGGCGCATCACTTACCAAGTTCTTTGGAAGTTGGATCCATCTAAAATGATTGAAAACATCAATCCACCTAAGGGCATCATCTCATCCAATCAGGGCAAAATCATAATGATGGGCATTTTCTGTTTCCATGCATTACAACTTATAATGTCTTTTCAAAGGAAAATCTAAATTTCAGTTTCTATTTAAATCCCAGCCATAGTATTTGTTTTAGGTCCAAGGGGTTTCACCCTATACATTATTATCAAACTCAGTTTAATTTTGTTTAGAAAAAAGACGACTGCTTAGTCACTCAAGCAAAAACATTTCTTCCAGTAAAATCAGTATACTAATAATGATGTGACCAACAAAATTACTTGAACCAAAGATAGCATCAACCTAAGTCCAAAACCTAGAGCAAGAGTAATTATAATGGGATTTGGGTATTTGCACTTTTTATCTTTTAAACAATAGAGCCAGGTCATCCAACTACTTCCCAGCCAACGATGGATCATGGAAAAAAAAAATATATAGATGTAACAACTATGGCAAGATTCAAGTCAACAGATGGGACTATAATGCACATTACTATTTTGAGAAAAAAGGATTGCTTAGGGCACCAACCTTGGCTTGTTCTTCACCTTGTTCTGAGGATTCAAGCTCCATTTCAGCAAAGAAAGCTTCCAAGACAAATGCTACAACCTGGAATTACATGCAAAACAGGCATATTGTAAATATGAAGTGAACTGAACTATGCATGTACAAAAAAACAATAGAGAGAATAGGGAGATAACTGCAGCATTACTGTTTCATTATACTATCTCCCTTATTTATTTACAATTTCTACGAATAAGTATCGTCGTTTTCCTCAGAAACTAGGAGGAAGAAGTTGTGGCTAGAACCCTACATTGTAGAAAAGTAAGGGTTCTAGAAATGCCGGGGTTAGGCTTACCAAGTTCAATAGAAGCAGCACCGTTATCAGGTAAAAGCTGATAAAGTATGCAAGTGTCCAATTTGTTCCTGTTAAATCCCTGTAGCTCTGAAATGATAGATAAAAAGATCATGAGCAATGAAATGTGTATAAGAGATGTAAAATATGAATTTCACTAACAAATCGGAACAACAGAATTAAGAAATACTGTTAAATTCTTCATACACAATAATGAAGTCATCTGCAAATTCTAGTAAATAATATCATAAAGGATGATCTCAAGGTTAAGAGAGCAATGGCTAAGAGATATTCACCAGCTTAGGACAAGGATCTGTATAATATTATTTCTACTGTTGCTCCATAGAGGATTAAATGTGACAAAGTAAGAATTGTGAAACAAAGTTACTTTCATGGGAAGGATGTAAATGATCACATGCCATAACTAGGTAGATGGGAGCTTTAATTAGAACAACAGAAATTATTCTAGAAATGCAATTTCAGAATTGGGAGAAGAGACTCGAGGCACTACATGGTAAATCTTAGAAAAGGTTCAAATTGTAGTAAGATAGATAATTTTCTTCACTAAAAACAGTCAGGTTCTTGTTGAAGTTAGAATTTCATCTTTAAATGGTCTAAGAATGTTTCTAAAGACCGGGCCAAGAATGTACCTCGCAAAGCTTTTAATGATCACATATATTATACACATGGTCGAACAGCTCAATTTTGTTACAACATGGAAATTTTGACCTCTTACCCCCAATCCAAAAACCTAAAAGCCCTATGTCTACCATAGATAAAGAAACAGAGACGTATGGTAAATTTTACTTGAATTGAGAATCTCACTCTAGCATTCTTACAAAAACAAAGAACACAGGCTGACAGTTATTGCAAGTCATAGCCAAATCTATGCGCTGAACAGTGCTAAGTTAACTGAGAGAAAAAAATGGACATCGAGTTATCAAAGATGTCATACCTGCATCCACACGTGCCAATTCCCCATGACTAAAAGATTGAAAAGTGTTACCATTCCATTTGGGTAGTCATTAAAATTGAAAAGTAGATAGCTAGCCTTGTCAAGGAAATCTTTTCAAGATTTTTTTTTTTTTTGGGGGGGGGGGGGGGGTTTGCAGGGTGGACACCATAGGTAGAGCAGCAAACAAGTAAAGGACAGAATCATATCACTTTGGTACTGTTTGTAGTGGCATGAGCTTGCTACAATAGCAGTAGCAAATGAAGAAACACCTTAATTGTATCAAAGGATACTCGTCCTCAGCGAGATCAGTTGTATCCAGCTTCTTGTTTCCAGCATTGACGATTCCACCAAAAATCTAATTCTCAATAATGGAAACATGCGTATTAGTTACACTTCAACTGGAATAATCAGGGAAGACTCGCTCTATTTTTCTTTTTAAGGAATTCCTTTTCTCGGTAAGTAACTACCTTATATTGTAAATCTACAACTAACACAAGAGACAATGAATAAGGTTGGAAAGCAGAAAATTGGAAAAAGCATCTGCATTTTGTTTTGATTGAATTTTTCTTCACATAGACATGAGAAAAAAGAGATATTACAATGTACCTGCACACTGAGAGAGCAGTAAATGCACATAACAGAAAATATGGTCCCAAGGTATGGCATCAAGCTTGGTATGAGGGTTATGAACGTGGCAACAAAAGCTCGATATTGAGGGACACGCAACAAAAGTCTTATCAAGCGCAACATTCTGGCAATTAGGAGGTATCGGATCCTGTTAGCATGAGGTAGAGAATCCAGTTAATGGCAAATTAAGATATGTCAAGAAATCAAGATACAAATTACTGCAAGAAATAACACAGCATCAGATAATAGCGACTCCAAAATAGAGGTGGAAAAACTCAACATGGATGCCACGAATTAGCATGTCTCCGGATAAGTATTCTTATTCAATTTGAACTGATGCATTCTGAACAATTTTTCTTTCAATTTTTAAAATTTTCAATTTAAATGAGTATTTTATTCAGTCTTATGGACTACTCAAAGACATCCATGGCTAAAAAGTTCTATATTCAAAGAACTTTACTACTGTAAGGACAGCTGAAGCCACATGCAATTATGTCCTTACAGATGAACATGGCACGAAATATTCCATAGTTTAGCTTCCGTGCCTCAGTTCACGGACTCAATTCCTGATAATGATAAAGAGAGAGATTCAACAGAGCGGCGGTGATTGCTGAGAGTTGCTTAGAATTGCCACCAACTTGGATCTACCCTCGATGACAACTTGAGTAAAATGCTAAAGAGCTACACATCTATTAGTGCTATTGCCCAATACAACAATAGAATTTGCAATATTTGTTGGGTGGTGGTTGGCATGTGGAGAGCCCATTCAAATCCAGGGTTCTGGTGCTAAAGAATTGAATTCTATATTCATCATTATCATTATCATCATCTTCTTCTTCTTCATTGTCTTCTTCTTCCTCTCTTTTTTTTTTTTTTTCGCTGCAATTTTTTTTTTTTCAGTAATACATACTAAAAGCCATGAAGATGTTTCAGATTCCATTATGAAGTCAACAATTTGCTTCAAAGGGAAGTGGTGCATCAAAGAGTAAGAAATAAGAAATGCTATAGTCCAAAAAAATGTTATCTATATTATCCCTACCATTCACCATTGGAAAGGAAAGTGACATCATTAGGGGCCAAGAAGGTTGCAGTTTCTCCAATTACTGCAAAACAAAAAAGGAAATAAATCCCACATTTTAGTCAAATGTATGTTTCTAACTATATAAATGTAGGTTGCTCCACATACATCTTATCCACAGCACAGCAGCTATAGAAGCAACAAAGCTGCAAGAATTATGGTTTTATAAAATTGGCTGTTAGTTAGCCCATCAGGGCACCAGGTGTAGACCTTTTTTTTCCTGGCCAGCTATAAGTGCAACAAATTTTAGATGAAGGTCATAACTTCACATTACACACTTCAACTAGATTTTTTCAAGTTGTCATTGCAAGCAAGTTAATTAAAAAACATCAAATCAATCATATCAAGCCAATGGCGGAACAATTTTTAGAAACGTTCTGATGCAATATAGACCCATTTACTTTCTTTCTTCAAATATAGAACCCATTGCTTAAGAAGTCACCTATTATCCAAGTAACAAGAAAATCAAAGCGATTCTGACCATCCCTCCAGTAATTCATAAATCCATATGCATATACTTTCAGAACCATTTCCAAGACATATAGCCATCCTGTTGCACAAAATGCAGAAAATCAATTATCCCTTGAAAATCTTGTATCAAAACTAAAAATGGAGAACAACCATTAACACAAATGTGATATCACATACACAGTCTTGACTAAGTATTATGTCGAGCATGTTCATCGACAGATTCAATTTTATCTGTAACTGCACTAATGACAGAGGCATAAATATGGAAAAGAAAAACCACTCTGGTCCCAGCTATTACACATCACACTGGATTCTTTTGCGCTTTATCTTATGAGAGAAGTCTTATAGCAATTACCTCTGAGAGGATCAAATCAAAGTCAACATGCACCAGCATGTGATTGGCTATGTAAATTTGAGCTGAAGCTTTGAGCAAGAATAGAAATATAACATCACATACAACAACAAACAGGCAACCACAAGAAAATAAGAAGCTGGAAGAATGAGAATGGAAATAATATGTAGTCCACAAGAAGAATCCGAATTGCACTGATATTTGGGAGTAATTATTAGTGATAGCATACTACCATAACCAACAAAAAACTTTGCTGAAGATCTCATACTCTTCCTCAACAGTTAATACAAAATGCAACAGATTACATCCATAAGGATCAAAGAAATTAATCCAGAATTTAGATTTTCATATTGGACTGCATTTTTGTCATAACTTGGCTCCTCTAAACTTTGAGGAGAGCAGGAATCTAAACTCCTGTACATCTCCCATAATAACTGTTAAACAACCTGGGTATATTGCCCTCCCCCTGCTCTAACACAAACAACTCAGAATATCTCATCTGGGTTCTCTCACCATCCCCAAATTCAACCACAATATCATAAATTCCATCCCATCCTATAAGAATATTCTAATCCTATATCCAAGAGGACCCAGATCAGAGCTTCAACCAGATTGGCCAATTCCATGGTTTGGAAGAATTTTATTTTATTTTATTTTATTTTGATGAATAAAAAGCTGTATTAAGGGCTTCAAGGGGAAGCTACCCAAAAGGACAGTTTGTAAGAATAATTCTCCTAAAAGTGTCCTCACTTCCAAATATCCGCAACTATTTGCCCTTTATGGCATAATTAACATCTGGTGGCTTAATGCCATTTTATGTTTCCCATTGCCTTGAAGTGTATGCCAAAATAAGCTGATATATTATACTCTCAAATGCACTATTGTAATTTGATCAAGAACAGATAAAGAGCGTAATGCAAGAACCTCAATCACAGGTTTTAGATTTAGCAATTCTTTTTAAAAATCAGAGCATCCTGACTTGGTATGCTATCATCTTTTTAATTTTTTAATTGAAATTTGGTTCTCTTCTCTCCCACCAACACACCTAACAGTTTCCAATGATACTCAAAGAAGACCAGCGATAAGATCTGATTACTCTTTACAATACAACCAGGAAAAATGTTAAGGCATTCATATTATATAATAGGTTTTGCAAAGGTTTTTTAAGTCTTCCATGTTTTCAAAGCATCAGCAAACTATGACTTCAATCTGCATACATGTTATGTTTTAAAGAGGTTCACTTGGGTGGACTGTGAAAGAATTTCAAGATCACTTCAAAATTTAAGCTCAAAGAGCTTTATATCCCCCAAACGCATCTACCTTCCCCATCATTCTTACGCAACTCTCAAACACTGTTTCAAACCTTCCTTATCTAACTTGGCTCCACTGGTCTAATAAATTTTAGCTATGGCCATTGGATGGACTGGGCCAGGTCAAGCACCCATGATCGGGACTAATAGATGTGCTAAAGGCCCTTTCTCAATATGAAGCCCAGGCTTACCTACTCAAACCTCACACAAAGTTAATTTAATTTCTTTATTTTTTTATATATTAATATATGTTTCAGATTTTTTATTTAACTGGAAGAACTCAAACCCCTCATCTCTCTTAAGGAGTGGCAGCTCTTGCCACTGGGCAGTTTGTCTGTTGGTGATAAAAGATAATTTAAAAAAAAAAAAAAAAACACTCAAAGGTTGTTTCTTAGCGTAATTTATGATAAGTACAAACCTGAAAAAATGGATATTGATATGGGAACTTGAACTCTTGCACATTAGAAAAGATACTGTACTAAGCCACCGGGATACCAGATCTTATGGATTGATCTTCAAATTTATTTGTTATTTATGTTTGAACAGGAAAGAATGGGCAAAAATATATATTATAAACATACTTCATGTCCAGTCAGGCCAGCTTTTTTACTCGGTTCCATGTTTGGCCTGGCATTTCCACAGGCTCAAATTTTTTAGTTCCAGCCCTACAATTTTTAGGCCAAGGCCACAGGGCTGGGGGGCAGGGGGGAGCCCAACCATGGCCGCCCCTAAGGGTAGACTCTTAGTCCTTCAAGAATTACAATTATAGAAATCAAGAGATCAACACCAACAGTTTGTGAGATTTCTTGACCAATAAGGTCACAAGACACCAGCTTTTAGTATCAGTATTAATGTACATCTTATAATGGGAAAGGAATAAGATATTACAGATATGTGACCAAGAAAAGCAGTGAAATGTGTTTAGCCCTTACCAAAAATGAACTCTAGTCCTTGCCAAAATGACTGAGCAGAACTATCTTCTATATCAAGCTGCACAACCAAAATACAAAATTCACAATCTTTACTATATAATTGATTCAATCTGAAGTAGTCAATGAATCTAAATAAGAAGAACATGCATTAAAAATCAAAAAGCTTCACATTCAACTCATTGTTGAGGCCAAGCGCGATGAAGATGCAAAATCAATTTTTAACATTATATGCATTGGCCTGACCTTAAAATATTTTGGTGTAGAAGCAAATCAGATTAGTACAGGGTAGGCCTGTAGTTAGAGAGAGAGAGAGAGAGAGACCTAGGGGTTTTTACAAAATTAATTTTTTTATTTAATTTAAAATTAAATAAATAGGGTCATTTTTTTGTTGTTTCCCAATCTAGTGATGTCGCGAGACCGCGACATCCACTGTTCCTAACTTATTTAATAAAAAAAAAGGATGTCACGGTCTCAAATAGCGACACCAATGTGGCCCTCCAGCAACGCAACATCAATCCTTTACTGTGCAAGAGAGAGTGGATGGGAAAAAAAAATCCATCAAAGAACACAAGTTGACATGTTCTTTCCCAAATTAAAACATGCCAAACCACATTACAAACTGAGCCACAAAAACACATCAAAGCCATGTTCTTTCCCAAATTAAAAATCTATTCTCTCTACATTAAAAAAAAAAAAAAAAAAAATCTATCAAGTTGACATGTTGGGAAAAAAAATCTTGACTACACCCACTTCCCAAAAAAAAAACTTTGACATGTTTTTGAGTTACATGTGTCACGGTCATGAGTAGAAATAATGGATGGCGTCCCTGTAGAAATAAGTAGAACACCTGTCGATGAAAATAAAAAACATTATTTTATGCAACTCACAGAATGGTATTTGAAGAGGGTGGGCCCAGTTTGATATCAGTTAATAATAAGGGAAAAATAAAGACGGAATATGAATGGTGCATGTCGCGGTCTTGGACCGTGACATCAAGTTTTTTTTAAACAAGTTTTCATTTTTTTTAATTTATAGAAATAGATGTCGCGGTTTAAGACTGCGACATCACTAGATTGGGAAAAAAAAGACGACCCTATTTATTTAATTTTGAATAAAAAAATATTATTTTTGTAAAAAGGCCGAGAAACCTAATTGGTGTCAGCACTTGCACATATTAACAATCAAACAATCTGAACTCTAGAAACAATTAAGTTAGAGGAAGCAGTGCTTGCTAGGTAGATCTCTATATTTGTATCTGCAGATCAACAAATATAACTTTAAAATAATGTTCTGACAATGATCAATAACTATTTTAGAACTGAATAAGCGATTTAATAGTATATAGACTGAAGTTCATTCGCCTATTTGTAAGAATGTAGGCGAGGAAAAGTTTGTGTATGGGGTAGGAGAGGTCTCATGAGAAGCTAACTATTTTGCAGTTCAGCCATCACCGTTTCCTTCGCTTTTCTGAATAAATATAGGAAATATCATATAAAGGTCATCCAAAAGCCGAATAGGAGATTCTATATGAAAAGCAATATCTTTTTAAAATACTACTTGTGCTTTAAAATCTTTTAATTCTAAGGTGGTCCAGCAGTGACTTGCTAACTTGAGAAAATTTCAATCACAAATAGGGACATTGTCTTCTTTGATTCAATAGAAAATATTCATGACCAAGATGCTTATTTAGTAACAATTCTAGAGTCCTAAGCTAATGAAATCGGAACACTTGGAGCCATTGATTCATCATTCTGTTTTCTCTTAAGTTATTACTTATGTTTCTTTGTCCCACCTATTTCTAATGGAAGTTGTGTTAGTGTGAGGTGAAAGTGTTCCAAATAGGAAAATGAAAAGGAAAGTAGCTTGTCCATATACATACATTGACCCAATAGCTATGAGCTTAAAATTTTGGGTAAGAACTGGTGTCAATTATGTATAGGGGCTCATTCCACCAACAAAATAATAACAATAAGAATAAAAAGAACAACAACAACAACAACAACAACAACAACAATAATAAATAATTCAACAATTTCCAGGTAAAGAGATGATTCAATTTAACCAGTATAAATTTCTCATTATCAAGTACTGGCAAAGCATGCAGACTTGGTCAAAGCCAGTGGAATATATTAATTAGAAAGACATTGCTATTATCTTACAGAATATAACATCTGTCCTAGAATTTGGCTCAGCCTGTAATGATTAGAAATTTTCCTGGGCCAACTTGACAAAGCATCAAAAATATAAATATCAAGGAAATCAGCAGGCAGTAGAAAGAGGGCATGTCTTGTCCACTACTGGTCACCCCTTGGTTCATTCCCATGTTAAAAGGAGCACCCAATCTTGCCGGTACCCAAAACACTTCAAATTGTAATATTAACAAGAAGAACCATTATTTATTAAAGGCAGAGATGCAAACTAACATGTAGTTTAAGTGTCGTCTAAGTAAAATATTTAGAGGGACTACAACGCTTAAACAGGATATTTTTCATTACTCCAACCAGAAGATCCCATAAGAAATTGTGTTTAGTAGGGGATATTTCACTGTTCATCAATTTTTTACTCAAAATTTGTGGGAGGTCAAAATGTTTGAACCATATAATACTGAAACAGCTGTCCCCATATTTATAGACTAAAACCATATGCTTTTAAGATTTTGGATTACAATTTGGACATACCAACCTTTTGCACATAGCATAGTGCAGAAGATTTCTTCGTTCTACTAGTTAGTAATTGAGTCAAAGGTGCAAGATCATGGAAAAACATCTTTCTAATCCTACTGCATCTGACAAAGCTATTACATTAACCAGCAGAGAAATGCTTGAAGGCTGTCCTAGATAACACCTGGTGGATATATATTTGAGTTTCTGTTCTGTTTTATAAATTACTCATTTCATATCAATCTTCATGGCCACAGAAAATTTAAGTATTACAGCATATGATCTTATTGAAGAGTGGCAACAAACTATAATACTCCAACAAACACAACCAACTCAAGAAACTGAAAGCAGGATTATTACATAACAGATTGAAAATATGTTGGAACAAAAGAAGAGCAGCTTAGCATAAGTTCAAATGAGAAATAAAGTCAAATTCTCAAGAACAAAAGATAAGTCCCATACCGTTGTTTCAACTATAACAGTAACAAAGTTCAGTATCAGAATGGAAGCTATCATGTGTTCAAATGTGGAGCTTCGTACAAAGGTTTTCAACTTCTCAGATGATGGTGAATAGTATACTGATGGACAGTTTTCAAAGCAAGATGGCTGCAAGAAAAACACAAAAAGCTTCACTCCATTTCTTCTCCAATAATTTTCAGATTACCATAACACAGAAAATTGCAACTTACAACATCCTCTTTTTGGAATCTCAGCGCGATAGCATTGCAAAGGTCCGCAAATTCATCCAAGTTAATCTGGAAGTCAAATTAGTTGAGTCCGATAATACGATTAGGAAAAGCAAGAAGCAACAGAGCTACAAACAATAAGGATCAAATTTTGATAAAACACATCTAAATTTATTTTAAAAAAAAATTCATATTAGAAGAAAAGAATTTTGCCTCACTGTCACACAATAGGCATACATCAGCACTAGGAGGCAGCAGATCATTTTATGAAGCCTGTCGAATTATGTGGCCTTATTAACAAAGTTGTGTGATTGTGTTATTTTTTGACTCCTTGAATTATGAAATTGATATAAGATTAACTTTGGATAGTTTCCTGTTTTGTATGATTTGATTAAGCGAGTGTTTGGGATTGTTTATAAGTTGGTCAAATTAGCTTATAAGCCAAAAGTAAAATTATAACCGTTTGATAACTAAAATTTATAAAAGTACTTATAAGTCCAAAACATGCTTATAAACTAAAAAAACAATAAGCTCCTTCTATCAGTTTTTTCATTTTAGTGCTTTTAAACTCAACTAAAATAAACTACTTTAACCAACAGAAGTACATTTTCACCGTTTTGTATTTAACAAAAATTATAACCATACCACATCTTATGCCTACTATGCTCTTTTTCCTATTTTATATAGTATATAAGTACTCATTTTACCAACTAATTAACTATTTTTAACTAACATTTATCCAAACAGATAATTTATTTTTTGAAAAAGTTAAAATGAGTTTATAAGATAAAAAACTGCTTATAAGTACTTAGCATTTTTTAAGCAATCCCAAACGGCCTTTAAATTATTTCTTATTTTTTGACACCCAAAATAGTTTTCTATTTTTATATGATTTGACTAGATAGTTTTTTAATTCTTGTAACCTAGAATAGTTTATAAATTATCATGTATAATTTCATTCAATTAATGAGAACCACAGATGTTGGATATAAGAGTTTACTTAGAAAGTTTTATTTTTTGACTCCAATTTGAGATTGAATTATGGGATTAATATAGAGTTGATTTCTTGAATTATAAGATTGACTTTAGATAGTTTCCTGTTTTATATGATTCGATTAGATTGTTTCCTATTTTTTATAACTTAGAATAGTTTCCTATTTTTTGTATGACTATAATTTTCTAACTCTTGTAACCTAGAATAATTTATAAATTGTTATGTATAATTTCGTGTAATCAAGGAGAAATACAGAAATTCTTCATTCATGTTGTGTCATGATATCATAGCCCTAGGATTTTTTTTCAGGGATTTCTTTTTCTTCTTCAAGCAGCCTTCATTGCTACAAGTTCGTGTTTCCCGCGGGTTCCCTTTTTTTTCTTGCGTGTTCGAGCCTTAATTGCTGCGAATTTCCTTTCTTCACCATGTCAACCTTTGAAACTACCATCTCTAGCAATTCTAACCTATCCGAAGAACCCAACTCTGTTCAGAAAATTAAGGAATTATTGAATATTCGGGCTTCAAACAGGTTTAATTGGAAGAACTTCCTCAAATGGTCTCAAATTCTAATCCATTATTTTTAATCTTTCATATTCATTTTCATTGAGAAGCTGAGAAGCTTGTTAAGGTCTCTTGAGAAGCCTTCTCGAGCATGTTTGTTGGCTCTTTCAGGTAAACAATCACTTTCTTTTTGCATGAATGTTTCAAACAAATTTTATGCCAAAGGATAATAGACTCCGGTTCCACAGACCACGACTCCCACATCTCTGCTTTTCCACACCTATACTCATGTCCAAGTAACAGGAAAATTATAGTGGCTAATGGTTCTTTAGCTACTGTTGCTTGGATTAGAGACATACATATCACACCTACCCTTATCCTTTAAAATGTCCTCCATGTATCAAAACTGTCAGCCAGCCTTGTTTCCATTCAAAAGCTTACCGATGATCTTAAATGCAATGCTGTTTTTTGCTCTTCTTATGGTATTTTTCACGATCAGGGCTCGGGAAGGAGTATTGGACTTGCTAAGAAAAGGAGCAGTCTGTACTACCTTGAATCATCTCAGAAGAGTAATTCATCTCTATCTTTTCTTAGTTCATCGAATAAAGATGTCATTTGGCTATATCACCTATGCCTCGGCCATCCATCTTTTAGGGTTTTAAAAATAATGTTTCTTCATTTGTTCCAAAGAATAAATATTTCTGAGTTTCATTGTGATATTTGTGAATTGGCAAAACATACTCTGTGTCTTTTCCTATTAGCAATAAAAGAAGTTCACATCCTTTTCATTTGATTCACAGTGACATATGGGTCCTTCTACTACACCTATTGCTTCTGGGGCTCGTTGGTTTGTATCCCTAATTGATGATTGCACTCAGTTTACATCGCTCTTTCTTTTTAAACAAAAATCTGATGTTAGCATTGTTATACCTAATTTTCATTCAATGATTCAAAACCAATTTGGGGTTAAAATGAAAAACTTTAGGTTAGACAATGCTAGAGACCACTTTAATCAGATTTTATCACTCTATTTTCAATCACAAGGGATCATACATGAGTCATCATGTGTTAACATACCTTAACAAAATGAGATAGCTGAAAGGAAAAATGGGTATTTACTCAATACCACCCGAGGCTTATTTTTTCAAGGGAATGTTCCTAAATCCTATTGGGGAGAAGTCGTTCTTACTGCCACATACATGATAAATATATTTCCCTCACGTGTGTTACGAAAAAAAAGTCTTATAATAGAGGTCCTTAATAGTTTATACCCTCACGATCCTCAAATGGCCTCACACCTAAGGAATTTGGGTGCACCGCCTTTGATCATGTCCACAGCAAATGTAGGGGGAAGCTAGACCCCAGAGCCATCAAATGTGTCTTCCTTGGTTACTCATCCACTCAAAAGGGATACAACCCTTCAATCAGAAAATTTTACATCTTTGCAAATGTGATTTTCACAGAAAATACACCCTTCTTCTCCAAATCCGGAGAGATTTTAATTATGGAATATAGTACTTGTGGGTCCTTTGAACCACTGAAAACTCTTGACCAGAATCCAACCCGTGTTGTTGAACCTAAGTCCACTGAAACATTTGCTCTCCAGCTTGAGGGGTAGTGTTGGATTGAAGAGTTTATTTAGAAAGTTTTATTTTTGAGCTCCTTGAATTATGAGATTGAATTATGGGATAAACATAGAGTTGACTCCTTGAATTATGGGATTGAGCTAGGATTGACTTTGGATAGTTTATAAATTGTCATGTATAATTTCATTCAATCAAGGAGAAACACACAGGAAAATTATTCCTTCATGTTTTGTGTCAACAGAGAAGTTATTCATCTGAATTTTGTGTCATAGTATTAGAGCCCTAAATTTTTTCTAGGAGATCAAACTGCAGTTTTTTTCTCTCTATTTTTGCTCCGTTTTTTAGTCCACAAATAGAGTATATTTCATTGTATTTGTGCAACCTTCATTGCTGTTCTCCCGTATGCTCTTGTTCTTCTTCTCCGAATTCCTTTCTTGCTAAGATTCCCAATTTTTTACCCAAATACTTCATTCTCTGTTTCACCCTTCTTTCCCCTCGAATCCTTTCAAATCACCATGTCTAAGTCAATTGAAACCAACCATGTTCACAAAGTGCTTGCCATCGAGAATTCTGCTACACTCTCAATAGGAGAAGTACAAAATATACAGGCTGTATGTCAATTGAATCGAAAGAACTACCTAAAGTGGTCACAATTGGTCCATACGTTTCTAAAGGGAAGAGGCAAACTAAGCCAT
This sequence comes from Dillenia turbinata, assembly GCA_037126225.1. Classification (NCBI taxonomy): domain Eukaryota; kingdom Viridiplantae; phylum Streptophyta; class Magnoliopsida; order Dilleniales; family Dilleniaceae; genus Dillenia; species Dillenia turbinata. The sequence goes on along the minus strand of JBAMMX010000021.1, from coordinate 7,094,205 downwards.
TTGTTGGGCACAGGGCCTAAAAAGGGGGATCCTAAATACAACACATGGGATGAACAAGATTCCATGGTGATGTCATAGTTGTGGAATTCAATGCTTCTAGAAATTAGCGATACATGTATGTTTCTCCAAACTGCCAAGGAGATTTGGGTTGTTATCCAACAAACATACTCCAAGGTTCATGACACTGCTCAGATTTATGGAATTAAGACAAAAATTTCAACAACCAAACAAGAGATATCTTGTTCATGCTCTCTAGCATTTTCAAGTATCTCTTCTTCCGCATGTGCTACTAATGTCTAAGAAAAAAATTTTTCAACCATGTAGGTAATAGATTCTGAAGCCACTGATCATATGATTTATACCTCTTAACCTATTTTCTTCATATGCTCCTTACTCTATTCATAAGAGAATAACCATAGCTGATGGATCCATCACCACTGTAGCTGGACAATTGGACATTTATATAAACTCTCTCATGCTAAAAAATGTCTTACATGTTCCAAACCTCTTTACAAATCTTATTTCCACTCAAAAGCTTACCCACGATTCCAATTTCAATGTAACATTTCTTCCTTCATACTATGTATTTCAGAAGCAGGGCACAAGGAGGACGATTAGACGTGCTAGTGAGAGAGATGATCTTTACTACCTCAAAGATCAAAGTGGAAGAACTACAATTTAGAATTCCCTATCTACATCACTTGTTTCTGAGTCTGTCCTGTCAAAGAAAGATAAAGTATGGCTTTTTCATCATCGTTTAGGTTATCCATCATTTAATATCCTTAAGTTGATGTTTCCATCATTATTTAAAGGGTCTACTCTTGAGACTTTTCATTGTGATGATTGTGAACTTGCCAAACACAAACATGCTTCATTTCCAATAAGCAATACAAAAACTCTTAATCCTTTTTCTCTCATTCATAGTGATATTTGGAGACTCTCTACAACTCCGAATATTTTTGGTGTAAAGTGGTTTGTTTCGTTTGTTGATGATTGTACACGAGTAACATGGATCTATCTTTTGAGAAATAAATCCAATGTTAGCACTATTTCCCCCAATTTTTACAATATGATCAAAACACAGTTTGATGTGAGAATTAAGCGGTTTTTTCCGGATAATGCCAGAGACTATTTTAATCAATTTCTCTCTCATTTTTCCCTAAAGGAAGGGATCATTCATGAGTTTATAACTCCACAACAAAATGGAGCCACCGAGCATAAAAATGGCTATCTTCCAGATGTCACAAGAGCTTTATTATTTCACAAAAATATACCAAAATAATATTGAGGAGAAACTGTTTTAACCGCCACACATCTTATTAATAAACTTCAAACTCAAGTTCTTGACTTCAAAAGTCCAATTGAAATTCTCACAAATTTTTTTTTTCCCAATTTCAATGTTTCAGACAATCTTACTCCTATAAATTTTTAGAAGGGTTGCCTCTGTCCATGTTCATTCTCAAAACAGGGGAAAACTTGATCCGATCCACGTGCTCTTAAGTGTATTTTCATTGGGTATTCTTCCACACAAAAGGGTTATAAGTGTTTCCATCCCCAAGCAGAAAATTTTGTCTCCACCGATGTTACATTTGTCGAAAGTGAGTCTTTTTTCCAACATTCATATCTTCAGGGTGAGGACATGAGTGAAGATAAAGCGGAAGACGTGAAAGACATGTTTCTTCTTGATTTTCCTGATCAACTTGTTGAGTTTTCATCTCTATTTAAACCCGTTTCAAAGTCACCTGTTGTTCAATCTACTGTTGAGTCACCCTTTCAATCGACTATTGAGTCACCCGAGTCATGTGAAGTGATATAAGATCAGGGAAAATAAGAGAATACTCAACCACTGTAGGTTTATTCCACGAAAAAAATTCTAGTTTCTCAATCAGTACAAGTACAATTTCCTATCCGTGTTATTGCCCAAATACTTGAAGCCGCTTAAACACCATCAACTGAGCCCATTGAATTGAATTAGTAGATGAAATGGAAAACCCAAGTGATGTCAACCTACCAATTACATGCAGGGAAGGAACTAGAACTTGTACTGAACATCCATTGTACCTATTCTTGACCTACCAAAACCTTTCTCAAAGCCATAAAGCCTTCTTAAGCAACCTTCACTCAATTCCCATTCCAAGAAACCTATCTGAGGCATTAGAGAACAAGAAGTGGGAGGATGCTATGACAGTGGAGATGGAAGCTCTTGAAAAGAATAAGACATTGGAGTTGGTTGAATTACCGAGAGGAAAGAAGCCAAGGGAATATAGATAGATTTTAACTGTGAAGTACAAGTCAAAGCAAGATTAGTTATCAAAGGGTACACTCCAACCTATGGCATTGATTATCTGAAGACATTTGCCCTGGTTGTGAAAATGAAAACGGTAAGGGTCCTTTTGTCATTGGCTGCCAATTTTGGGTGGAATCTACAACAGTTCAATATTAAGAATGCATTTCTTGATGTTGACCTAGATAGGAAGAGATCTTTGTGGAAGTTTTTCCAGGCTTTGAATCTAAAAAGGGAATGGTGTGTAAGTTGAAGAAAGCTCTCAATGGACTCAAACAATCACCAACAACCTGGTTTGGCAGGTTCACAAAGGCGATGACAACCTTTGGATATTAACAGAGTCAAGGTGACCATTCTTTGTACACTCAAATTCAGGGAGAGTGATAGCTCTATTGGTGTATGTTGACGATATTATCATAATGGGCAATGATGCAAGAGAGATTGATAAATTAAAACTGTCTTCTGAAAGAATTTAATATCAAGGAACTTGGGAAATTGAATAATTTTCTAGGTAATGAAGTGGCACATTCGAAACAAGGGATCTTTATTTCTCAACAAAAATACGTGCTTGATTTGCTAAAGGAAACGGGGAAATTGGGTTGTAGGCCAATTAACACACCCATTGAGTTCAATCATGGACTATATTATGCTCCAGAGGATCCAATGTTTGATAGAGGCTCTTACCAGAGACTTGTTGGGAGGCTGATCTATTTGGTGCATATGAGACCAAATATTACATTTGCAATGAGTGTTGTTAGTAGATTTATGCATAATCCTAAAGAAGTGCATTTTAAAGCAGTTCATAGAATCTTGCAATACTTGAAGGGCAACCCCGGATCAAGCATTTGGTTCAAGAAAGGGGGAAGCATGATGTTGGAGGCCTATACCTATGCTGATTATGCTGGTTCACTAGATGACAAGAGGTCAATTTTAGGGTATTGTACTTTCTTAGGAGGGAATCTTGTAACATGGGGTAAGAAACAAAACGTGGTGGCAAGATCGAGTGCAGAGTCTGAATTTTAAGTCAAAGGCATTAGGAATATGTGAACTACTGTGGCTGAAAACAATCCATGATGATTTGAAGATAAAATGGGAAGGACCAATGAGATTGTATTCTGACAAGAAATTTTCCATCAGCATTGCTTATAATCCCGTACAACACGAACGAACGAAACATATAGAAGTTGACATACATTTTATCAAGGAGAAAATTGATAGCGACCCAATATGTACACCATTCATTTCAACAAAAGATCAATTAGCAGATGGACTCACAAACTGGCTGTCAAACACTCTGTTTCAAGACATTGTTGGCAAGCTCGGAATGGAAGATATTCATTCACCAACTTGAGGGGGAGTGTCGAATTATGTGGCTTTATTAGGAAAGTCGTGTGTGATTTTTGACTCCTTGAATTATGGGATTGATATAAGTTTGACTTTCGGGATTGATATAGAATTGACTTCTTGAATTATGGGATTGATATAGGATTAACTTTAGGTAATTTCCTATTTTGTATGATTCGATTAGATTGTTTCCTTTTTTTTATAACCTGAAATAGTTTCTTATTTTTTGTATGATTCAACTAGATAGTTTCCTAATTCTTATAATTTAGAATAGTTTGTCATATACAATTTCATTCAATTAAAGAGAAATACAGAGAAATTATTCATCCCTGTTTTGTGTCAAAGCCCAATTATGAAATGCAAACTTGACTTGCTTAGATTTTCAAGTTATATATATGGGTAACCTTACGTATTGTCTAAAAAATTCTTTTTTTTGGGGCGGGGGGAGAGTAGGGCTCACAAGGGGAGTAAGGGAAGGAGATGGGACAGGACAGGTCATTCTCTCCCTCTGTTTGGATGTTTAAAAGGTTATTAAAGCAGAAGGGGAGGTAAAATTGGTATATTACTAAAATTTCATTAAAACCCAAACTTCCTTCCCCCAACAAATCAAATGGAACGAATCCTTAAAGCATTGAAGGTGATTTCAGGTTATCTGGTCCTCTCAATCCCCTTCCCCCTCACTGGAAAAAAAAAAAAAAAAAAAAAAAAAAAAAAAGGAAAAAAAAAAGGCTCCCAAACACAAATAGAAAGTTATGTCCCCTCCCTTTAGTCCCAATAACCTGCTTCCAAACAATTTGTTTGGTTTTGTGTGGTCATCATTTGCCTCTTACGTGTATTGGGGAGTTAGGGTTCAAATCACCATTCTCCATTGTTGCACCCTTTGCTCTTCCTTCCGGTGAATGTTCTCCTCTTCATGCACGGAGATAAGATATAAAGCCAAGCCACAAATTCTGTGTGTCGTTCTCCTCTATTTGCTATTTTTGTCGTGTTTGATTATGCCATTATGTAAAAGGAAGATCTCTCCAGTGGAACACTAATCTACAAAGGCATGCTTGCCTAGATTGTTATTCTTCTTTAACGAAATTATCATCCACATAACTACTACCTATCTAAGTTGTGTTCTGCACTGAGCTCCTTTTTTTGCCCCTGGGGGGGGGGGGAGGTGGGCTTCTGAACTACACGTCCATTCCTTGAAATCTTAAACCTACTCCAACCCTTAAGTGATCTCCAATGAGGCACAAGCTAGGAATTGATCAGTGTTAGGCTTCTACCAATTTTCAGCATTTTCCAGCAAGCAATCTTGTTCAGCTTAGTTCATAGTTTAACCTATCCAGAAACTCTTATGCCACTACCTAAAGTTCACCCACAACATTGAAAATCTTTTTTCCCCTTCAAAAATCTATATACAACAGCAAAACTAATCACTCCACTGTTTGTCTGCAAAACATAATTTGGCTTCATCTTTCGGAGAAATCAAAAGGGACCGGTAGCCCTCTTGTATTGATTCTGTGTTCTTTTCTCCAGGGTAGGATCAGTTAATTATATATCTTGTATTGTTGTGTACATCTTCTTTTTCCATAAAATCTATTTCTTTTTCTCCTGCTAAAGGAAATGTAACAAAAGAAAGAAAACGGGAAAAAGAAAACTAAAGAAAGGATCACATTAAGAGGAACTTTTTTAAGTCCCAAAGAAAAAGAGAAAGACCTTGAAGTCATGACTGTCATCTAGCTCATCAAATATTAGTTCAAAATCTTCTCTTGATATTCTGGGTAAGGTCCTGTAACCAAAAAAAAAAAGAACATTATAAAATCATGAAAGGTTAAAAAGAAAATTCATATTAAGTTATAGACTAAACAATAATCAATTTCCCATCAAAAGACGAAAAAAATGAACCTCAGTGTGAAGATTGAAACAATTTGTTAATATAACTAGGCAGTCTTGAATTTTATTATGCAATGATATGGGTTGCAACCCCGTTAGCCACTGTTAACAGAACAGTCAAGTGCAAAACTGTAACAAGAACATTGATAATGTGCTGTTCACGAATTTTGTGAGGAGAATGAATGCTATTACTCATGAGTTAATGAACTTCACTTCTTAGACTCCAGATATTTCATGGCTGCACCTACTGACAAAGCGAACAAATTATGCAGTTCTAGTGGCATCTCACAAGATATTGGCAATGATGATGATACCGGAAATTGGGACTCAATCGTACAAGTTGCAAACTGCATTGCTCTCACATATATAAAACTATGAGGTAAAGAGATAGTTGTGTTGACAAGCCAAACAGTCCTTTAGGCTCATTGATGACAATGGAAATTGGGACTTCATCATACAAGTTGCAAACTCCATTGCTTTCACATATAGAAGACTATAAGCTAAAGAGATAGTTTTATTAACAAGCCAAACAGTCCTTTAGGCCCATTCAATAAGATTACAATCTTTTAGAGGTGCTTTTCTGTTTGTAAAACAGGTATCTGAAGTCCATTAGGGCATTTGCATAATACCACAGGCTATTTTGACTATTTCATTGATAGTCCAAGGATGTTTTGCAATCTTGAGGCCAATTATGATTCATGATGCTCATGATGGTTGATGGCTGAATGTGTTTTCATGACTGCAATATAATCCTATCCTACCCTAGTGTTTCCTCATCAAGCTATCCTATAATTGTGTGAAGTCCCTAGCTTGCTAACATCTATCAAGACACTATCATGCACACATGGAAGGAACCAAAACAAAGAATGCCATCTTGAGCATCTCAAATGCATCTCTATCACCAATATGTGCATATGTAATCCCATGCTAGTCAAGAGACTTTGAATTGCCCCCCCCCCCCACCAAAAAAAAATAATAAAAAAAAAATTACTGAGGATGATAGTGCCAGGTTGAAGCATGCTTATACATGATAGCCAACTTGCACTCTAATAATAATAATAATAAATTAAAAAAATCATTCCTAAAGCCAAACCAAAGAGCTGTATAAGTAGCAAATCCATTGTTATGTTCCAAAGTTCCTTTCTTTTATTACTACTGGCAGTTCTTTCTGGCAATGGATGACCCTCATCCAATTATTAACGCAGTAACCAAACAATAAACAGAGAAGGAAGAATGAATAAATGCATACACGCACACAAGATATGGCCAACATTAAAGATACCTGTACTTATTCAATTCCACAAATAGGCGGAGACATTGGTCTTTATCCAGATACCCATTATTCTGAAAATGCACCAAAAGCAATTCAATTAACAAATGGATTAGAATCAAATAAATATGTCTTTTCTTTTTTAATAGTCAAATCATGTTTGACTTTTTAGTTATGCCGATTGGTGTTGCTTTTACACCATCTATATCTATGACAATGAATGTTGGTAATAAAATGAATTCAATACATGGATGAAGGAACAGTCCCCTCTTAATACTGCTTTATTCATCGTATGTTTAATAAAATTCTAAGTTTTTACTTTTAGCAAAAATAAATGTATATGAATTCAACAAGCACTTATTTTATAGATTTATTTGTAGACTTGTTCTGCAAGAGTTTCAATTTAGGTCATTATTTATTAAAGAATTCTAAGACTAGCATTTTTTTCTTTTTAATACAACAATAACAACCTAGACCTTCTATCCCAAAATTTGGGGTCGGTCATATGAGAGACAAATAATGAAGTCAAAAAAAAAAAAAAAAAAAGAAAGAAGAAGAAGAAAAAGATTTAGTTTATACGGATTCTCCTACGCCACTCATTCCTATCTAAGATCATCTCCTCAACTAACTCCATCACTATCATTTCTTTACAAATACATTACATCCAAGTTTTCAATGACCTACCTCTACGTTTTATTAAATTTTCTATATTTAAGTTATCTACCATCCTAACAGGTGCGTCTTTAGGGCTTCGCTGCACATGTCCAAACCATCTCAGACGGTATTCTCACATCTTATCCACAATTGAACTAACTCTCAGTTTATTACGTATCTCGTCGTTTCTAATTCTATCATTTCTAGTTTTGTCACACATCCACTTAAGTATTCTCATTTCAACTACAGCAATTTTTTCTCTTATTGCTGTTTAATGGCCCAATATTCAATGTCATATAATAAAGCAGGTCTTACTACGGTCTTATAGAATTTTTCCTTCAAATGTAATGGCATCGTGCGATCACCGAGCACTCCGGATGCCTTTCTCCATTTCATCCAGCCCGCTTGAATTCAATTTTTGACATCCACATCTATATTGCTATCATTTTGGATGATCGAACCAAGATATCTAAACCATTCGCTCTTTGAGACTTCTCTTCCTTCTAATCTAATCGTTTCTGCATTATCCTGATGGTTGCCACTAAATTTACATCTCATATGCTCAGTTTTAGCTCTAGTCAATCTAAATCCTTTAGATTCTAACGTGTCCCTCCATAACTCTAATTTAATACTGATACTCTCTTTATTTTCATCAACCAAAACTATATCATCTGCTAAGAACATACACCATAGTATTTCATCTTAAATTTTTTTTGTGATTTCATTTATCACTATTACAAATAGTAAGGGACTCAATGCCGAACCTTGATGGAGCCCAATGTTAATAGGAAAGCTATCACTCAACCCCCTGCAAGTACTTACATTGGTCACAACTCTACATATCCCTAATAAGGTTAATGTATTTCAAAGAGATCCATTTTCTCATGAGCGCCCACCACAACACGTCTCTAGGGACCCTATCATATGCTTTCTCAAGGTCAATGAATACCATATGTAGATCTCTTTTTTGCACTCTAAATGTCTCCATCAACTGTCTTAGCAAGTAAAGAGCTTCAGTGGTGGATCGTCTTAGTATAAATTCAAATTGATTATAGGACACTTATCTCCCGTCTCAATCTATGTTCTATCACTCTCTCCTATAACTTTCTCGTATGACTCATGAGTTTAATTCCTCTATAATTGGAACAATCTTGTATGTTCCCTTTATTGTTATATAGCGGGACAATTGTGCTCTCTCCATGGGTGGAACATTTTCTTTGTTTGTCAAATTTTGTTAAAAAGAGCCGTTAATATTGTTACTCCGAATTCTCCCAAACATTTCCACACCTCGATAGGGATGCCATCAGGTCCTATGGCTTTGTTATTTCTCATTCTCTTTATGGCCTCCTTTACCTCATGGGGACGAATCTTACATTTAAAATCTCTATTAATCTCTTCTCCAAATATCTCTATATTTTCTATATTTACTATACTTTCAACGTTAAATAAGTTATTAAAATATTCTCTCCACCTCTTTCTTATATCCTTGTTTCTTACAAGTGTACTATTTATTTCACTCTTAATACATCTAATCTCATTTAAGTCTTATCCATTCCTCTCCCTTAGTTTGGCAATTCTATAGATCTCTCTCTCCCCGTCTCGAGTCTCTAGTCTATTGTACAATTCATTATACACTTTACTCTTTGATTCATATATAATTTTTTTACTTCTTTTTTTGCCTTTTTGTATTTTTCATAGGCCTCGCTACTACTATCATTTTTAATATTCCTATAACACTCTCTTTTGAGCCCCGCCCTTGGATACTCCAAGAACCTCTCTACCGATACTCTTAATATTATTAGACATATCATTCCACATTGTTTCTGAGTTATTATTAACAGATCAATTTGTTACTCCAATTATTTTCTCTTTAAAAATCGTCACCATTTCCCCTTTCAGATTCCACCACTTAATTTTTGGCTCCATATATGGTTGACATTGCTTTTGTCGTTTAGACACTCGTACGTCTAAAATTAAGAGTCTATTCTGAGTCGTTACACTCTCTCCCGGTATGACCTTATAATCCTTACAAATCGTTCTATCACCTCTTCTAGTGAGAAAGAAATCTATTTGACTAGCATTTGCCCCACTCCTATAGGTAACTATGTGACTTTTTTCTTAAAGAACGTGTTTACTAGTGCTAAATCAAACGCTACTGCAAACTCTAGAATTGTACTTCCCGCCTCATTCCTACCGCCGAAGCCAAAGTTTCCATGCATGGTTTCAAATCCCTCATTTTTCTCTCCCATATGTCCATTTATATCTCCTCCAATAAATAACTTCTCGCTACGTGGTATGGTTTGTATAAATTCCTCTAGATCATACCAAAATTATTTCTTACTAATTGCATCTACACCTATTTGGGGCGCGTACATGCTAACTATATTAATTACGTTTACTCCATTTACTAACTTGACAAGCGTCATTCTATCTCCCTTTCTTCTTATCTCTACTACATCTCCTAGTAGGTTTCTATGTACAATTATTCCTACCCCATTTTTAGTTCTATCTCTACCTTTGTACTAAAGCTTATAACCGTAAGACTCTATTACTCTAGCCTTCTCTCCCACCTATTTGATTTCTTGAAGACACGTGATCATAATTTTTTTTCTATTCATTATTTCCCCTATTTCTCCTAACTTTCCAGTTAGAGATCTTATGTTCCAAGTGGCTAAACGAATCCTATCCTCATAGGCTATTTTATTTGTCCGCACTCTAATATCCCTTGGTAACTTGTCACTACACCCGGGATCCGATGTAGCGCGTCGCTAAGGAGGAAACGCCCCATATGTTTTCCTATAATTGTCTCCCATTTTAGTTTGACAAAAGGTTTTTATACTGACTGTCAGCCTACCGCAACCCTACTCCTTTATCCGAGCTTGGGACCGGCCGTGGCGGAGTTTTTCAAATAATAATTAGATAAAACGACAAAATAAATTAATTAATTAAATTTTTTAAAAAAAAAACTATATCTGTATCTATAAATATATCTATAATAATAAAGTAATATGTTTTATATTGTAACTATACCACTATGAGTTAGAAAGATTTTAAATTTTAATAATTTTAAATTCATAATAATATATATTATAATAATACTAATCGGAATAATAATATATATATCTATAATATTAATACCAAACATGCAACAACAACAATAATAAACCCAATACCAATGATGATAACAAGCAAATAAATAATACTAAACAAACAACAATAATAATAACAATTATAAGTACTATATCATAGTAATATATATTATATTAATAATATTATTATTAGTACTAATAATTATTATTAGTAATATAATAATAAAATATTTTAAAATAATAATAATAATATTAATAATAATAATAACACAGAGATGGCAAAGGCAGTGGAGGGCCAAAAAACGAAGGAATCAATGAAGATGAAGAACAAACGAAGATGACGATCAAAGATGAACGAAGACGAAGATAGAATCTAAGCCATACAGAGAGCGATTTCGAAGATGACAAGTGAAGACTAAGACAGATCGAAGCAGATCTGAGCTTCGCAGATGAATGTGAAGCCGAGGAGCAAGATAAGGTTTTTGAGGTGGACGATGAGGTCTGAGCCAAACGAGAAGTGAGAGTTCCACTGTCAAAGACAAGAGAATATGATAGAAGATGATAGATCAAAGCCGAAAAATGAAGATGAAGAATGATCGAAAGGACAGATTAAGGGTATCTCGGAGGCTTTTCACAGACCAAGGGACAGATGAAGGTGAAGACGACGAAGCCGAAGAGCGAAAGTTTCACAGACAGATGAAGATCGAGGGTCAGCAAGGAGAGAGGGATACGAGGGTAGATCTGAGTGGTCTAAGGGTAGATCTAAGTTTTTGAGGGAGTGGTTTAGGTTTATGAGATGTAGATCTGGGCCTAATGCTACGGCGGAGGGCTGATCCTTCTACTGCGGTTCTGGGAATGGTAAGGTTTCTTAAGGTGGGTAGATGGCGAGATAGGGATAGAGGGGTAGAGAGAGAGAGGAAGACGGAGCGGAAGCTCAGTCACTGATGAGGAGGGAGAAAGCAAGAGAGAGAGAGGGATAGAGGGCGGTGGTAAAGAAGAGGGAAGAGGTTACTTACCTGGTCGAGCAGCGTGCGCGAGCTGCTCGATCAATCGATGGTGGGAGGATCGGGATCAAGCTGCTGAAGCGAGCGTTAGAAGGAGAGAGAGAGAGAGAGAGTGACAATCAAATTTAACGACGATAAGAAAAAACCCCAGATTAACTTTGTCATATTTTTTTCTTTTTAATATACCCTAAATTCCATCTTTTCTCCACATTATTCCTGAAGTGGTATTAAAATACCAGAGCTTGACAACAAATTTTTCATTTCTTTATTATTTCTCACTTGAATTAAAACTCTTTTCTACCAACAAACAATTACACAAATAAATCAAATGTAGATACAACCATGAGCAAAGTGCAAATCTTTAGTGAGTAACAAACATTATTTGAATAGTTTACGTAACACTGGGGTCCTTACACCAAGGAAGCTACCGGAGTTATTGTGATCAGATTCCTCAATCTTATACAAGAACGAAGATTATGTAGGACAAGAAAACTTTTCAATAATGTGTCTCATTATGGTTTACTCGATTAATAAACAGCTCAAGTTCACCTCCTCTTCCCAATGCACGAGAGGCCCTTTTGTGTCAGATGCAATTTCCAACCCCCCCCCCAAAAAAAAGCATAATTGCATAGGGCCCCAGATCCTTACCTGTGCTGATCACTTAAGGCCCTAGATCCAATGGTTGCTACTCATTGATATATAACAAACATAGAAATGCATTTCTGGAGATAAAACATTTGTAAGCACAAAGATAGCCTGCCAGAAGTGGGGAAGAAAAATAATTCTGTGAGAGATGATGGCACCTACATATTCATCTAAGAGATTGAAGGCTTTCTCTAGTATTCTTCTCCTCATAGAATCCATCTCAGCAACTTGTATTGCAAGCTGCCAAAAAGGAGATATATAAGCACTTTGCAGGCTCTTGCATGGGACCTTAAATTCCAAGCTTAGTATTAATTAGCATTGGCAAGAACATGAAACAGACTTAACTGTACCAGTAACAGTATCATGTAAAATCACAGGAGGAACCTAAAGACAAAAAGAATCTCCACCTGATTTTTGAAGCTATCATATACAACGGCAAGGATCAGATTGGTGACGAAGTAAACTCCCAACAATACATAGAGGACAAAAATAAGGCAATACCAGCGAGAAGCCCTGAAGAACAACAAACAACTTATTTACACTTAAAAATCACTTCAATAATATACATAACTAAGATGTTAGGGTTTTTTCTTTGTTTATTTTTTAAGTTCAACAAGCTTCATAATGGCCAGAGAGAGCTTTCGAGGGTACCTAGGAGCTCATGAGACAGTAAAAAGGCTTGTGAAAAATAGGAACACCACAAAAGCCACCATAAACAAGAGGAAGAAGAAGAGGGGGGAAAAAAGAGTCCATGCAAACCAATGGCGTAGAGACCCAGCTATGTCTGAAATTGAGGTAATGACCTCTGGCAAACTTGCTACAGCTGAACCACAAGCCTCAGTGGAACATGGATAAAAATAGCCAAGTAATTGAAAATCTCCCTCTGTTAATATAGGCCGCAACTAGAAACACATTACTTGATCCAGCAGTGACAATTGCAAAAGATAAAGGAGAAAATGGGACAAACAACTATCATAGCAGACCTAGGGCATTCAGGTTGCAAGTTTAGTTTGATATATAAGTCTGTGTAGATATCAATTACAGCCAATTTCATTAATAAGTAGACCTTTACACATTAGAATAAGATACACATTTGACAGCTAAGTTAAGTTGTGACCCATATTTGACTGCTATTCTAAGCTACATAATCATACTTGTACAAGATTATGATGTGTTTAAAAAAAGGAGACATAACTGACCAAATGTTAGAAGCTCCCATCAAATGATTTTTTTTTTTTTTTAAGTTGAGAAAGATAAAGATTTCTAGTTTCCTTATGAGAAACCTAATATTAAAAATAGCCTAAGCATACAACATATATTATATACACAAGAAAAGATATCTCCTGGTATGATTAAAGCATAACTAACCACAATATATCTCATATATGGAATTTCATGATAAAAATACAATTTTGTTTGTCACAGCCTCATCCCCACCTCCCCCAGGGGGAAGACAAATTGTCTACATGCACTTCCATCTCCTCACGCCAACTTGGTATAATTGATCACCAATTAAAATGCTGCGCTGTGCCCTTTTCTTAATTATCAGATCTATAGAGCTAAGGCTTATAATCTCAAAATTAGACACACGTCCTCACATTTCAACTTTATTACTATGTAGAAGTGTGAGTTCCCTAACCAATGTAGGACAAGACAAACATGTACCCTTATATACTATCAACAATAATGATGAACAAAAAGGAAATTTAGAGTTGTAAACATTTTAATCTAACATGGATTACAGGATCCTAATCACAAGGAAAAGTAAAAATGATGAAGCAATTGAAGCTTGTTCCCCTTCAGAGTCATAATTAACTAAAGATTTTGAAATATAACCTGTATCCACCTCATTAATCTGAGAAAAGCACCAAAGTAATATGCACTAAGAAATTCTAGATCAATTCAACCCTGTGAAGGAAGTAACCTCTTTAATGATTGTGAGATTTCTTCCTACAAATATTATTGTAATGTCAGTCTCACTCAACATCACAAGCACTGCGGTTGGTCCCTGCAACAATCATGGCAACAGTTGCACAGATTGCAATCACAGATGAACAAATCACATAAATGGTTGAGAAGTTCAAAGTCATTTGGATGTTTAGTAGGCATTGCACCACGGGTTCTCCCCATATAACAGAATTTTGCATTTTGAGCTTCCAAATCCAAGTTCATGCTCTCTTTTACCACAAAGATCTTAAATCAAAGAAGACATACTTGTACGCAGGAATCCATGCATCTGGGTTGTTGGATGTGGTGAATAAGACAAACATCTGATATAATGTGGCACCAAAGGAAGTAAACAGTGTCATTCCTTGTTGTGTATCTTCAAACATAACATAGGCTAACCAGCTGGAGAACAGAATAAATAACAACCCAAGAGCCTGTTGAGTGTTTTTTTTTTTTTTTTTTCAAAAGAAAAAAAAAGTGCAGTCAGGGGAGACAAAAAATTGCCAGCAACAGATCTTTGGAAATCTTAGTAATATTACATAAACCCAAAAAGAAATTATTGAATAACAATCTTATGATGAAAATATGACAAACCGTGGATGTTAAGATTTAAAATGATAAACATCCCTTTCTCCAAATGAAACAACCAATTAGTCCAAAATTTAAGTTGACACAGAAAGCTATTGTTTATTATTTTTCTTGGTGGACTTGAACCAACACAACACGGGAAACATAATAGGAGACAAATCTAGATTGACTGACATATTGTAAAATGTATGGATTCCGAATACATGGTGCTAAGTACACAATGCAGAAGTAAGTTACTATCATGATATCTCATGTATTTTCACTTCCTCTTCTTTTACACCTGCACATCATATATACAGAGTGGCAGTTCCACTTAACCTAGAAATCTTCTCCAAGGGATCATCAACAGCAATTTATTTTGAGCCAAGTACCAACTTCTGTTAATATTTTTATTTTTTTTATTTTCCATTCATTGAAGAAACCATGAGTCATTTTTTTTAAAGAATTAGATAAGTATCCTTGAAATGACAAGAAAAGGTTTCTTGTTATGTATCTACATGTAATGAGAAAAATCTAAACATGGTGCTTCATATGTTCAGCAAGTTCATGTTGTTAAGGGGTCCTTGCTCATACATAGAAGTACAAGTACAAACTTGATTGCACAGGAGTCCAAACTTACTTCTGATGATGAACAAAGATTAGGTAATATTACTATAGCGTGATGATGAACATACCAAAACATTGATGTATGTGCTTAGCATTCCAGCCAGGATGAGGAGACTTGAGCGTAACTCCCTACAGTCAATAAAATAAACAAATACATTTAAGGATGAGAATTAATATTTTGTAGTTTTGTGATATGAGTTCTAGTATAGGATCTAATCAATGGATGCCCTGTAGGAGTTCCTCTCTTCCCTTGCTGAAGTTTTTCCCTTTCTTAAACCCTATTTTTGATGGCTAGAAGCTTGTTCTCTAACAAGATTCTCACCACACTTTTTTAGGAGAATTTAGACTTGCCTCTTTATTGATCATACCTTCTTTAAATAAAGGAAACTAGGGTGTACAATAGAATAGAATTTTTCTAAAAACAAATCCTTAAAATCATTCCTAATATGAAAAATTCTCAAAACTTAAGTCACTACTAATTTTAAAAAGATTGTTATCAACTAAAATAAGAAAACTACTATTTTTCCTAAAATCCTTCCTTTTTACTAATTCCTAAATGTTTTCCTAGAATATTTGTTTCCGATGAATGCATCATGCATATCATTTTGCAAATATCCAAACATTTATCATAACAGAACTGAATCTAATAAGAACACAAGTTGTTGACACAATCCAAGTTACTCCATTAATTTATTAAGACTTAACTGTTGACAAAGCTGTCTTAGTCCTCAACCACATGGAGCAATGAAACACATGATCAAATGTCTTGAAAAGGAAAATAACAAGGAAAAGAGGGAGGATTTGACAAATATCTTGCAAGACCAAGTTCAACCATGTAATCTATAAAAAAAAGATGATCTCCACTACTGCTACCATAAAATAAGAGGGAATCCCTCAGCAATGGATCAAAGATGGTGTAAAATTCTCTCCGAGTAAACTTGAGAATAATAGTTTTGAGTCATTAGTTCAATGCAGTCTATATGTTTATGTGGGAAAGTAACTTTACATGTTGGATACAGAAGTTTTAAATAGGGTGAATTTCCAGGGATAGAAGTTCCTAACTATTTTTCATATTAGAATACGAGAGATTTTATTAGGAGAAGGGGCTATGGAAATTGTGACTGGTAGACAAGTTGCCATTCAACTATTCGAGCATTCCTCCCAAGCCGTATGCATCACATAACTAACATTCTTGCATCACAGAAACCCTCTGAAATACATAAGAAGAAAGATTCTCTGGAAGAGCTCAACATTTGAAAGGAATATAAAAATGAAAAACAAATGTTGAAAATTATATTCAATATTATCCATGAAACTAAACAACCACAGTGTGATGGTACCATGATTCACTACTCTTCCAGCACATTATGTGAATCTTCTGAGACAGAACTCAGATTTACATCCTTATTTGCAACATGGCACTCATGAAAATTATGTAAGGGCAAGGTTAATTGATTTGATAGTACACAAAAATGGGAATCAATTCATCAAGAATGGAGTCATTCACTTGTGTGCACTTGGTTCTGACATTTAAAACATAGGAATGAAGAGTAAACTGAAAAGGAATGACCATTGCTTAACTTAGGCTACAACATGAACTGGAAATCTCGTGCCGAATGAAAACTGAAGCTTGAAAACAGATTATGCGAATTGGAACCACCCATGAATTAAAAATTAAAAAAAAATATATCATTGCTCCTAGACAGACAAACATACAAAAGTCATAGCTGTGGTCAGGTTCTGGTTCTTATTGCTTCAGACAAACATAACGACTCCCTCAAAAAAAAAAAAAAGAAACAAAGAATTGTAAATTTAAACACATAAAAAGAAGAACAACTTTCATTACTCCTAGACAGAGACTCATGCCAGGAGTTATTGTTCTTATTGCTCTTTGTTCTTCGTTCTTATTGCTCTGCACACATGCCAGGAAATATTGTCTTATTGCTCTCTCTCCCTTTCTCTCAAGCGGAATGGCCATTAAGGATGAGAATAAACCATCACACTGTCAGGGTGAGGACACTTGCTACAGTCAGATTCAAAAAACAAGACAAATGCCAAAATGTTGATCAAGTGCTGATGGTTGTTATCATTTCCTCCTGGTTGTGATCAAGCCAAAATGTTTTCCGACATCTGTGATCTGTTTTGACGAGTTCTAAAATGGCTTTTTGCACCTTTCTTTTTCCTAAATTCGATGTTCTTGGATGATCAACATATTATCTCCAAGACAAACGCCAACTAGTTTAGCTCGTAAAGAGTCTTGGGCAAAAAGTTAAGAGGTCTAGGTCACAAGATCAAATCCACCCGTACCAGGGTTGGAGGATTTACGAGTAGGGGAAGGGCATGTTGCTTGTGTGGCTCAACTACCTTTAGACCCAGAGGGAGTAAAATATTATTCCCAGGTATTTTGGTCCAATGGTGTGAAACACACAATGGGGTGGCTCCCCCACCCATAAATACCTCCAACCTTTGTGAAGACAGGATTTGATCCAAGGACCTCTTATTACCAACCCTCAAGAGTCTTTTCTAGCTGGGGTAAGCTAACTAAGAGCGGCTTTCACAAAAATTAAAAAAAAAAAAAAAAAAAAAAAAAAAAAAAAAACACCCTATTAAGTTCCAGCACCGTTGAAAAAATCCAAAGAAGGAAAAGAACACCATTTCATCACCAAATCCATTCAAACATCTTTTGTTTGTGTGTGTTAATCAAACAGCTCAGTGCTTTTAGAGACCTTTATACAAGACATGGGGATCAGTACTGATCAGATAATCAATGGTATATTGACAAGGGAACTGTCCAATTTAACATGACTCCAAGGCAATTTATTTAGAGGGAAGTTACTTGAACATACCTTATGTTCAGAACAAAAAATGCAACTCGGATATATGGAGCAATCCTGAAAGGAAGAGAATCAATGGCCCCCATGGACACAAAAAGACCATAAACTGATATATCGGCAGCCAAAACGAGTAGTAAAACAACCTGGAAAATGAACCCAAAAAGAAGAGCAAAGATGCTAGTGATTATAATATGAAGATATCAGCATATGGTTTAACAATTAAAAGAAGGGAAATGTTCATTAAGGCCCATAGTTAGGCCCAAAACCCAGTTCCCTTATTATTCAACACACTCAAAACTTTTAACTATGAATGGCTTTCTAGAAACACCCATGGCGGAAGTTTAAGCTGACAGGTAATGTTACCATCTATTTATATTATTGTACTCATATACGGGTAATGGAGACTTAAAGAGCTCAAATGCATGGAACAATAATTGGGATTGAAGAAGGCTACCTTTTGAACTCAAAACCTGCTCTAAAACCACATTAACACCCAATTTCAACACTTAAGCTAACGAAGAATGCTGTCCTTAAATATTCCTAATCATAATAGGCCTGTTTAACATTTTCCATCAAAAAATGCATGCACCTTGCAACATTTTAAGAGTACACAAAATTAATATTAAAATATAGAGAATAATATAACTTGGCTTCCATTTATGACCGTTTCCATGCCAAACATGCTCTATATTAAGCAACATACAGGGCGCTCTACTTGTAGTCTGGACTATATATGATAGAAAAGATGTCTTGAAGATATCAGCGAGCCAAAGCATGA
Organism: Dillenia turbinata; assembly: GCA_037126225.1. Lineage (NCBI taxonomy): Eukaryota > Viridiplantae > Streptophyta > Magnoliopsida > Dilleniales > Dilleniaceae > Dillenia > Dillenia turbinata. The sequence goes on along the minus strand of JBAMMX010000021.1, from coordinate 7,075,281 downwards.
TATGGAAGTCATTTTTGTTTGATATTTATGAAATTTGAACTATAATTTTCTATGAAAACAGAAATGAATCGAAAAAGATAGAAGAAAGAACTGATGAGAATACTAAACTCCACAAAGCATTATGTCTCAAACAAGTTAATACCAGCCACATTAATTCCTTTTTTTGGTTATGGTCCTTGTAACAACACAATGGCGGTAAGTCACCAACATTTTGTGCGTTGCTTCTTCTTCCTGTAGTTCTTGGAATTTCAAAATCTATTCAATTTCATTTTCTCTCAATATAGATAGTTGTCCATAGCTTTTCCCTCATGCAGTCACCATCAATCCTACTTCTTTTCTGGTCAAGCCATTATCCACTAATACATTCTAGTCCTTCCAACACTCATTTTTTGCTTATGTTGGTTTTTAATTGCAAACACTTTAATAAAATTTGAAAGAACATATCTACAATGCCCTAAACTTTGACTTTTTCCAATGAAAGGCCTAAAGTTTTTGTTGAACCAATCGACGACCTGTCTCTATCATGTGAATTTTTTCGGTCCCAAAAATTGTCTACATTGCAAGTTAGCATTATAATTGGAAATCAATTTGCCAATTCAAAAAGCTTACGTAAACAAGAGGTCGATTGTTTGAGAGACCAATATAGAGAAGCAAAAAAAATAACATAAAATTAAAACTTGAAAGCAAAAAAAAAAAAAAAAAATAAAAAAAATAAAAAAAATAAAAATTAAAAAATAAAAATAATGAAAAGAAAGAAATAAAAATAAAATATCCATAGAAACTTACAACAATAACAATAATAATAATAATTCTTCAACTAGTTCGGATTCTCTTACGTCACTCATTCATATTTAAAGTCATCTTATCAACTAAACGCATGATGCTCATATCTTTACGGATAATTTGTATTCAAATTTTCAACGGTTTATCCCAAAGTTTAACTAAATCTCCTACATTTAAGATCGCGTTCATCCTAACTTATGCATCTTTGGGTCTTCATTGCATATATCCAAATCACGTTAGACAATACTCTCTCATCTTATCCACAATTGGATTCAATCTCAACTTAGTATGTATTTCTTCATGTCTAATCTTATTTTTCTAATTTTACTATATATCCATATGAGAATATTCATTTCAGTTACAACCATTTTATATTTTTATTATTATTTAGTAGCACAATACTTGGTGTCATATAATAATGCAGGTCTTACTGCAGTTCTATTAAACTTCCCCTTCAGCTGCAATAAACTTCCCCTTCAGCTGCAATGGCATCATGCGAACACAATGAACTCAAGATGCACTTTTCCATTCCATCCAACCTGCTTGGATTCTATAATTCACATTTCCATCCATGTTGTCATCATTTTGAATGATAGACTCAAGATATATAAATCGTTCACTTTTTAGTACATCATTTCCCTAAAACTTAATCATTTTTTATCACTCCGACCATTACCACCAAACATACATCTCATATACTTTTAATTTAATCGTTTCTTTATCATTCTAATAATTGTCACCAAATGTAGATTTCATATATTCAAATTTTAACTAAATCAATTTAAATCCTCTGGATTCTAATGTATCTCTCTAAGCACTAATACATTCCCTAGTTTCATTGACCAGCACTATATAATCTACAAAAAACATACATCATGATACTTCATTTTGAATATTCTTTGTTATTTCATTCATCACTATTACAAAAAGGAGACTCAATATTGAACCTTGATGAAACCCAGAGTTAATTAGGAAGCTATCACTTAAACCCTCGTAGGTTTTTATATTGGTAATGTCTCTATAATACATACGTTTGATGAGAACAATGTATTTCAAGGAAGTCCCTTTCTTCGTTAACGTCTACCACAATATGTCCTTGAGAACCCTATCATATGTTTTTTCTTGATCAGTGAATACCATATGCAAATCTCTCATCTCTACTTTAAATATCTTTATCAAATGTTTGAACAAGTGAATGGTTTTGGTGATGGATCGTCCACACCTCTAATCTCAATCCATGCTTCATTACTTTCTCAAAGAACTTCACAATATGACCAATTAGTTTAATTCTCCCGTAATTGAAATAATATTATATGTTGGCTTTATCCTTATACAGTGATACAACTTTGCTCTCTCTTTATGCTTGGAGCCTTTTCTTGATTTGCCAAATTCTATTGAAAATTCCATTAATATTTGTATCCCTATTACACCCAAATACTTCCACGCCTCAATAGGGATGTCTCGGATCCTATAACTTTATTATTTTTCATTTTTTTAAAGACCTCCCTTACTTCATAAAGACGAATCTAGTATTTAAAATCTCTATTGATTCCTCTACAAGTATCAAGATATCGCTGATATCTCTTATGCTCTCAACGTTAAAGAAGTTATCAAAATAGTCTCTCTTTCTTATATCCTCATTCTTTACAAGGATACTAGTGATCTTACTCTTAATATAGCTAACACCATTTAGATCTTTTTCCTTCATATCTCTTAGTTTGACAATTCTGTAAAGTTCTTTTTCTTCGTCATTAGTTTCTAATTTCTTATATAATTCATTATATACCTTACTTTTTTATTTACGAATAATCTTCTTCATCACTTTTTTTGCAATCCCGTACTTTTTATTATCGCTACATTTTTTTTTTAAATCCAAACAATGCTTTGAATAACCCTTGAAAAAAAATGCGTGCAACTACTATCTCTAGATGACTTCTTTTGATCTTGGCAATCAACTAACATTGCCGGTGTAGACATCCAACATCTCACAAGGAAAATAAAGCCCCAGGACAGCACAAAGGTTCTGACTCACTCACTTTTTGTGAATCCTACACGAAATCTGAGAAGAATCGAAGGTATTTAAACTTTAAATTAGATGTGGCATTGAGATGGTACGGTTTTTCTTTTACCAGTGGACTCTGTGTTTGGTTTCCTGAATATATTTGTGTTTGGGTTCAATTTTCCCCAAAAAAAAAAAAAAAAAAAAAACGATGCCTACAATTTTATAAGAAATAGAACTACAATTCCCATGCGAAGTTGTTAGATAATAAAATAAGGCTTGTTGGAAGTGGGTCTTAACTCCACATATCCGACTCCTTGTGACTCGAACAAATGCTCAATGAAGAGGCTTGAAACCTGCAAAAGACCACCGAAGGGTACTCCGGTGGGGGAGACTCCAACGCTAAAATCAGAAAGAGCGACTTTCAAAAGGATAAACAGATACAGAAGAAGGGAGGACGGATCTCCCTGTGATGTTTGTGTCTTGTGTAAAGTTTAGAGAGCTTACCCGGCTGCAATCTATCAAAGACTTTTATACGATGTATCGCTAGAGTCGTATGATCTCAGAGAGTTACAACCCTAATTTGCTTACGAGGCGATCTGACAATTCCGGATCCCAAATGTCAAAGATTTGAATTCGTTATCATTTAGAAAATTTGATTATACAAGGAGATTTTTTCTCTTATCGATTAAATCCTCAAGAGTTTCCTTCATTATCCAGGAGATACATTTCATACTAAAATAGGTAGCTCAGTCTATGGTGGGATTTAGTTGAGTGTTACTCTCCAGAGGTTGACGCGTTCGATTCCTTAGGTATTCGATAGTCATCGGTTGAATGAGAGAGACAGCCAGCCATTCAGACTTACTGAATGCACTTGTACATTGAACGTATAAATCTCATTAAGGGCCAACCTAACAACGAATAGGATACCATGGAGTGAGATTCCTTCGGAGAGTCGGGACGATGGAGGCCCGTTCGGGAAAATAGATCCCATCGATAGAGCAATGCGACATAGCCCATTGGTGTTTAAATATATTGAATCATGGGTCTTATGTCGACTATTGAACGTGCTCCGTATTATGTATTAACCCTTTTGAAGAGGGTCACATCATTTACCCCAACTCGTGGTGTCGTTTTGTGAGAAAGACGCCATGAGTAATAGCCATTGGGAAATGGAGAGGCTTTTACAATATACGTCGTTTTGTGTTTCACGAACCGTCTTTAGTATTCCTTATAAGTGTTCTCATGGGAGAGGATCTAGTGTTTTCACTTTCTCGCGCTTGTTTTTTCCTTCCTTTGAATTGTTTTAGCATACCGGAGAACTTCTGTAAGAAAAATGATGAGAGACTCCACTCTTCTTAGCATTAACGACATTAGGAGTGTTACGTCAATGGTGGAACTTCAAGAAGTTCAGACCACCATATTGATAGGTGATGATTACACCCTAATATCAGCCACAAATGATGACAAAGCGAATAGGGATCCAGAGGGCTGTGTCCCGATGTCCAAACAAATGGTGAAATTTGGCTTGAGGGTACCATACACTAATCCGTTCGCTGAAGTGTTACAGTATTGGAATATATTTCCAACTTTGTTGACTCCCGACTCTTGGCGCCTAGTTGTTGTGACCTCCCTATTAGGATTTTGTCGCTTTCATTTTGATTTTGATATCTTGGCAGCCCTCTTTTCTCTAATAAGATGCACGAAAAATTGTTTGATTCGAGATTGGTATAGGTTGCAGACTCGTCCTAAATCTGATTAGGGGTTTCATTGCAAGGAACCCACTAATAATAACTGAATGCGCAAATACTTCTTTCTGGAGTTCAAGGACAAGAATCTTATGTCAACGCTTCCCAGCGCACATAGAAGGCCTGCATTCGGATTGCAACCTATAAACCCTTCTCGTCACTTTCGCTTCATACGTTCGGTTGACAGTTATTGTAGGTCTATGCAAAGGGCCATCTTAATTGATTCTTTGGCGGACGATTAGATGTTATCTCTAGCGGATCTGCTTATAGGAGAGAAAGGAAGATCGACAAGCCTCTCTTAGTCGACATGAAAGAGATTGAGTTAACCAATACTTTGGGTTTTGTGGACGACGCCCTGCTTAGAATTGACTGGAATTTGTCCATAAGGGATCCTTCAGCGGGGACCGACAGCCTAAAACCCGAATTTTACTAGCGCTTCCCTTAATAAAAAGGAGAAAAATAGTTCAGCCTGAATCTCCATCAGGAAGTGGGCACGAAACAGACGAGGAAACCAAGGGGCGCATGCCCTTGGTAGCGTTAAAGCCATTCAAGGTTGAGTCAGAGGAGTTTGATAAGGCTGATCGTTCGCTACCAACCGAAAATGAGGGAGTTTTGTTGCCTGATGCGCTCGCTATGTAGAGACTCAAAGGGATTCCATCATTCGTTGCGAAAGTGAGGGCACCGAGGGAGACAGCGGCTCAAGTTGCATTGATCGAAGAGCTATCTGGTCCATCATGCGTTGTCCCCCTATGGCCTTCTCGCAAGGGGAAACACAAGGTGCCTAATGGGACTATCATCCCTCATTCTATCTCAATTCGATCTTTTCATGGTGACAAGGGATCGAAAGAAAGAGGGACGGTGGCCATCAGCTCAGGAGATAAACAATACAGTTACGTGGATTTGGTTAAAGCAGAGAAAATAGTTGATTGGCTCAACTTTTATCGTTGCGACTTAGAGTTACACACAATGTCAATGGAGCAAGCTGGCGAGACTCTTAAATCTCTTGGTTTAATGGTATCATCTCCTGAATTCGCCTCACTTTGTTTTCTTCTTATCATCGAATGATCCAGTTTCTCCCATCTTGCAGACAATGGATCTGGTGGAGTTCCAGGAACGGCAGAGGAAATAGATTGTGGGACATCTGGAGGAAAAAGTCAATCAGCCGAACGCCCAAGTCGCAACATTGCAGGATGCCTCTGATCGAAAGGAGAAAGGTACGGGAACAGAGGAGGCATTCTAGGCCTCGTTAGCCTAAAAGAAGGAGGAAGTAAAGAACCTTCGGAGTTACTGCAAGAAATTGGAGATCAAGAAGAAGGCCCTAGAGGCACCGTTGCATGCCGCTGAAATGTTAGCTCAGTTGCGCGAGAAGTCTCTCCAGGTGATGGAGCAGAGGGCGATTGAATCAAAAAAAATTTTACTTCAATGCGCTACTACCTCTAGAGATGCTCAGCGTGAGTTGATAGAGAGATTATGATACGCCGAAGAGGTACTCCATCAGTTGGGATTGGATGGGGCTCTGCCTCCGATCAAGGAGGTTGCCAGTCAGGATGCAACGAATCAAAATACAATTCCCGCCAAATCGATTGGTGTTCTAGCCAAACCAAGCGCAGTTATTACGAGGACCTCTTCTTGGGAGGCCTATATTCCTCCGAATTCTATGTAATTCTTACACCACTGTATCACAATGATTCTTAATGAAAGATTCTTTTGTGTTCTTTTATTCGGCGTGTGTTGATAACAAGGGATACTCCCTTCGTTGTTTCAAACGGACTCGTCGGCTGCATTTAGTTGTTCGAAGCTTTTCTATGGAACGTCAGCTCGTCTAGGGGTGTTCTTTAGATGTGCGTTTTCATAAGTGCCTCTGGCTTTCCAACAAGTAATACACATTAGGATTTGTCTGAAAAAGAGGAATAAAGATGTCCTTCGTTAGGTGAGGGCAACAGAGACCCATTGGGGAGATTGATCCCTTCATTAGGTCAGGGCGACAAAACCCATTTGCGGAGATAGATCCCTTTGTTCGGTCAGGATGACAGAGGTCCATTTGGGAAGATAGATCCCTCCGTTCAGCCAGGGCAGCAGAGAGCCCATTCGGGAAGATAGATCCCTTCGTTCGGTCAGGGCGACAGATATCCGTTCGGGGAGATAAATCCTTTCGTTAGGTCAGGACGACAGAGCCCCGTTTGGGGAGATAATCCCTTCGTTAGCATGTTTCTTTCCTACATGCAGTAGGAGTTCGATGGAATGCAAATGATAAGGTGCACGTGTGTTCACTACCGAACGAAAAAAATATCATAGCGATAACATAAAGAATATGTAAGACAATCGAAACGTACCGTGTGATTAAACTTCAAGGTAGAGACCGAAGGCTCTTGATCACAAGACAATATCTCAATCCCAAGTGGAATTATGAATTTAAGCTTTATGTGTGTCATGTTAGGTAGGACCTCCAGGGCATTCAAACCCGGCCTTCCCAAAATAGCATTATAAGGTGAGGGGAGGTTGACCACATTGAGCATCATTGTAGCTGTCGCATGATTGGGCGGCGTGCCCAGCGTGATTAGGAGGGGGATGATCCGTTCAGGGTATATCCACTCATCAGAGAGTCTTCTGACTGGATCTATATGGGGTTGGAGATGTACGGGGCCAAAACCCATTTATTTCAAAGTGTCCCAGTATAGGAGATTACACTCTGCTCCTTGATCAACAAAGACCCTTCAGATTTTATACGGGTCGATTTTGACAGTAATAATGAGGGGGTCGTGGCAATTTGCACTATTCCGATTAAGTCCTCATTAATGAAACCGATTATCAGTCGTTTGCCTTTAGCTTCTTCACCAACGTGAGTCGTTAGCACCTCTGACGGAGTAGGGACACGAATGTCAGGCGAATAAAAAATTGGTGCGACTAGGCGTTTAGCCTTGCTTCCTTGCGGACTGTCTGAGGGGTTTGAAATGCCCAATGGGGAGTAAGGCGTTCGAGAGGTTCGCTCCTCATTAATTTGGAGGATTACTCCATCCTGACGATTAGCTGGTGGTGGGGCGACTGATCGATTGTCCGGCCCGTTCCACCTTGGTAGCGCCTGTCAGTCGGGATTTTGCATGTCTCTCCCTTCTCTACTGATGAACCTTTGTAACCTCCCACTTATGATGAGGAATTCAAGCTCATCTTTGAGCTTTCTGCAATCATCAGTCCTGTGACTATAATCACGATAGAAGTGACAGTATTTAGTCATGTCCTTCTTGTGATCGTCCTCCACGGGTTGAGGAGGCCATCAAATATAAGGTTAGTCCCTGATTTGGACCAGAACTTGACGGGGGGTTTCGTTTAAAGGGGTGCAAGCGTTGAACCTTCGAGGAGGTGGAGGACCTGATCAATTCCTCTTTGGTGAGAGCTGTCGGAGCAATCGACTACGTTCTCTCCTAGATAATCGTTTTTCCTTTGGTCGAAAGTCTCGGTGTCTTCGACCGCGATGTCCTTCTCGGCACAAGAGTAGAACTTTTGGATAGTGGAGAGAGGATTTTTCGTAATCAAAATTTTGATGCCCAAGGGGCGCAATCCAGTGAGCAGCGCCGCTAGCGGGATAAAATGGTCCAAAACTGGAACTTTCATCATCTCTGTTTTGAACTTCTCCAGGAAGTCCCTCAGTGGTTCATCCTCCCTTTGATTTAACGACAATAGAGAGGTGGATTTTTTCTTTGCTCCCCTACTTATCACAAATTGAGTCTCAAATTGCTGCCGGAGTTGAGAGAGAGTTTTTATACTCAGTGGCAGGAGAGAATTGAACCACGTTAATACGTCCCCCTGAGTGTGACAGGGAAGTGTTTGCACATGGCGGTGTTTGTCATGTCTTTTGAGATCATAACTATCACGAAGTGCCATATGATCACGAGGGTCAGTCGTTCCGTCATATCTTTCCATAGAAGGCAAAAGCACATCACGGAACATCAGTTCCGAAGAGACTTTTGGGTCGAAAGGTGAAGTATTAGTAGAGTAGAAGTGGGACTTCGGTTTTCTCGAGCATTGGCCAGTTTGAACTCATCGGCAACAAGTTACTCAACTTTTCTTAAGTCTTCAGGGTTATGGTGAAAAGTCATCGAGGGCTCATAGATGAGCGGTGGCATTCGTCGTCGAGGGCATATATACCCAGATCCTCCTTAAGAAGACTGGCCCACGGGCCTCACGACGTAACTAAGGCCTTCCAACTGCTTACTCGAATCCTGAATCTTGGACTCTAATCAGTTCATTTGGGGTTTACTGACTTGTTCTTAGGGTACCGACACAGAAGCCATGGCTGGGCGTTCCTGAGGCCCAGGTTGCAAGACAATCCGAGCAAGGGGGTTGAGCATGAGCAGGAGGATTGTCAATAGAGCGAGTGGGCGCCACAGGAAGGGCTGCGTCAGTGAGGGTAGCGGTATGGCCGTCCACGACGGATGCGACCTTTGATGCAGTTCTGGTTCTCCGCTTTAGAGGCATATCGGTATGGTAATCCTAAAAATTCAATAAAAATTCTCGTCTGTTCCCACGAATGGCGCCAATCTGTTGGAGGTGCGTTTTGGCTCTACAGATCGAGCTTCTTGTGACTTGAACAAATACTCAATAAAGAGTCTTGAAATCTGCAAAAATCGTTGGGGGTGCTCCAACGGGAGAGACTCCGATACTTAAGTCGGAAAGAGTAATTTTCGAAAAAAATAAACAGACTGAGAGTTTAGAGAGTTTACCTGTGATATTTGTCTTGTGTAAAGTTTAGAGAATTTACCTTGCTGCAATCTACCAAAGACTTATATATGATGTCTCGCTAGAATCGTATGATTTTGGGGCGTTACAACTCTAGTTTCCTTATGAGGCGATCCAAGGATTCCGGATCTCAAATGTCAAAAATTTAAAATCGTTATCATTTAAAAAATTTGATTATGCGGGGAGATTCTTTTCCATCTCGATTAAATTCTTAAGAGTTTCCTTCCTTATCCGGGAGATACGTTTCGTACTAAAATAGGAAACTCAGTCAATGATGGAATTCGGTTGAGTGTTACTCACCAGAGGTTAAGGCGTCCAGTTCCTTAGGTTAAGGCGTCCAGTTCCTTAGATATTCAGTAGTTATCGGTTGAATGAGAGAGACAGTCGTTCGGTCTTACTGAATGTACTTGTAGATTGAATCGTATAAATCTCATTGAGAGTCAGCCGAACAGCGAATAGGATACCATGGAGTGAGATTCCTTCGGAGGGTCGAGGCAACGGATGCCTATTCGAGGAGTTAGATCCCATCGGTAAAGCGGAACAACATAGACCCATTGGTGCTTAAATATATTGAATCATATGCCGACTATTGAACGTGCTTTGAGCCTTTTGAAGAGGGTCCCATCAAGGCTCTTTTTTATACCCAAACAAAAGGCTATTTGTATTACCAACAAATAGTTTGTTAGAAATTTTTTTTTTCCTTTTCAATTAACACAAAACACAACATTTCAAATCATTTATTGAGCAAAAGAAGTTGATTGTTGACAATTGCAGTGGCCAACAATGAGGGGCTACAAGCAATTGCTTTTGTCTTTTCTAGCACCATTTAAATTTAAAAGCCTATAACTCCATATAGGCGTTTTGAGTTGATATGTTAGTTTGCAATTATAATGCTAACTTGCCACATAAATCATGATAAGTCCAGGAAAATTTCACAAGACAAGAATATATCCTTTTTTGGTTCAATTAAACCTCAAAATTTTTATTGGGAAAAGTCATAAAGTTTAGGCTGTTGCATATACGTTCATTCATAACAATTTTCCTATTATTAAGTTAAAATCTTGCAATGAGACAACACTACTTCTGATGCACTTCTCGACTTCTCCGCCTCATCCAGCCTACCATAATTTTGTTTCTTTGAGAAACATCCTTTCTCAATGTCACCATCCTTCATCTTCCATCCTTTAATCCTTTAATATTTGATCTTACATTCTATTTTAAAAATATTAACTGATCAGAACTTTCTAAGACACTGCATCATTTTTCTACTTCCTTATTCACTCGTGTTTTCTCCAGCAAATATGGTATCACAATGCACCATGAAATTTCATCTTTTTCACCTTTTTTGTTCTTTATTTATAGTGTAGATTCTCATAAACTTAAATTTCTTGGAGGTTCAATAATAATCCACAATTTTTCTGCTTTTAACCTACCCATCACAAAGTGATAGTACAGAATTGAAGGCTACAAAATCAGATAAAATACATGAATAGCCAAAACTTTTTCTCGTATCAGAATTAAAATCTTTCTTTAACATGTACAGGCATGCTTAAACAACTAGTCTCCAAAAGTTAAGTTTGTGGAGAATAGCATTTAGTTCATTAGTATCTTAACACTTTCCCTAACATGTGGGTCCATGACGACCAATATGTGGGCTGAAAAATATCAAGTAGGGTGAAAAACGCCCAGTAGGTGTAGGACTCATACTTTACTGTTGCTCTCATACCATGTTTAACAACCAATTGGATTCTTTTATATGTTAATCATATCTAAAGGCACCTCTAATCAGGGATTATTATGAATCAATTAAGTATAGGTTGAAGTACAACTTACAGGAACAAGATCACACATCAATCCAGAAGACCAAAAGCTATTAAATTATTCAATCGAGAACAATCAAAAATTGCTACGAACAGTGAAACAGAGTTGAGTACCTTTAATTTGTTAAGTGGACTTTTCCAGTAGAGTTCCCATCCTTCGTATGAAACCGGGAAGAAATTATGTATAATGAGTATTACAAGAGTTATTCCCTACACAAGAAAGTAAAGGCCCATTATGTGCAAGATAAGATCATGCCACACTATGGTAATATGAAAAATTTGCAGATGCCACGTGAACTGTAAGAGGAATCTGAATAAACCGAGATTTAACAATCTTTGTCAGGTGGACAGTAAAGCAGCATTTAGGTCACTGTAAATCCAAGGGATACCTTCCCTATTTGCGGGTAGATGATATTAGTGTTGTTTACAGTTGCAAATTTTCAGGTTTAAACAGGTATATGCATTGCACAACATACAAATTTCATTTCTCATTGGCATAATACTGAAACATCACATTATCATGTGCACACTTGTTAGCATTTTCCATCTCTACCTTCCTTCAAAAAAAGGATTTTGAAACCAAAATAAGAGGAAATGATCAAATTTATTAAGGGAGTTTGTTTAATAACATTCCACCAGCAGAACCATACCATGTTTTTCTAGGTCACTAAAATGTGCCAGAATCAGTAGTTGAATATTAAAATAAGGCACATCAAAATACAAAATATTAGAAACAAAAAGGAAAACTATATCTAAAGCTTAGAAAATCCAAATTAAGAAACAAAACAGAAAGGACATTCAAATAATGTCCTCAAAAACAAGAACCTACAAACGGAAAGCTATTTATTGCCTTTGATATTTTTCTCTGTTACTCATCTCAAATTTAAGAATATCATTTTAAAAATAAAGAGTCATTGAAAAGGTGCTCCTGGTTTTTTCACCAGCTTGGAGGAAGAAGAACATGAGAAGTTTTTGGAGCATTGAAAAGCCCCTACAATTTTGTTGAATTTGATCTAAATCATTGTTATATTAGGCCCCAACCTTTTCTGTCCTTGAGAAGTTGCTTGAATTTCAGGTTATAAGATTGCACCCGCTAGGTGCTCTTTTATACACCCCTTTTGAACAGGACCCAATAGTAGAAAGAGAGAATAGACTCGGGGGAGATTCAGAAATTACTCCATGATCAATTCATTATTCCAAAGCATAACATCCAATAATTCTAATGCCTAAATATATTGTCAACGCCCTTAAACAAATGAAGAAATAATATTAATGAAACAACCCAGAAAAAAATAGAAATAAACCAATAATATCAACTATTCTAAAACCCAATTAGATTAACTTCTTAGATTTTCTGCATCACTTTTTTTAGTCTTGCCATTAAGGAAAAACAAATGTTCCATTAACCTAGTTAAACACCTGATAATCATAGTAACCTTGTGGCAGAATAAAAGATATGCAACATGGAGAAGACATTTCTGTCGTCTAGGTCAACATTTTGCTCCTGCAAAGCAATACCACTCTCTCACAAGCACACAAACACAAACATATGGAACATGAGAATACAGCAGACAAACGGAAGCATAATTGCTCATACCTCAAACACGAGGGACTCTAAACCAGTTAAGTATGGCAACTGCCCAAGGAAGAAGTACTCCCTATCCTCACAAGAAGTGACAGTATATTTATAACACCACAATGGTTTCTGCAAATATGAAACAAATTGATATTAAAAGATGACGATGATGATGATCTTATCAAAGATTGCATCAAATGTATTACCAAAAAATAGATGTCTAAGAATTGAAAAAATCTGAAAGTTTCACCAAAAATTGCCTATAGATTGAACCTCAGATCATCAAAATTTGGCCTGAACTAAGAAAATTTTAGTCTCCACCCACCTCCAAAAAGTTTATAAGTACCAAGGCGAAATAGTTGAGGGACCAGAGAAAATCAAATTTGATATAGATGAAGTACAAGTTTGCTGCACTGGCAAAGCCTGATCCCTCAAGAATTTGCTCAGGTAGACCAATACCATCTTCAGCCTGCAAAATACACATTACAATATGCACACAGTAAACAACTATTCATTAGCATGCCTGTAAAAATTCAGGAATAATGGAAACAATGCAAGTAGCTAGACAATAAACAACCATTCATTAGCATGCTCTATAGAGGGGCAATGTACTGATGTTTGTGCATGCGAACAGAGTCAAACAGGTGTATGAGCACACATAACTAAAATCCATGCTATAGTACATCAGACGTGCAAGACAAAAAAATACAGGAACAACCATGAAATGGAAAGTAAGAGCAAAGAAATAATAGTAGAAGAGGGGGAGTGAAGTCAGATCAACCAATAGATTGTCATATGAAAATTTCACACACACACACACACACACACATATATATGTCAGCATAAAAGAAGAAAAACTCCTTATGTCGACCTTCATTTCAGCCTAAAGGGTAACAAACAGAAATCACTTATTTCTATTGTTAATATGGTACATAAAGTTCTTCCCAAACCTCCCAATCAGAGGCTCAAGCAATGAAATGGGACTTCATTTTTTCTCTGGCCTTTACAAGGGGCCCCTGATTAACATTCACGACTGCAGACCATGCAGCCATACATTAGGACAAGCACATGGATCTTTCATAGGAAAAGGAAATTGACATATCAAGTTCTGGAGAATAAATCCCGAAGAGAAGAACTTATGAAGAAGGACATTGAAATCCAATTCTGAACAATTTGATCCCACAGATGAATTTTGAAATTCGAATCCCTAAAGTGCCACAATTGTAAGTTCCACGTCAAATCAACAAAGCACATTAGAAAACGCAGGAAAAACTGAATAAGAAAGGGAGAATATCTCCCCCGATTTATGCAACATTAAGCAAACAACTACTGCTACATAGAATTTTATGATTTTTTCCTATATTTTGATCAGCAAGGATTCATATGCAATACTGGCTTCATAGTAATAATAACAAAATATGGCAATTTGAGTAATGTCACTCAAGCAAACATTAATCATGTCATGTCTAATGATTCTTGATTTTTGAAAGGAGTTACTAAATTAAGTGATACTTCCAAGATCAGTTCTTATTCACCTCAGAGTTTGGTATATTTCTGTGTAAAGGAACTTGATCAAAGACTGCAACTCTAGCTCAACCAGTTAAAAGACTTTACCATCTCAAAGAATTGGCACATAAAAGATGATTATGTAGCAATGAAGTAATGGTTTCAACAATAGAATGCCAAGTCAGCATTCCCATAAGCAATGGACTGAGTATGCAGAGATATACCTCAACAACACTGCCCACAGTTCATTGAAACATGAAAAGGAGGAGGAAGACCCAAAACACAACTCAAGATAGCAAACCAAAATTCAACAACAAAATGCCAAAGATAAAAAATAAGTAGAGCTTTATACGGATTTAACCCTATTTAAAAAATAAATAAATAAATCCTGAGACAACCCTAAGGAAAAAAATTCATAAAATAACCCAAGTATGTTGAGTCAAGACTCGACATACTCAAGGGTTTCTTCAAAACCCTTACCCTTTCTTCCTTCCCCATGTCTTTCTTTTCTCTCTTCTTCTCCCGCAATGAACCCTAACCCTAACCCTAACCCTAACTCTCTGCTAGTGTAATCTGGCCACCATCTACGCATTCCGGCGGACGCTGCAACCTTCGGTGGCTTTGTTATGCAACCTTCAACCTTCTGCACAACCTGCAACCTTAAGAAAGCTCCGAAGGTATATTGTTCTCTTTAGTTCATTTGAAATGCTTAATTTGATGGTGAATGATATTTGTTGAGTGATGTATGTTATGTTCACTAAAAAAGCTTTGTTGAGAAATTTAATTATAAAATTTAGGGTTTAGACTTTATTGAGAATTTAGTATTAATTTAACGTTTTGGTTTTGTTGAATGTTTAATATAAATTTAGAGCTTAGGGTATATTCCTCATTTTATTAATTGGTAGTTTTGTTAAATGTTTAATAAATATAAATTTAGTATGTTTATTGAATTGTTATAATTATAAATTTAGGGTTTGAAGTTTGTTAAATGTTATTTATAAATTTAGAATTTAGGGTATATTCACCAATTAATTAATTGACAGTTTTATTGAATGTTTAATTAATATAAATTAATATAAATTTAGTATATTTGTTGAATGTTTATTGAATTGTTATAGGTTTATGTTTAGGGTTTAAATTGTAAAAGTTAGGATATTTGCATAAATTTATGACAAGTTAAAATGGATATTAACAAATTTATTTTTTGATTTTTAGAAGAAAGTGGGATATTCTGATCAGATTCGAGATTCTAATGGTGTTGATGTGCATGGGATAGCGGATTCAGCTTTGCGGTCCTGGCAGATGTCATGGCATACCTTTTGAGACCTAGACCTGTTAGAGGTGGTGAACCAGGGAGGTGATAATGACCGAGAATGTGGACGATGACGAGTAAAAGCACATCCTAGAAGGCCACCACCGTCACCACATCACACATCACCGTCACCACATCATGCATCCACTTGACGTCACAGGACCTTCGAGTGGGTGTGAAGATTCTTCATCTTTCTACACACATGTGTTTGATGATTTTCCTCATATTTTTACTCTAGGCACTCCACAAAGGGTACCTCATCCTGATATCTACATGGGTGAGGGATTGATATGGTTGAGAGAAATGATACACCTCCCATGTATCACATGTCCCCACTAGTTTTTTCTGATTCCCACCATAATAATGTAGGACCCTCTAAATCACACAAATAAACAATCTGGATTTAGTATTTAATGATGATAGTATAGATGTTAAACTTGATTTAAATGTTACACAGTACACTAAGAGAAAAGGATGAGATTAAAACTCATGTATTATTCTATACTTTATATTTTTTGTTATATTAAAGAAATATATATAGTTTGGAGAATGAATATGAGAATTGGGAATGGTTTAAGTTTGGGGGCAAAAATGTCGAATCTTCAAGACTTGACAAACGTGGTTACTTCTGAAAATATTTTCTGCAAAGATTGTTTTAGGATTTTTTTTTTTTTTACAACAACAACAATATCTTAGGCCTTCTATCCCAAAATTTAGATTTTTTTTTCTAAATAGGGTTAAATAAGTAAGTAAATAATTAAAAAAAAAAACCTATGCACCAAATACAAGATTGAAAACGCAAAATGGAACAGAAATTTCAATTATCCTAGGAGGACATAACACCGGTGGGTGCCTTGAAGAAACCGGAAGGGAGGTGGAAAAGTAAAAAAAAAATATATGTTTTTTATTTTTTAAAAGAAAATTGAAAAGCAGCTAGAAATGACAGAGTTTTCATCGTCCATAACCAATCTTCACTCCTTAAAAATTTCATGGTTACATTATTTAATCATTTCATTTACTGGTATCATATCATCGTCTCCTTTACTTTTCTTTTCCGATTTTGGGATTCAAATAAACGTTGCAGACCCTCAACAAAGTCCAAATCATGGAACAACCAAAATTCTTATACACAGAATAAAGAACTTAAATCCTAAATATATAAACAACCCATGTTGTAGTCATAAAATAGTACAAGAAAGAGAAGGATAACCAGATCAACAAGAGCGGCAGCTTTTTGATAAGGAGAGCCATACGCTATGGCTTCAGTTCTTCGTTTGAACGCCGTCCGCCGATTTCTCTGCCCACTGCCTTCTCCTAAAAGTGGCTTCTCCATCTTTGTGAGAGAGAGAGAGAGATTAGAAAAAGAGTCCCAGAGAGATAGAGTAAAGTTTAAAGAAAAGGTCAGACGGGATGATACGAATCACGATATGTCCGTTGCAAATAAATGCCAAGTGTCTCTTAGCAGACAACAAGTGACGTGTTACTCGATTTGATTTCTGACACGACAACCTATGTTCCTCAATTTACTGCTCATGATGCCACGTTTCCCACTTTTGAAAAGAAAGAAGCAAGGGGCAAAGAGAGAGAGGGGGGGGGGAAGAACAAGAAGTGGGAGCTCGTTTCACACCCAAAGAAGATGCAAAGGCGTCCAGCGTTTCACAAAGGGAGTAAGGGTGAAGGAGGAGAGAGAAGGAACATTTTTAAACGGTGATAAAATTATTTTTTTTTTTTAAATCAACTTTAAAATTGTTTTTTTGAAAATCAACTTTCGTTAATTCAACTTTACTATATTTAAAATCCTAATAAAAATTATAATATTTTAATAAATAAGGTCCCAAATCATAATACTTTGGAAAATAACCCGGCAGCTAGTGATGGTCTGTTCAGTGTCCCCATCCATTGTTCACCTACAATAATGTTCAATTAGGAGGCTAGGGACCCGCCAGAGTTCCTTTCTTTGTGTTGTCTTCAGCTGCACCACGAACGTACAATGCAGTACACAGCATAGAAGGGAGGACAAACACACAGGTGGTTCTATTTTTTATTAGCATCTGGACCTGGTTTCTCCAATTGGCATCTAAGCTGGATTTTCCCATCTCGTTATACCAAAACTGAAACACAAGAGCCAATGAGCCTCGATTTAAATTGTATCTTCCCCTTTTCTTTTATAATTGGTTGGGTTTGATCCTCGGTATAAAAAACAAAAAATAAAACAACAATAAAGATCCAAATGAAAAGCCATTTATAACTAAATCAAAAATTTGATATTTATTAAAAATAATATACAAAGCGGATCAACGGGGTCATAAAGTACTCCCTTGAAGATAGAAAGAGTGAATATATATATAGTATTTCTTTTATATGGAGTTATTTTACTATTGTATAAGATTTGCCCTCATTTTAAATGATACATAGTTAATTAAAAAAAGTATTAATTTGAAATGCTTGTTGGAATTGCTCGCAATAGTACCACCAAGATGACGGTTTAGTTTTAAATTCGATAGCTCCTAATTCCGGATTTAGAGAAACCAAAATACCACTTAAACAGATGTTCCCCTAGGATCAAAACTTAAAAAAAAAAAAAAAAAGGAGGATGGTTTGAACTCGATTTTTGTTTTAAAAAATTATGAGTAATCACACAAATTACTCTCAACCTAACTTTCTAGTATTTTGTTTCTAACATGACTTATCAAAATTTAATCTTTAAAAAGAATATATTATCAATTTAAATTAATTATTCCTATTTCTTCAAAAAGAAGAATTAAAATTGAATCGTATAGACAGGATTCCAATTTTATAAACTGCTAAATAATTTTTTAAATCGTTAATCTTATAATTTGATTTGATCAATTTTTATAATTTGATTTAAACCAGGGCCATTTTTACCTAAAATACTAGACATAATGGGCATTAATTTGGAAATAATTGGACCAACAAAGTCAGATTAGGCAAGAATCTTTGGAAAAAAAAATTATTGTAATTTATTTTGGGTAGTACGAAGGGGGAATTGGCCCAAGACCAACATGTGAAGAGTCAAAATACCTTGTAATTTGGATTTTGCTCATCCACACCATGAAGTATGAGTCGACGAGTACGGATATGCACGATTTTCTTTATCTACAGTCGACAGAACAAGGTGGCAGCATAAAATACACAAGAGTCGGCACAAGGGAATTCCTCTTCCATTGAAGATCAAATTAATGGAACAAGTTACATAACAAAAGCACCTCCAAGTTACAAATCACAGCAAATGACCAAAATGGATAGATGCATTTCCAACAAAATGGATCATAAAAAAAAAAAAAAAATTATATTCATCTGAATAAACTTATCCTCAATACACTTCAACAGGAAAAAGAAAGGCTATTCTCAATATACATACAATGAGAAAATATGTACCTAGGGTATTGTGGGGGAGAGCATGCACAAAAACTGTATTTCCTAATGGGAGATGATCAATGGTAAGAATGGAAAATCAATTTAATTACAACAAGAAAAGCATAGATAGAGAATCCATAGACAAGCCTTCTATTGCTTTGCTCCAAAAATTGAAGGTAAGAAAACGTTTCGTCTTGTAGACTGCAGACAAGAAGCTCCTCCTCTAAAGCTTGTACAAGCTCACCAATTCTCTAGCCTTCCAAAAGATAGACCACATCTCAATCCTGCAAAGGCAAGTTGGAAGTTTTAAGTGTAGTAAGATAAATGTAAATTTAGACAAAGAAAGCCCTAGCAATAAATCTAGCGCTTTGACATCAAAAACCAACAATAGCAAAATACAAGCTTCTCATCGGTCTTAGTAGCATATGCCCCATATACATGACCAGACAACAAATTCATCAACATAAACTGGAAATAAACAGGACAGGATGAAAATGCATGCAAAAATGGAAATCCTGAAGGTATGCCGCACCGAGACTTCTAATCACCAACACATCTAGAGGTTGAAGTTTTCAAGGGTCCAAGTTCAAGAAACACGATGATAGGGCTTTTTACAAAAATAATGTTTTTTTTAATTCAAAATTAAATAAATAGAGTCGATTTTTTTTTTTGTTTCCTAAACTAGTGATGTCGTGATCTCAGATCGCGACATCTACTGTTCCTAACATACTACGACACCAGTGTCGCGCTCAAGGAGTGCGACATCAATTGTTTACTAATATGTGGGTTACGAGATATGTATTCTATACTCTACCAAAACAACATGAGTCATGACCCTCATTCATTTGTGGGTTACATGTGTCAGGTCATGGGTAGAAATAATGCCAAAACAACTCGGATGACAGTGAAACTTGTAAAAATGGATGACAGTGACAGTTGATGGAAAAAAAAAAAAAAAACATTATTTCCGCAACCGACAAAATGGTAACTGAAGAGGGTGGGACCTCGCTTGCGTTTTCTAATATTAATTAATAATGTCTATAATGGATGGAATCCATCTACATGGATGTAGTCAACGTCAAAGACAAAATCACATTAAACAATCCATCAAAGAACATGAGTGAAGAGAAACGGATGTCGCGGTTAGGAAGCGCGACACCAGTGTCACGATCTCCAACCACGACATCAAGTTTTTTTATGAAACAGTTTTTATTTTTTTTTAACTCGTAGAAGTAGATGTCGCGGTCTAAAACCGCGACATCACTAGTTTGGGATAAAAAAAAAAATGACTTTATTTATTTAATTTTGAATAAAAAAATATTATTTTGGTAAAAAGCCCCACGATGATAATATGATTCGCACTTTAGCAGTGCCACTGGAAGTTGCAAATTCATATCAAATGAAAGACATAAAGCTCCATCAACTTGAATAAGTTTCTACCTAAGGACACGAGAATCTCACTCTTTCTAAGCCCTCATGCTAGTAGAACTCCATATCACTCTAAGGAAGGATACTGTCATGGTACAGGGAAATTCCCACTTGCGGGCACTCACCCCCATCTTTTTCTCAATGAGGGGAGAAAAAAAAATGGCTACTTGGTAGGTACAAAGATGAAGTGTATTCTTCCTGAGGGGTAGAACAGAAAGGTACAAAAAGTTAGAAATAATTAAACAACAGGGCTCACAACTTGTAGTAAATTTCATCTGGCGATTCATACTCCTTAAAATATATATATATCCATTGACATGAATGCCTTAAGGGAAGTAGAAAAAAAACCATTCTATAATAATTGTTGTATAAACTAACCTCTTGTTATAAGAAAAATATTCTAGATTTGGAAACCAAAACTCTGCTCCAAGAATGTCTAAAGGCCGACTCAAGTATGTTAAATTAACAATTGAAGAGAATATGGCTGTACTCCCACAGCCATGATATGGGTATCAAGAGATAAAATTTTGATTTTTACTTGCAAGTAACTGGCGGATCAATTAACAAAAACTCCAAAATTAGAGTTTTGACTTTGGGAGTATGCATGTTCCATAGGAAGAAAACATTAAAGGGGCAAGGAAATCATTGCGGGATTTACTGGAGAAAAATTCAACTTTTGATTTTGAGGGTTCCACACACGAAAGGAGGAGAAGACACGAATTCCCAACCTGTTGGTGAAAGGGGAAACCAAGTACTAGCAGGCTACAAAGGTTAGTAGTAAGAAAAAATACTAAGGGGAAAAAAAATCCAACAATTATATGTTAGAATTTTACTTCTTCCAACAGATACAGTCCAAAATGTGTCTAGAATGGTAGATATGAACTATTTTTCTAGTTTCTGGGAAAATAAAGATTCCAAATTATAGGCAACTACTTTAGCTAAATATACTAAATTACACAGCAAGGCTTGCTCCTTTCCAGTACATAATATTCTGACAAAATAAATAGAAAATAATTCTGTTTTGCGTCTAATCTAAGGAAAGAGAGAGATAACCTGAAGAAATATGTTTCTAAACACTTACTACACAGCAGCTGACGCTTTTATTGGGCCATGAAGAAAAACTAAACTTTGAGATTGGGAACAGTGAAGCTACATTTAACCATGTTAATTTTTCTAAGAAGGATACAGACTTCATCAAAATTAGCAGATTCTAAATGCTCTTTCGGTTTTCTTCTAATTAGAAACTCTCACTTATCTAGAAAAAGAGCCTTGCACTATCAATAAATCCATACTGAGAGAATGATCTCATGAAAATTCTCTATTACTACAAGAAATACCCCTCAGCGCCAGCTCAACAAAATCCACCAAGTTGCCAGCCATTGTTTGACCAAAAGAGGCACCTTGTCACAAACTCCTTGAAAGACTACCACAAGCACTAGGATTGGCAAAACTCTGCAAGCTACACAATGTCTAATTACTTTTCCTCATCAATTGCCAAAACCTTTTCAATCTATAATTGAAGAGTTTATCTTGAACTACCCTCATCCATGAATTACAGCAAACCAACAGAATGCTGCATAAGAAGGAACTCTATAATGCAAAACACTGTTCCAAAATAACATCTGAAAACTTGTCACACATATCACAATTACAGTTATTATAATCTCATACTCAACTTCTAATTACCACTACTCAATCATTTCTAGACTATCATTACTCCTTTGACCTTCCAAGATGCAGGAGCTGGCAAAGCCATCCACTCAGTTCCAAATCCCTATCGTTGAAAGCTTCTAAAATTTCAAGTCATAAGATCCAGCATCCCTCTCTCCCTAAGGCCCGAGCGAGACAAAATACAAATTGTCCTTGTATGTTACCAGTGCATAGGGCTCCCGATACATCTTCATTAGCATCAATCCATTGTGCCATGGATCATGCAAGAACCTGCGGTTTCCACCATCACCGATATTTTGTCCAATTTAATCAACAAAACCAGTGAACATCCTGGTGAGGCATTTTGCATAGGCAACGGAGATGGGCCCCAGTAACATTTCTCTGCACACCAGCCATCACATATAGCCGATACTGCTACCATTAACCAGCCTTCTCACACCCAAATCTCCACAGCCATTTCCTTTAAAGGGCTAGATTAACAATTTAAAGAACCCCACCAGCAACTTTCCTTTTATATTAGTACAAAATAAGATCCCAGTAACCAACAGAATATATCCAACACCCCTCAAAAATTCCAATTGTAAGTCCTCCATGGTCACCTTGGTATAATAGTGATAAGAAACTACATAAATGAACAGAATTCCAAAGCAATGTCAATTTCTCATAAGTACAGACTCCTTGGGTGTGTCTAGATGAATCTCCATCAATAACAGAGTTACTCCATCTTATACAAAACTAGGTAGAAGTAATTGGCAATTTTCATTCTCCATCCTCTCCATCTCTATTAACATCAACTTGTTATAGCTCAAGTAAGTAAATGCCTCAAATACAGAACCAAGGATCTTATGCAAAAAAGGTGAATCTCTTCCTTCCATGGTTACTGGACACAGATTAAACACCAATCTGATTAAGGGGTTCGATCACTTGTCACCTAGTGGATCATTGATTGAATCACAAGGTCGTATTAAATAATATTCATGCAAGAAAGATACTGACATTTTGTCTCTGATGACTAAAACCCAAGGGAGACAATTTTGAAAATAATAATTAATGCAAAGGATCATGTGGTGTTCAAACTCAACAATTAAAGGTTACCTGTTTTCTAAAGGTACAAACAGAATTAAGTTATTTCAATATTTTGTTGTCATCATTAGTTTATAAGCACAACTGAAATGACCCAAAATTTGCAAGTTTTCCTTCATCTCCAACGATCCCATTTAGACAAGTTTTCCCTCATCCCAACTAATTTGCTCTTTCATAAGCTTCTCCTTAAGATCATTTCCACCAACAAAGGGCTTATCCATAAATCATTTCAGAAACTCATTTTCAAGCTCAATTGTATCTTAAGCAACCATTTTTACTAGTGGCCTACCTCCCAATTTTAATATTCCCAAAATATCTAGAATTTCAAGAATTTCAGCATGTAGAAACTTTCAATTCGTTAAACCCCCATATGAGTAGATAACTGAAAGAATAATCAAATAATCACATGCCTAAAATTAAACAAAAGTAGACCCCATATAACTTGATTTGACTCCAAAACAATAAAAAATTGATCTGATGCTGTTTCAGATAAAGTATCCTCAATAAGATCAAATAAAATGCTCTCCCACACATTAGAAAACAAATATTTATATGTGATGGTGGCAGCTGCAACCACATGAAACCTATCAATAGAATTGAGGATTAGTATGGTATTGATGCCTTTATTGGTAAAGTATATTAAAGAAGACAGTTGGATTAATTGAGATACTAGAGGAAGTCTTAAGTGGTTGTTCAGATGATGCCATCATCTAATAAAATGTTTTAAGGATCCAAGGAAATCTTAAGTGGCTCTTTTGATGAGGTCATCATTTAATAAGAAGTTTAAAGTATCCAATCTTATTAAAATTGTACAAAATAAGGGAAGCCATAGAAGTCTCATCAACTTCTGAAGACTGAGATGATAAACATGCAACATGTGCAAGTTGCCAAAATCAAGAACCTTTTATGACTTAAAATAAACAACTTGAGTTGCTGGGATTATTCATGTATTTAGTCCTCGCATCCAAGAGACATCATAAATATAGGTCTAGACTATACTAGTATATGAACCCACATTTGTTGCTCAGTTGTAACTAAGCAATTTCAATCAATACAAGTCATTTTAATTCTTTTCTTGCATGATATCAGAGGGTTCTCTCTATTGGGCCTTCATTAACAAAAGATCGGAGGGCTTTCTCTATTGGGCCCTAATTCACTCTTCCATCAGAGGTCCTAAAAGACAAAACACTTAAACACTAATCCATTGTCAATTAAATCCTATACGCAAGCAGGTAACATTGTATCTCTTAATCCACAATACCCATCAGACATGTAAACCAGGCATACAAGTTCTGTGCCATATCCACACCTGTTTCCACAAGGGAATCTAACAGTAACAAAACTCTACACCAATGGAGACCATAAGACAGATGAAGCTCTTCTAAAATTAAGGATCTGGCAGTAAACGTAAGGCAACCACCACTTTTCCTGACTCCTGACATCTTGACAGGCCAAAAGGGAGTAACTGAAGACAAATCTGTTAAAATGGCAAGATCAATCATCACTCTCAAGATCCAGATGAAGGAAGGAAAAAAAAATTAAATCTCGAGATTATCATGCACCATTAAGTGGGAAGAACTGATCCAAGGTGAGGCCTGCTAGGAAAAAGGTTGTCCTTTCTATGTCCTGCACTATCATTTTTAACATGTTTACCATGGGTTTAGGCAAATTAAGCAAAGTAAGAAGCTCCAGATAGGATGGTAGTAGAATTTACCTGAAATCACATGTCAACCTTGAATTTTTTTCCTGTCAAAATCTGTGATATATGGAGGCCTCTACTAAATGCTTCATTGAACAGGATCCTTGTCTGCATGGCCTGGAATCCAGGCAGCCATGAGAGTATTGCCACTGGCATCATAACAATTATTCCTAACAATATGTCATACAGTCGTGCTGTGGAAACAATGGTGCCCCAAACCATGGTGTTCTGCAAGAAAGGCCGGAACACTTGGGCTATTAAAAGCATTCCCCAGCCAGTAGGCAAAAATGCCAACAGACTGGTGAACAGATCAACAAATTTGAAGCTGGTGAACTGCCACAGTGCAATGGTAATAAGTATGGCAAGAACAATAACGAGGAACTGAACCAGACGAAAATAGATATGCTCTTTTGCAGCATATTTGTTGCGAGCATATGCTATCATCACATAGATCGCAACAGCCAGAACCACATAAATCCAAGATACCAGGTAAACAACAATACTAGTGCTTCCACCAAAAATACCAAGCTGGTAGACAATCCCATACTGAAAAAAGAAGAAACGTAGGTCCAATATTATCTCGAACAATTTTCCCCAAATGCCAGTGGTCCTCAGATGATCCTGCTCCTCATACCACCATGTTTCCCAGCACTGATCAGCTTTTGCAAACACCCCGCCATGGTACCATATCCAGTCCATAAAATCATCAAAATCGTCTACGGTTTTCAACCAATCAAACCCAGAGGGGTTGAACACAAATGGAGCCATGATCCATGACACAACTAGGAACCAACTAAAGACAGTCATTGCAATGTATACAAATGTGTCTTTTGCTATTGGGCTGTACGCAGCATAAACTGTAAGTATCAGCCCTAGTTCAATTGCCTTCACAAAATGACTACGAGCAAAGAGTCTATAGATCTCTGCGAAACTCTTATGCTGCACCACGAATCCACGCCCTGTTGCCCGGTACTTTGCACCACCATGAAGAATAGTCCGGCCAAAGAAATGAGTGCGAGTTCCCATAGAGAAGGTGTAAAAAACAGATGAAAGCTGGAGCTGCATTGTAATGAAGTCCCAGATTGCTACAAGAAAACCATGTTCAAGAGAGTTTTCCACAATCATTGGAAGTGCAGTGAACAAACCAAGTTGGATAACGAACTGCTGATTCAAGATCGTCTTCAGTGCATCATTATTATTAGCATCTTCTACAGCTGAAGCCTCAAGCCCACTGAGAGCCAGATAAAGGCGGCTATATAAGAATGCATAAACACTCAGAACCACCATCATTGTGGTAAAGTAGAACCCAACCGTGGTGAAGAAGAATGATAACATCCGGAAAAAGTCCAACCTATGGCCCAACCTATAAACGTCTCTGCTGAGAACTTGCTCACCATTTCCACTGGATACCTTTGCTTCAAACATGGACACCTGATTCAACCCTACATCTCTTCCTTTGCCAACTTGGATGTATTCATGATGGGTGACATTTCCACCTCGCAGAGTGCAATTGAAGCCAGCAAAGATGTCCTCGCTGATGTTAATGACTCGGGAAGCTTTACTGATACCTCCCCTGGTCAAGAACCAAAACCTGTCAAACACATCTGGGTGGCCATAATGCATTCGAACTTTCAAAGGGTTTGCCAAAACACGCTGTCCCAAGGTGACAAAATTCATCTCCTGAGCAGACATGAACCAAGCCAGCGATGAGACTGATCCAGTGAAAACGTGTTCCCGAACACCTAAAAGGGTAGGTTTACGGATACCATAGTAGGATCTGTATTCCTCCAACAAATTTCGCATCTTGAGCGCCTCCTCAAAATAGTTATCTTGGTTCATATCAATCGTTTGAACTGCATCACCACGAGTGAAAATAAGTGCATGATTCTGATTTTCTGGCTTTCCTTCCCCAAGCTTTAAGGGACCAGGCAATCTGACTCGGAAGATCTCAACCTCCATCTGCAGCTGTTGATCATACTTCACAAGAACAGAGTAGTACTCCTTGCCAGCCCTCCCCGCAGAAACCTCATCAACATAGGCTATTCTAAGAGCCTCATTGTTTTTCATCAAGTACAATATTTCCTCAGCACGGGGATCCTTTTTGGCCTTTTGAGTCCCATAAATCTGGCATGCAACCACATATGTGTACTTCATCAAGACAGTCCCATATTCATGGCCCTTAAACAACAAACCCACCAAACCACCTGCTCTACTCAGGCTCTTTGCAGACAGTGATCTTTCTGTGCTAAATCCATCCGTGATGCTGTTTTGGCTCATTGAAACAAGTTCCTGCGATCCTTCTCTAATATCCATCTCTGATGCAGAATCAAGAAAAGCCAGCATCTTGAGAGCCTTATAGTAATACATCATTCCCCTAACAGTTCGGGCTAAAGTCTGACCTCTGTATGATGCCCAAAGCCGAAGATCACTCAGCTTAGTTGTCCATATCTCATCTTCATCAACCATTCCTTCTCTCTGCATCCTCTCCAAGAAATACTCCCACTCATCTGCATAAATTGTTTTTAGATAATAAAGAGTAGAGATCCCATCTTCATTAGGGGTCCAGAGCTGCTCTTTGCTGTATAATACTTCTTCATTGTAGTAAGGTGTCAGCACGCTGAAAGCCATCATTTTCTCAACTTGGGGTGCATGTGGCATGTTCATGAACAACGAGTTGCTAAAGAAGGCAATCCGACGTCTTGCCTCGAGATTTTTTGGGATATTATTCATGGAGTCTCGAGAAGTCAGAATTGTATGCAAGCGACGAACCTGTCTATAGAAAATCTCATTTTCAGCATCAGGCATTTCCACAGCATTCTCAAAAAGCAGCGCGGAACCAGACATTGTGACACTAGGAGCCAAGCCATCATCCCTCAGCCGCTCCATGTTCCTCTTCTCCTTAAAGAAATCCCGAATAACAATTTCATAAAGCGCCTGCATTATGTTCACCACCTTGTTCAGATCTTTCTTAGGCTTCTTTAATAGAACCAGAAGGTCTATCAGCTTGGTGTGAATCTGTGGGAGGGCAGTGGTTTTAAATGTTTTAGTGAACTTCTCGATCTGAATCGATTGGTCAATTTCTTGAAACAAGACCATAATAATGGAGTGTTCTTCAGTGTTTTGCTTGAGAATCCGAAGAAGCAAGTGCTTGACACAATCATAAGCTTCTATTACAGCACAACGCCTGTACTCACTTTTGCAGATTTTGTACCAGAGCCACTTGTCAGATGCATCTACCAAGTCCTTCGCCTGGCTCAAAGCAAGTAGCAGCTCATTACAGAGGAGTAAGCAAGGCCAGCGGACAACCCTAACATTCCAAGAGTTAGGGGGAAGCCCCAAGAGCTCAACTTCAGTATCACTAATAATATCTTCTTCCCTGAAAGTAGTTATCACCTCGTTCCAAATTAAGGCAAACTTAGTTGCCTCCACCTGGTTCGACTCTAGCTTCTTAAAGGGCCGCCCCAATCCATACCTCAGCTTCAGCCGGTGAATGGCATCCTTAAACTTGTTGGTGAATGTTCCCTTTGTATTCAACAGCTGCTCCTCCGGCATGAGATTAAACTGAATTGCACTGGCAAAGAACTGGAATCTCAGCCTCAACTGCTCCATGTTTCGAATCTCACCCAAGTGGGAGAACAACCCAACAGCGGCACCGACAATAGAGGAGTAAATATAGTACCAAATCTGAATGTCCATGAGATAAATCATGGCTACAGGAAGCCACAGCAGGCCCACTGCAAACCTGTTGCTATTGTGGAAAAACTCAGGCCACTCATAGAATACATTTTCGAGGTCCAAGAAAGCCTTAGACGGCTTAATCATGGGTTTGATCTGTAGAAAGTAACTGAAGCAAAATTTTGTACCAAGCACCACAATCCAAAACAAAGTATACTTGATATTATCAATTAGACCTTCTCTCAGTCCACGACCCACAAAAGATCTGCTCTGAAACCACCATGACAGCAAGTAAAATATCCTCCAATTTGTCTCCTCAAGGAAATTCCTAACCCATGGAAGAATGAAAAGTGCTATCGCAAGTAGTTCCGGGATAATGAAAACTAAAGCAACCTCAAGAAAGTTGAACATCCGATCCTCCACCGCCTTAGAAGACCACTTGTTATCAGCATTCTTCTGCGACCAAATCCTCCCATAAAACACCCCAAAAACTACGATCCACCCTGCAGCAACAATTGTCTTCAACACCATTCTCACTGCCAGCCACAAAGTCTCGCTGGAAACCAAACTATATTGTGTTCCCATATCCAAAAGCGACTGCAAAAACCTCAAACCACTCCAGGTGAAGAACACTGTAAGAACCTGAACTTGAATTTTCCGTTTCTTCAAAGACTGCCAAGGAAAATCATCACCCTCCCAAGCTACAATAATCGCAGCCTGAAGAAACAAAATCAGCATAACCCAGAGCCTATCAAAACTCCGCAACAAGTTCCAAAATGACCGTTGCTCCACAAACCCAGTCTTACCCACATGCTTCCTCCTCCCAGGAGCTACGAAGAAATTACTCCCAACGTCAATAGGCCACTTCAACTTCTGAAAACACCTCCTAGTCCAAAAATACTCATTAATATCATCATAATTTCTCCAAGCAGAATGGGGAGCAGTCCCATTTCGACTACTATCAACCTCAGCTTTCACAGTATCGTAAATGGGTTTCACGATTTGATTGAGAAACGCATTTTCCCCCGAAATTGAGGGCAAAAAAGGCCTACCAGTGTTCTCATCAATGTAATCCTCAAGAATCTTATTAAGTTCCATAGCCATATTATGAAAAATGTAACAAATACACTCAGGCATGAATCTAAGATTAGCAGACTCACCCCAAATGAGCAAGTAGAGCGAAACGTAGAGCAACTCGCGGCGGAGATCCGCAGAATTCCGCCGATCGGAGATCCAAACGTTTGACTTCTGACCGAGGTAAGAGCACCAGGACGAGTAGTTCTTGAGGAGCTTTTTGCGAAAGCACCGGAGGACGGACGCGTCGAGGGAGTCAATGTTGTCGGGAGGTGGCTGGAGGCGCATTTGAGCATTGGCGAGGTGGAGGACGAGGTGCTCTCGTTGGTTTCTGACATTGTCGGCTTGGAAGCCGAAGAAGATGGCAAGCCAGTCGAGTAAGTCGAAGGACTCGAGCCATGGAGCAAAGGGAGGCTTGCGGAGGTCGCCGACGGAACGGAGTGCTGCGGCGGCGGCGCGGACTTCGGGGTAGCGGAGAGAAGGGTGGTCGGCGAGGAGGTTGTGGACTGGGATTATGTTGTAAGGCTCTTCAGAAGGGATAATGGCTGGGTTGGAATGATCTTGGTAAGCATTTTGAGGTTGTTGAGACTGAGAGTGAGGATTGTTGTCTGAGATAGGGATTGGATTTGAAGGGTCGCCAACAGGAGGCGGGCGTTGGCGAAAGCTCATAGCACTAGATCAGATGAGAGAAAGAGAGAGATGAGAGATGAGAATGGTAGAGTAATTTGGGTTCAGAACTGTGAGTGGGAGAGAGAAGTGGGGTGTTGGGTTCAGAAGTGTAGAGAGAGCGAGAGAGAGAGAATCAAGAGAAAGTGAGATACTAAAGAGTGTTAAAAGTTTGAAAATTGCCATGGAAGGCAAGTGGGAGGGAGGAACGAGGAAGGAAACGTACGCGTACAGTGAGAAGAGAGAGAGGGAGAAGTGGCGCGTTACGCCTTTTTTTTTTTTTTTTTTGATTATTTGGGGAAGTGCCCTTTGAGTTTCTCTTTGCCTTTTTTTTTTTTTTTTTTTTTTTTTTTTTCATTCATTTTTCATTTTTCATTTTTCATTTTTCATTTTTCATTTTTATTTCTCACAGATACGAATAAGATCAGATTTGTGAAATCACCTTGGGATTTTCTCCATTTTTTGTCATACGAGTTACTCCCATTACTCTACAAATCAAATTTCATAAACTTTATTTACCATTTTCATGTAAATTTTATTTGATAAATACAAAATCAAAATTTTTGATTGAAAAAAATAGTTTAAAGTAGATCAAAATGATAATTATATTTTTAATATTGTAATTAAGATTTTATCAACAAATGAATATATATTTGATTTAAACTATAATTTGATTTTACATAATTTTTTATAATATTTAATCACTATTTTTGGTGCACGGATCTATTTTATTTAGCAAATCAAAAATTAATAAGTTTTCTAATTTGAAATTTAATTTTAGAAAGTCGAAATTTAAATAATAATAATAATACTTTTATATTTCAATATACTTCCATTAATTTTTGAAGAATTTTATTTGTATTTTTCTATCTTTACTTTTAAGATTTTTTATAAGATGAAATATTCATGAGATATATATATATATATATATATATATATATATATATATATATATATGCTTCTTCTCGGATGTATGCACACCTCTGTATTATTTGACCATCGTGCATAAACTATCCTTCTAGACGTGACTGGTTAATTTTCTTTTGAAAAAATTACATTTGAATTTTGTTATAAATTAACGATATTTGATAATCACGTTAAATTTGATTAAATATTATTTAAATTGTGTTGAATTTTTAATAAATAAAACTCTTCCGACACATATTATATATTAAAAATTCTAATAATTTTAATTTATTCAATAATTATAAAATTAAAATTATCAAAATTATCTCTTATTATATAATTCTAAATCAATAAATTTTCGACCCCAAAAAAAAGTTTGATCATCCATAAAGGTGTGCAATGAAACTATTATCACATTCCTTCAAATTTTTTCCAGGGGAGGGGATGATGATGAATTGTATGAATATTTTCAATATCTAATTACACTGTCAATTTATTTTATATTTTTTTATTTTTACTATCGATATTTAAAATTATATTATGATTAATTTGATTCGAATATTTATTTACTTTATACGTATACATCTGAAACAAGACATCACAATTTTCAACCTGGTTGCTATTGTAAGAAATTTTGTAGGAATCATTTTTATGATATCCACATTTTTGGAGATATTTGGAATTCTTTTGGGTAGGTACTGTACTTACATGATTCCATATGCTTGTTTTACATGAAAATGGCAAACACTATATCTGATTGCTGAGTTGAAAAAGACATAAAAACATATGCGTATCAAATAGCGTTATGAAAAAACCCTCTTTAGCATAGATACCCACCATAAAATTTTTAATTTTAATTTTTTTAATATGGTATAAATAATAAAAAAAAAAATCAGTAATTTGTTATTGTTCAAGATGATTCTTGTTTATATACAGAAAAGATATTTGAACATGAATTTTTTTTTTAAAAAAAAGATGATACCGATTGAACCAATCATACAATAAGATTATATAAGTACCTATTCAAAAACTTTTATTGATTAAGTACCAACATAGAATAAAATGACATATTATCTCATAAAACTTAGTTCTTAAGATAACATTAAGATCTTGATGGGTATGCACAAAAGGTGGTGTTTGGTTAAAGGAATAGAAATCATCGACTTGAAACTCATATAACTTATTTGAATTAATAGAATGAAAATAGAAGTTTAGGTTTGTGAAAGCCAAGTAAAAATATGGATTTTGTGAAACCTATATCAAGATCCTTGATTTTAATTTCGATTCTAATTTTTGAATATAAATCAAACGCCCTTGAATCTTTTGTAAAAGCCAAATAAAAATATGAGTTTTGTGAAACCCATATTAAAATATCTGATTTTGATTCTGATTCTAATTTCTGAATACGAATCAAATGCACTGAGTCTTGACATAGAGATTAATAGGTTTATAAACTTTGGGTTGACTGCCCACCAATTGTTTTTTTTTTTAATAGGAGATGTGTGGCTCTTAAGTTTCAAATACTTTCATATACAACCACTAAATAAATTAAAGAATTTACTAGAATTCAAAACAATTCTTCGAGAAAAGCTATAAGTTAGAAGTTCATGCATCATCCACTGTTGTTACCGGATCACTAAATAAAATATAAAAATTTTCTTCATAAGCTAAAGTGAATCAAGGCATTAACCTTGCCATTTGATAGAATTGCAAAAAATAATAAAAATAAAAATAAATAAAATAATAAATAAATAAAAAGCACCAAAATTGATTTTAAAGAGATTTTTAAAGCTACCAACGTTGGTTGATTCAGTGAGAAGGACGCTGAGAACCCTTAATTATGTGTGAGTTTGACTGGGAACAGAAAAAGCCACGTTGAGAGATCTCTCCCAAAAGAGCCTGACAACAGTCGACTCAGATTAATCGGAGCGAAATTTCGGATATTAGGTGTTCAAGGCAAGAAAAAAGAGAGATTTATAAGGCTTTATTTAGAAAAGTTGACATCACTTAGTTAAATTAATTGTTCAATGAAAGAATTATATATATATGTGTATGTATGTATAAGAAAAATTGTAGAGAAATTTAACACCAATTTATAAAATTTTATATTTTTTATTAAAAACTATTATAAATGGAATAAAACAAATTAAAAGTGAGTTGAGATTTTCAACAAATAATGAATTTTTGCTGTTACAAGACAATTATGACACTTATGGAAAGGTTATTACTTATTCACACTCTAGTGAAAAGAAAACCATAAAATACGATTTATGAATAATGCCACAAGTGTTTTTAATCTAATATAAACTTAGCATTTTTCTAATTATCATCGTATCGTATGTATCAGACATATTAAGAATATAAAATAATATGAATATGATTGTGATACAATATAGAGAGTCTTGGAAAAAATATAAAAAATATTAAATATAAAGTTCTATTACTTTAATAAAATATTACAATTTATTGAATTTATATAAAAAAAAATTTATTATTACAAATATACGAATAATTATTATAAATATGGAAACAAATAAAACAAATATTTAGAAAATCAAATCAATAATTAATTGATTTTGATATATAATATATTCTGATATCCTTATTCACTAAATCTAAAATAACTTACCATAAATTGGCACATTAGTATATGTATGCATTGAAGTATGAAATGAAAAAATAGTAAAGTGGTAACTCAATTGTTTTTTTTTTCTTCTTACATGAGAAAATTTGAACTCGAGAAAAAAAGACAGCTTCAATTGAACAGTAACTCATTAATTGAACGGTAACTCATTGCGGGTTACTCAATTGTTAGCCAACTGTAATTTTGGTGGAAATATTAGCATCAAGAAGCGTTGCAATCAAGTTTCTAGGTCAAATTGGGGTACATCACAGAGGGAAGGGAAGGCAAATGGCATTTACTCGAGCCTTCACGAGGAAGGAAAGGAACAAAAGGATGGAGCATTGAAGAAATTGAGGAACTTATTAATTAAAAGACCCAAATGTCAAAGAATTGATCAGTAAGGGGTTTAGGCCACATTTATATCTATGCTATTCTAGGTTTCAGGACAAATCATTGTTAGTAATGTATTTATAAATAAATAAAAAAAAGTCGTGTCATTGACAATGGATATCAAATCACCACCGACATAATTGTCAAAATAAAATTATTAAATTTTTTAATCAACCTCTAAATTTAAATATTTAAAAAAATTAAATAAATAAAGATTACCTTTTAATTGGTTTGATAATTGACTAAAAATGAATTAATCAAAATTAATAAATTAATTATAAGATATTGATTGATCAAGAAAAAAATTAAACATAAATAAATAGGGCTGGCAATTGGGCCAGACCGAGCTTGACTCATTTAGAGTCGGGTCGAGTTTGAGCTTAATTTTTAGGCTCGATTTAATTACGGGGCGAGTTTAAACATAAGTGAGCTCGACTCGATAAAAGTTCGACTCATTTAACATTAAGCAGTATATAATGTAGGATGAGTAACTGTTTATATTTGGTATTTTTTATTTTTTGTCTCAAAAAGAAAGAAACCCAAGAGTAAAAAATTATTCAGTTGATTTGATCTAAAAATATTTTTATTAATTTAAAATTATTAAAATTAAAAAAAATTGATTTTTTATATATTTAAAGAAATTTTGTAGGTAAAAAAAAAATTATTATTCGAGCTCAAGGCTGGTCCGAAATGGGTCCGAAACCTTTTTAATTTTTTGAGCCGAGCTCGAATCTAGATTTTTAGAGTTTTTTTGAGTCGAATTCGAGTTCGAGCCCATAAAATTTTAAACGAGTCGACTCCAAATCTTACAAAGTTAAAATCAGAAACTTCAATTGTCACGTCTACAAATAAATATTACACCGTAAAATCTTAGTTGAAATCTAATTTAGAAAAGTTCACATGAGAAAATATGCTCAAAACCTTAATATCCTAGTAATAAGTTATGGGGAACGTAGATCGGCGCGATCTTTAATTATCTACAGAGTTTGCGCAGGGTGACGGCGGTGACTCTTGTCAGTTTTCATCCGGGTCTAACTCGCAAGGTTCTCTCCCGCTGTTGGTTTTATCCTTACCAACTATTTTTTGGGGGGTGAGTTTTGGATTTTGTGCTGTAGACTTCCCCTTGTTTTGAGTAAGTTTGGGTCCAACTCAATCTCTATTTTTTTTTCCTATTTTCTTATAAGATTTATGTCTTATACGAGATTTATTTGGTATGTTTGGTTGGTATTTGGTTTGGATATGTTGGTGATTGTTTTATGTTCTTTATTTAGAGTCCTATCTTAAGCCCCTTTTAAGACTAGAAAAGGGAAAAATGATAATTACAAGGGAAAAAGAAAAAAAAAAGGTAAGTAAGTAATCTGGACAGCAGCAGCACAAAATCAAAATTGCTTGTTTTCATCTGTGCCATTTTATTTAAAGACAGGCTCAAGCTCAATCCGATAACCCAATTCTAGAGAGTAGTAAAATATAGAGAGATAAAAAAATTACGGAGAGAAGATAGGGAAAGAGAGAGCGAGAGCTACAGGTGATAGAGAGATTTATTGTAATTAATTACTATGTCAGGAGAGAAGATAGGGAAAGAGAGAGCGAGAGCTACAGGTGATAGAGAGATTTATTGTAATTAATTACTATGTCATTACAATTTCTTGAATATTATTATTTATATTATTTTACTAACTAATTCAATTAATCATTTAACTCCCTATTAATTATTAACTAATTTTGTTAACTAATTTAACTATGATTAACTACTAACAATCACAACTAACCACTAACTACTCTTATTAAGTATGATTAACTACTACTACTGATGAAACATAATTCAAACAACAATCGGTACAGTACACGGATATCTAAAGACCCGACCTAATACTTATTGTCACGAGGGGTTCATTTCTTGACCGAACAAAAGAGACATTAGCTCACCGACTAGAACGGATCGATCGATTCACGAATACATTCGGCAAGATTGAACGGTCACCTCCTTTCATTCAACTGATGACTAACGGCTACCTAAGGGACTGATCGCTTCTGACTCTTATCAATCAGTGGAAATATTCAACTGACTCTCACCTTGATTTGGTTTCCTATCTCAACACGAAACATATTTTCTAGATAACGAAAAAAATCCTTATGAATATAATCGATAAGAGAAAAAATCTCACCGTATAATTAAATTTACTAAATAATAACGATTTCAAATCTCATACGATTGAACTCCGAAATTTTTTAACCTTCTCATAAGGAAACTAAGATTGTAATACTCCGAATGCACACAGCTCTCGCTGCCCCCACATATAAATGCTTTCGATACATTGAAGTCCAGGGAAGTTCCATTGACTCAACACTCAACACACAAGTTACAGGAAAATCCGTCCTTTCTCTTAGTTTATTCTAATTTCATTTGAAAATCGCTCTTTTTGATTTGAGTGTCGGAACCTCCACCGTTGGAATACTTTTCGACAGTCTTTTGCAGGTTTTAAATCATTCATCCAAATCGCCATTCAAGTTAAGAAGGAGTCGGATCTGTGGAATCAAGACCTACCTCTAATAGATTAGCGTCGTTCGTGGGAACAGACTAATCACCATTTTTCTCACTAACATTTTGTCACCAAGTAAAACATGACTACAGTCAAAAGAAAAGACCAATTATCAGATTTGACGACGACGATCTAATCGAAGTCGACTTTCGTTGTAACGATCCTTTGGTTATCACCATCAGAGTGGGGTCTTACATAGTCAAAAGAGTCCTCGTCGACCAGAGCGCAAACTGTGACCTCCTCACTTGGGACGCACTTCAGCGGATGGGTCTCAACTCTTCGCATCTTCAGCCCCCAACCGGATCTCTCAAGGGGTTATTTGACGAATGCATCTATCCACATGGAATCATCCCCTTCACCGTGACTTTGGGGGGCTCCTCCTAACCATACAATTGTCAAAGTCATCTTCCATGTAGTGAAACTATTCTCACTGTATAACGTCATTCTCGACCGACCAAGTCTAGACAAGCTGGAAGCACTACCCAATACTAAATACATGAAGATGAAATTTAGAATATCGGGAGGGGTCGCTACTATTCGGAGCGACCTCGATCCTTACATCCTCTTTGCAGATAGAGATAGATTAGAGAAATTTTCAATTGACACCCTAGAACTCAGGGGCGATGTTGAACCAACAAATAAACCAAAGTCGGGGGAAAAGGTGATCGAAATTTCTCTAACTGATGATCCTACTCAAACTGTCCAAATCGGAGCTGACCTGTCTATGTCCCAAAGAGGTAATCATCGGCTGTCTGTGACGACATTCCAGAGTTTTTGATTGGTCTCCTGAGTACATGCCCGACATTGATCCTTTAGTCCTTGTTCATAAGCTAACCGTAAACTCCAGTTACAAACCAATCAAGCAGAAGAAGAGGGTGTTCACCCTTAAACGTCAACGTGCTATCCAAGAAAAGGTCCAAAAGTTACTGACCGCCTGATTCATCCGTGAATTCAAGTATCCTGAATGGCTAGCCAACGTAGTCTTAATAAAGAAAGTTAACGGTAAATGAAGGATATGTGTGGATTTCACCGACCTCAAGAAAGCGCGTCCGAAAGATAGTTATCATCTCTTGAACATTGACAAACTGGTAGAGAGTTCTTTAGGCCACCAACTTTTGAGTTTCATGGATGCCTACTTGGAATACAATCAAATACGAATGGCTATAAAGACGAAAAGAAAACAAGTTTCATCACTGAGTTCAATACGTACTGTTACCGAATCATGTCTTTCAGGCGGAAGAACGTAGGAACAACCTTCCAACTGTTGGTCAATAAAGTCTTTAAGAATAAACTCGGCTGAAACGTAGAAGCGTACGTAGATGTCATGCTTATCAAAAGCGTAAATGCTAAGGCTCATGTTACCGACCTCGAAAAAACCTTTCAGACGCTTGAACACTATAGTATGTGATTGAATCTAGTCAAGTGCACCTTCGGTATCGCGTCTGACAAGTTTTTGGATTTTATGATCACCAATCACGGGATCGAGGCTAATCCCAAGAAGACACAAAGCCATTCTGGACATGTCGCCACCTCAGACACCGAAGGAAATACAACGCCTTACCGGTCGGATATCGGCTTTAAGTCGATTAATGTCAAAAGTCGGAGAAAAGTACAAACATATTTTCGACGCTTTGAAGAGATCCCAATGGTTTACATGGATACTTGAGTGCCAAATAACTTTTGAATGACTCAAAAAATACCTCATGATTCCCCCGCTACACTTCCATCCAATTGCTAGTGAGAAACTTTATATATACATTTCTATTTCTGATCAAGCACTTTCTTTTGTCCTTATAAGACAAGACTCAACTATTCGGAAGCCGGTTTACTATATCAACCGGATACTCAAAGAGTTTGAAGTCAATCATCGATCGATCAAAAAGATAATATACGCACTAGTCGTCTTAGCTAGGTGTCGTACTTTTAGACTCATACTATCGTGGTGCTTATTGATTAGTCACTAAAACCAATTCTCCAGAAGAGAGACACCTTTGGCCATCTTATCAAGTAGAGTATCGAATTGGGTGAATTTGACATCTAGTATCAATCTCGACTTACAATCAAAGGTCAAGTTTTGGCCGACTTCATTCTTAAATGTACCCACCGGTTACAACCGAACCCGAGTTTATTGATAACCCTAACAAATGGTCACTGCCAGACTGGACAATACATATTGACGGATCCTCAAACTTTTCGGGTAGTGGTGTCGGGTTGTACTGATGGATTCGGACAACTTCAAAGCAGAATATGCTCTTCGTTTCAACTTTAGAGCCACCAACAACCAAGCGGAGTATGAAACCTTATTGACAGGACTTCGAATCGCAACCAAAATGGGAGCTTGAAGGACTCGGGTGTTTACCGACAATCAATTGGTTGTCAAATAGATCGAAGGGGTCTACGAGACTAAAGACCCAATTATAGCCAGGTACCTAAGCAAGCTACGCGAAACGATGGCTAAACTAGACAAAATTGATATTTAGCAAATCCCTCGATTTGAAAACACACGAGTTGAAATGCTCTCCAAACTGGCCAATTCAGATTCGGTCGCTTCAAGCCAAACAGTTTACATTGAAAGTTTAACGCACCACAGTATAGATGAACCTCAAAAGGTCCTTGTAGCGGACCAACACACCCCAGTTGGAATGATCCTATCGAAGCAAACTTGAGAGACAACTGACTGTCTGAGTCATCGCTGGAGACTGCCAAACTGAAGCGAAAGGCTGCTCATTATGTGATCATCAATGGAATCCTATATTAGAAGTTTTTCTCTCACCCGTACTTAAAATGTTTGACTCCAGAAAAATGAGACTATATTCTTAGGGAAATCCATGATGGAATATGCGAGAGTTACCTGGGGGCTCAGAACTTAGTCCACAAAACCCTACGTTAAGGGTAGTACTGGCTAATCATGAAAGCAAATTCGGAGAACTATGTCAAGAAGTGCGACAAATATCAACGTTTTTCTTCAGTCCCGTGGTTACCCTCAACTGAATTCAGTCTTATAGCGAGTCCATGACCGTTCGTCCAATGAGAGATGGACATCTTCAAACCGTTCCAATTAGCTTCCAAACATCGAAAATTTTTTATAGCATGTGTTTGGATAATACTTACACGGTAAGAAAGAGAAATAGAGACAGAACTAGCGCGTTGCATTATGCCTTTTTTGTTTTTTTGATTATTAGGGAAGTGCCCTTTGAGTTTCTCTTTGCTTTTTTCTTTTTTTATTTTTTATTTTTTCCCATCATTTTTATTTTTCATTTTTATTTCTCCCAAATACGAATAAGATCAAATTTCTGAATCACCTTGGGATTTTTTTTCCATTTTTTGTCATACGAGTTACTCCCATTACTCTACAAATCAAATTTGATAAACTTTATTTACCATTTTCATGTAAATTTTATTTGATAAATACAAAATCAAAATTTTTGATTGAAAAAAAATAGTTTAAAGTAGATCAAAATGCTAATTATATTTTTAATATTATAATTAATATTTTATCAACAAATGAATATATATTTGATTTAAACTATAATTTGATTTTACATAATCTTTTATAATATTTAGTCACTATTTTTGGCTTACAGATCTATTTTATTTAGTAAATAAAAAATTATTAATTTTTCTAATTTGAAATTCAATTTTAGAAAGTTGATATTTTTCTATTTTTACTTTTAAGAATTTTTATAAGATGAAATATTCATGATATATATATATACTTCTTGGATGCATGTACACCTTTGTAGTGTTTGTCCATCCATGCATTAACTATCCTTCGAGATGTGACTAGCCTTTTTTTTTTTTTTTAATATATTGAATTTTTTTTAATAAATTCTCCGTATTCAATAATTACTTTAAATTTCATTAAATCTCAATTGAATTCTTAATAAATAAAACTCTCTCGATACCTGTTATATATTAAAAATTTTAATAATTTTAATTTATTTTATAATTATATAATGAAATTTATCTCTTATTATATAATTCTAAATCAATAAATTTGCAATTAAAAAAAAAGTTTGATCATCGATAAAGGCATGCAATGAAACTATTATCACATTCCTTCAAATTTTTCCGATGGTGGAGGATGATGATGAATTGGACAATAAAATATAAATATTTTCAATATCCAATTATACTGTTAATTTGCTTTATATTTTCTTTGTTCCCATCACATCACATGTACTCACAATAGTATTCTAAATGGTTCGATTCAAATATCTATGAAAACCTATTTAAAAAATTTAATTTACTCTATACACCTAAAAGGAGACATCCCAATTTTCAACATGGTTGCTATTGTAAGGAATTTTGTAGGAATCATTTTTATGATATCCACATTTTTGGAGATATTTGGAATTCTTTTGGGTTGGTACTGTACTTACATGATTCCATACGCTTGTTTTACATGAAAATGGCAAACACTATATCTGATTGCTGAGTTGAAAAAGACATAAAAACATATGCGTATCAAATAGCGTTATGAAAAAACCCTCTTTAGCATAGATACCCACCATAAAATTTTTAATTTTAATTTTTTTAATATTGTGTAAATAATAAAAAAATTCAGTAATTTTTTATTGTTCATGATGACGATCGAACATGAAATTTCTAAAAGAAAAGAAATGATACCAGTTAAATTAACTATACAATAAGGTTATTTAAGTACCTATTCAAAAAC
Source organism: Dillenia turbinata (assembly GCA_037126225.1). Taxonomy (NCBI): domain Eukaryota; kingdom Viridiplantae; phylum Streptophyta; class Magnoliopsida; order Dilleniales; family Dilleniaceae; genus Dillenia; species Dillenia turbinata. Next base: position 7,033,992 of record JBAMMX010000021.1, on the reverse strand, counting down.
TTTTATTGATTAAATACAAATATAGAATAAAATGACATTTTGTCTGGTAAAACTTAATTCTTAAGATAACATTAAGATCTTGACGGGTATGCACAAGAGGTGGGGTTTGGTTAAAGGAATAGGAATCATCGGATTGAAACTCATATGAGTTATTTAGATAAATGGAATAAGAATAGAAATTTAGGTTTATGAAAGCCAAGTAAAAATATGGATTTTGTAAAACCCATATCAAGATTTCTAATTTTAATTTCGATTCTAATTTTTGAATGCGAATCGAACGCTCTTGAATCTCTTGTGAAATCTATGTAAAAATATGAGTTTTGTGAAACTCATACCAAAATCTCTAATTTTGATTTTGATTTTGATTTCTAAATATGATTCAAATGCCCTGAGTCTTTTTTAGAAAAAATTAAAAAATAAAAAGCTCCAAAACTGATTTTATAGAGATTTTTAAGGCTTTGTTTAGAAAAGTTGACATCTCTTAATTAAATTAATTGTTCAATGAAAGAATTATATATATATGTATAAGAAAATTTGTAAAGAAATTTAACACTAATTTATAAAAAATTTACACTTTTTATTAAAAATATTATAAAGAGAATAAAACGAATTAAAAGTGAGTTGAGATTTTCAAAAAATAATGAATTTTTTCTTGTAACAAGACAATTATGAATTCTAAGAACTTAGGAAAAGGTTATTACTTATTCACACTCTAGTGAAAAGAAAACCACAAAATACGATTTATGAATAATGCTACAAGTGTATTTAATCTAATATAAACTTAGCATTTTTCTAATTATCATCGTATGTATAAGACATAATTCGTGTTGACAAATCTCATTTATTAAAAGAAAAAATTATATGACTCTAAAATCATATTAAGAATATAAAATAATATAAATATGACTGTGATACAATACTAGAGAATATTAAAAACAATATAAAAATATTAAATATAATGTTCTATTACTTTAATGAAATATTACAATATATTGGATTTATATAAAAAATTTATTATTACAAATATAAGAACAATTATTATAAATATGAAAACAAATAAAATCAAATATATATTGAGAAAATCAAATCAATAATTGATTGGTTTTGATATATAATATATTCTGATATCCTTATTCACTAAATCTAAAATAACTTACTATAAATTGGCACATTTGTATATGTATGCATTGAAGTACGAAATGAAAAATTAGTAAGGTGGTAACTCAATTGTTTTTACGGGAAAACTTGAACTTGAGGAAAAAAGACTGTGTCAATTGAACAGTAACTCATTACCGGTGACTCAATTGTTAGCCGGCTGTAATTTTGGTAGAAATATTAGCATCAAGAAGCGTTGCAGTCAAGTTTCTAGGTCAAATTGGGGTACATCACTGAGGGAAGGGAAGGCACTTGGCATTTACTTGAGCCTTCACGAGGAGGGAAAAGGAACAAAAGGATGGAGCATTGAAGAAATTGAGGAACTTATTAATTAAAAGACCCAAATGTCAAAGAATGATTAAAGGTTTATCCGGACTTAGAATTGATCAGTAAAGGGGTTAGGCCACATTTATATTTATGCTATTCTAGGTTTCATAACAAATTATGGTTACTAATGTATTCATAAATCAAAAAAAAAAATAGTTGTGTTGTTGACCATAGATATCAAATGACCACCGACATAATTGTCAAAATAAATGTAATCACCGGCGAGATGCTTATTGGTTTAGTGTTAAAATTACTAAATTTTTTTAATCAACTTTTTAGATTTGAATATTGCAAAAAATAAAAAAGGATGTCGGAAGAGGTTATCTCTTGATGGGTTCGATGTTTGGCTCGAAATGAATTAATCAAAACCAATAAACTGATTACGGGATATCAGTTGATTAAAAAAAAAAATTAAACACAAACAAATATCTCGTGGTAAAATCTTAGTACAAATCTAATTTAAAAAGGTTCGCTTGAGAAAATATGCCCAAAACCTTAATATTCTGGTAATAAGTTAAGGGGAACGCAGATCGGCGCGATCTTAATGATTTACAAGGTTTGCGCAGGGTGACGCCGGTGATTCTTGTCAGTTTTTTTCCGGGTCTAGCTCGCAAGGTTCTCTCTCGTTGTTGGTTTTATCGTTGGCCACTATTTTTTGGTGTGAGTTTTGGTTTTTGTGTTGTAGTCCCTTGTTTTGAGTATGTTTGTGTCCAACTCAATCTCTCTCTCTCTCTCTCTCTCTCTCTCTTATTTTTCTTATAAGATTTATGTCTTATACGAGATTTATTTGGTATGTTTGGTTGGTATTTGGTTTAGATATGTTGGTGATTGTTTTATGTTCTTTATTTGGAGTCCTATCTTAAGCCCCTTTTAAGACTAGAAAAGGGAAAAATGATAATTACAAGGGAATTCCCTCCAAGAAAGCAAAATGCCAAATGTTAGGCTTCTTTTTTTTTTTTTTTTTTTTTTTTTTTTTTCATGATCATAAAAATCACAAAAATATATCTATTCATAAAAATTCAAACTTGTTGTGCATCCCTAGAAGAACCAAATGCTAGGTGGTTTAATTTTCTACTTCATATGCTTATCAAAAGGACAATTTAATAATTTAAGATACCCCTGATTCAAGCTAAAGCCATTGCCAATGTGGGTTCGGGCTGGTGGGGCATATGCCTATTTATGATTATTTCTATCATTTTATGATTATAACATTTCAAGACCACCATCACAAGCTAAAGCCAGCCCTATGATTTAAAAAGGGTTCATATCTCCTTCACATCAATTCATATGTATTAATATGTGACATTGTGAAAGACATACCTAATTTTATACTTTTATTGATTAACTTATTAAAAATAGTAAACAACTTTTTTTTTTTAATAGAAAGAATGATGAAACCACTATAAGAAAATACGATTTTAACAACTGAAATTAACGATGGAAAAAATTCGTCTTTATTTGTCTTTATTATAATTTTGTGTTTTTATTAAATATATATTTGACTTTTATATTTTTATTAAATTATAGCATTGATTTTTATTAAATACAATTTTATATTTTTTTCAAATATAATTTTATATTTTTATTAAAGATAATTTTGTAATTCTATTAAATTTAATTTTGTGTTTTAATTAAATATAATTTTATATTTTATATTTTGTTAAATTAGGGTTCATATTTTTAATTGTAAGAGTTAGAAAGAAAGTAAAAAAGTAAAAAAAAAAAGTATATCAGATAAGTTAATGTGGTATAGTGGTTAAGAGCCCTCTAAATAACCTCTTAAACCCAAATTCGAATATGTGTAAAAATACATTTTCTGCAAAAAAAAAAAAAAAAAAAAAGCAGAGGATGGGTTCATGCGTGGGCAGGCAAGGGTTTGCGGGGTGCGAGCAAGCAACAGAGGGCTGAGGTAGTGGTGGGCGACGGCCGGCCGGCAGGTAGCGACGCTCTACAAAAAAATATTAAATGCAAAATTTAACGACAGATTTTGAAATCCGTCGCTAATTTAGCGACGAAAATTTTTCCGTCGCTATATTCGTCACTAAACATATTAGCGACGAATTTTTTTAAAATTTTCATCGCTAAATCCGTTGCTAAATCTTTATTTTATTGGAGTGAACAACAAGCCGTGCTACGATCTTGGAGCAGCATAATAATTAATAATGATCTTTTATCTACTATAGAATAATGAAATTGAGGCATAGTATTTTCTTGGAGCAAAACCTATTACTCCAGTCCCATCTTACAAAACTTGCAAAGAAAACAAAATATGTAGCTCAAATTTGTTTAAGAATAGTTTGATAACTAATAATTTTTAAAAATAAATAAGATATTTTTACCACTTTACCTACGTTTCTAGCATTGTTTCAAATGAAAACCCTTTCAATCACACATGTACTTCAATTGGACAATAAAGAGCAGCACAAGTACTAGACATTTAATCCCAATATATGAATATGATTGTGATACAATATAGAGAATATTGGAAAAAATATAAAAAATATTAAATATAAAGTTCTATTACTTTAATGAAATATTACAATATATTAGATTTATATATAAAAAAAACTTATTGTTACAAATATACTAACAATTATTATAAATATGGAAACAAATAAAACAAATATTAAGAAAATCAAATCAATAATTAATTAATTTTGATATATAATATATTATGATATCCTTATTCACTAAATCTAAAATAACTTACCATAAATTGGCAGATTAGTATATGTATGCATTGAAGTATGAAATGAAAAAATAGTAAGGTGGTAACTCAATTGGTTTTTTTTTTTTTCTCCTTACATAAGAAAATTTGAATTTGAGGAAGCAAAATCGCATCAATTGAATTGTAACTCATTGCGGGTTACTCAATTGTTAGCCAACTGTAATTTTGGTAGAAATATTAGCATCAAGAAGCGTTGCAATCAAGTTTCTAGGTCAAATTGGGGTACATCACAGAGGGAAGGGAAGGCACTTGGCATTTACTCGAGCCTTCACGAGGAAGAAAAGGAACAAAAGGATGGAGCATTGAAGAAATTGAGGAACTTATTAATTAAAAGACCCAAATGTCAAAGAATTGATCAGTAAGGGGTTTAGGCCACATTTATATCTATGCTATTCTAGGTTTCAGGACAAATCATTGTTAGTAATGTATTTATAAATCAAAAAAAAAAAAAAAAGTCGTGTCATTGACAATGGATATCAAATCACCACCGACAGAATTGTCAAAATAAAATTATTAATTTTTTTTAATCAACCTCTAGATTTAAATATTTAAAAAAAATTAAATAAATAAATATTAGAAGAGATTATCTTTTAATAGGTTTGATAATTGACTAAAAATAAATTAATCAAAATTAATAAATTAATTACAAGATATTGATTGATCAAGAAAAAAATTAAACACAAATAAATAAGGCTGGCAATTGGGCCAGGCCAAGCTTGACTCATTTAGAGTCGGATTGAGCTTGCGTCTAATTTTTAGTCTTGATTTAATTACGGGTCGAATTTGGACATAAGTGGGCTCGACTCGATGAAAGTTCGGCTCATTTAACATTAAGCAGTATATAGTATAGGGTGGGTAGCTGTTTATATTTGGTATTTTTTATTTTTTGTCTCAAAAAGAAAGAAATCCAAGAGTCAAAAATAATTCAGTTGATTTGATCTAAAAATATTTTGATTAATTTAAAATTATTAAAATTAAAAAAAAAAATTGATTTTTTATATATTTAAAGAAATTTTGTAGGTAAAAAAAAAATTATTATTCGAGCTTAAGGCTGGTCCGAAATAGGTCCAAAACCCTTTTAATTTTTCGAGCCGAGCTCGAACCTAGATTTTTTAAGTTTTTTCGAGTCGAACACGAGTTTGAGCCCATAAAATTTTAAACGAGTTGAGTTTAAATCTTACAAAATTTGGCTGAGAAAGTTCAATTGTTATGCCAACAAATAAATATTACACCGTAAAATCTTAGTCGAAATCTAATTTAGAAAAGTTCACATGAGAAAATATGCTCAAAACCTTAATATCCTGGTAATAAGCTAAGGGGAACGTAGATCGGCTCGATCTTTAATTATCTACAGAGTTTGCGCAGGGTGACGGCGGTGACTCTTGTCAGTTTTCATCCGGGTCTAACTCGCAAGGTTCTCTCCCGTTGTTGGTTTTATCCTTACCAACTATTTTTGGGGGGTGAGTTTTGGATTTTGTGTTGTAGACTTCCCCTTGTTTTGAGTAAGTTTGTGTCCAACTCAATCTCTATTTTTTTTTTCGTATTTTCTTATAAGATTTATGTCTTATACGAGATTTATTTGGTATGTTTGGTTGGTATTTGGTTTAGATATGTTGGTGATTGTTTTATGTTCTTTATTTAGAGTCCTATCTTAAGCCCCTTTTAAGACTAGAAAAGGGAAAAATGATAATTACAAGGGAAAAAGAAAAAAAAAGGAAAGTAAGTAATCTGGACAGCGGCAGCACAAAATCAAAATTGCTTGTTTTCATCTGCGCCATTTTATTTAAAGACAGGCTCAAGCTCAATCCTTGTATGACAACCCAATTCTAGAAGGTAGTAAAATATAGAGAGAGAAAAAAATTAGGGAGAGAAGATAGAGAAAGAGACATAGGGAAAGAAAGAGTTAGAGAGTGATAAAGAGAGATTTCAATTATAATTCTATTCTATATCATTACAATGTTTTGAATATTACTATTTATACTATTTCATTAATTAATTCAACTAACCATTTTACTACTCTATTAACTATTAATTAATTTTGTTAATTATTCTAACTATAATTAATTACTAACGATCACAATTAATCATTAACTATTCTTATTAAATATAATTAACTACTTATGAAACGTGATTCAAACAACAATCGGTACAGTACATGGATGTCTAAAGACTCGACCTAATACTTATGTTTATGAGGGGTTCAATTCCTAAATCGAACAATAGACAGATTAACTAACCGACTAGGTCAAATCGATTGATTCACGAATACATTCGGCAAGACCGAACGGTCACCTCCTTTTATTCAACTGATGACTAACGGCCACCTAAGGGACCGATCGCTTCGACTTCTATCAATCAATGGTAATATTCAACTGAGTCTCACCTTAATTTGGTTTCTTATCTCAGTACAAAATGTATTTTCTAGATAAAGAAGGAAATCCTTACGAATATAATCGATAAGAGAAAAAATCTTCTTGTATAATTAAACTTTCTAAATGATAACGATTTCAAATTTCATACGATTGAACTCTGAAATTTTTGGATTTTCTCATAAGGAAACTAAGATTGTAACACTCTGAATGCACATGGCTCTTATTGCCCTGCATATAAAAGCTTTCGATATACTGAAGTCTGGGGAAGTTCCCTTGACTCAACACTCAACACACAAGTCATAGGGAGCTCAGCTTTCTTTCTTTCTCTCGGTTTATTCTAATTCCATTAGAAAATCGTTCTTTCTGACTTGAGTGTTGGAACCTCTACCGCTGGAATACCTTTCGGCAGTTTTTGTAGGTTTTAAATCTTTCATCCAAGTTGTTGTTCAAGTCAAGAAGGAGCCGGATCTATGGAGTCAAGACCCACCTCCAACAGATTAGCGTCGTCCGTGAGAACAGACTAATCACCGGTCTTTCTCACTAACCTTTTGTCACTAAGCAAAACATGACTACAATCAAGAAAAAAATGTCAATTATCAGATTTGACGATGACGATCTAATTGGAGTCGACTCTAGTCGTAACGATTCTTTGGTCATCACCATCAGAGTGGGGTCTAACACAATCAAAAGAGTTCTCGTCGACCAGGGCACAGATTGTAACCTCCTCACTTGGGACGCATTTCAGCAGATAGGCCTCAACTCTTCACACCTTTAAACCACAACTAGATCCCTCAGGGGGTTATCTAACAAATGCATCTATCAAGAGGGAATTGTCTCCCCAACTATGAATCTGGGGACTCCTCTTAATCATACGACTGTCAAAGTCATTTTTCATGTGGTGAAACTATTCTCACTATACAACGCCATCCTTGGCCGACCAAGTCTAGACAAACTGGAAGTACTACCCAACACTAAACACATGAAGATGAAATTTAGAATATCGGGAGGGGTCGTTACTATTCGGAGCGACCCCGATCCTTACGTCCTCTTCACAGACAAAGACGGATAGAAGAATTTTCCAATTGACACCCTAGAACTCAGGGGCGATGTCGAACCAACAAATAAACCAAAGTCGGGGAAAGAGGTGATCGAGATCCCTCTAACTAATGATCCTACTCAAACTATCCGAATTAGAGCTAGTCTGTCTACATCCCTACGAGAGGCAATCATCGATTGTCTGCAGCGACACTCCAGAGTCTTCGATTGGAACCCGAGGACATGCCCAACATTGATCCTTTAGTCCTTGTTCATAGGCTAACCGTAAACTCCGGTTACAAACCAGTCAAGCAGAAGAAGATGGTGTTCGTCCTCAAACATCAACGTGCCATCCAAGAAAAGATTCAAAAGTTACTGACCGCCGGATTTATTCATGAAGTCAAGTATCCCGAATGGCTAGCCAACATAGTCTTAGTAAAGAAAGTTAACAGTAAATGATTGATATGTGTGGATTTCACCGACCTCAACAAAGCGTGTTCGAAAGATAGTTATCCTCCCCCGAATATCGATAAACTGGTAAACAGTTCTTCAGGCCACCAACTTTTAAATTTTATGGACGCCTACTCAGTATACAATCAAATATGAATGGCTCCGGAAGATGAAGAGAAAACAAACTTCATCACCAAGTTCGGTACATGCTGTTATCGAGTCATACCTTTCGGGCTGAAGAACGTAGGAGTAACCTTCCAACGGTTGGTCAATGAAGTATTTAAGAATCAATTCGGCCGAAGCGTAGAAGCGTACATAGATGTTATGCTTGTCAAAAGAGTAAATGTTGAGACTCATGTTGCTGACCTCGAAGATATCTTTCAAACGTTTGAACGCTATAGCATGTGATTGAATCCAGCCAAGTGCACTTTGGTATCGCGTCTGGCAAGTTCTTGGGTTTTATGATCACCAATCGCGGGATCGAGGCTAATCCCAAGAAGATACAAGCTATTCTGGACTTGTCGTCACCTCAGATACTGAAGGAGATACAACATCTTACCGATTGGATATCGGCTCTAAGTCGATAAATGTCGAAAGTTGGAGAAAAGTACAGATCTATGTTCAACGCTCTAAAAAGATCCCAATGGTTCACATGGACACTCGCGTGCCAAATGGCTTTCAAACAACTCATAGAGTACCTCGTGATTCCCCCGCTACTCTCTCATCCAATTCCTAGTGAGAAACTTTATCTATACCTTTCTATTTCTAATCGAGTGCTTTGCTTTGTCTTTATGAGACAGGACTCAACTACTCAGAAGCTGGTTTACTATATTAGCCAGATACTCAAAGAGTTTGAAGTCAATTATTGATCGATCGAGAAGATAACATATGCCATAGTCGTCTCGGCTAGGCGCCTCTGACCGTACTTTCAGACTCATACTATTGCGGTGCTTACTGATTAGCCGCTAAAGTAAATCCTCCAGAAGATAGACACCTCCGGGCGTCTTATCAAGTAGAATGTCGAATTAAGCGAATTTGATAACCAATATCAACCTCGACCTGCAATCAAAGGCCAAGTTTTGCCTGACTTTATTCTTGAATACACCCACTCGGTCACAACCAAACCTGAGTTCATTGATAACCCTAACGAATGGTCGCAGCTAGATTGGACAATACATGTTGATGGATCCTCAAACTCTTTAGGTAGTGGTATTGGGCTATACCGATGGGCTCGGACAACTTCAAAACATAATATACCATTTGTTTCGACTTCAGAGCCATCAACAACCAAGCGGAGTATGAAACCTTGTTGATAGAACTCCGAATCGCAACCAACATGGGAGCTTCAAGCATTCAGGTGTTTACTGACAGTCAACTGGTTATCAAACAGATTGAAGGGGTTTACGAGACTAAAAACCCGATTATGGCCAAGTACCAAAGCAAGTTGCGCCAGACTATGCCTAAACTAAATAGAGTTGATATTCAGCAAATCCCTCGATCTAAAAACGCACGAGCTAATACGCTTTCCAAACTGAACAATTCAGATTCGATCGCTTCTAACCAAACAGTTTATATCGAAAACTTAACACACCTTAGTATAAACGAACCTCAAAGGGTCATTGTAGCGGACCAACCTCCCAGTTGGAATGATCATATCGAAGTATATTTGAGAGACGACCGACTGTCTGACTCACCACTGGAGGCCGCCAAACTGAAGTGAAAGACTGCTCATTATGCGATCATCAATGGAATCCTATATCGGAAGTCCTTCTCTCATCCATACTTAAGATGTCTGATCCCAGAAGAAGGAGACTACGTCCTTAGGAAAATCCATGAGGGAATATGCGACAGTCACCTGGGGGTTCAAAACTTAGTCCACAAAGCCCTACGTCAAGGGTATCACTGGTCAACCATGAAAGCTGACTTAGAGAACTATGTCAAGAAGTGCGACAAATATCAACGTTTCTCTTCAGTCCCACGGCTACCCTCAACTAAACTCAGTTTTATAGCGAGTCTATGGTCGTTCGCCCAATGGGAGATGAATATTCTCAGACCTTCAACTATCGGACAACGGAAACTTTTTATAGTACGTGTTTAGATAATACTTACACAGTAAAAAAGAGAAATAGAAAGAGAAGTAGCGCGTTACGCCTTTTTTATTTTTTTAATTATTTGGGGAGGTGCCCTTTGAGTTTCTCTTTGCTTTTTGCTTTTTTTCTTTTTTATTTTTTCCAATCATTTTTCATTTTTCATTTTTATTTCTCCCAAATACGAATAAGATCAAATTTGTGAAATCACCTTGGGAATTTTTTTTTTTTCCATTTTTTGTCATACGAGTTACTCCCATTACTCTACAAATCAAATTTGATAAACTTTATTTACCATTTTCATGTAAATTTTATTTGATAAATACAAAATCCAAATTTTTGATTGAAAAAAAATAGTTTAAAGTAGATCAAAATGATAATTATATTTTTAATATTATAATTAAGATTTTATCAACAAATGAATATATATTTGATTTAAACTATAATTTGATTTTACATAATCTTTTATAATATTTAGTCACTATTTTTGGTGTTCAGATCTATTTTATTTAGTAAATAAAAAATTATTAATTTTTCTAATTTGAAATTCAATTTTATAAAGTCGAAGTTTAAATAATAATACTACTTTTATATTTCAATACACTTCCATTAATTTTTAAGGAATTTTATTTGTATTTTTTTATTTTTACTTTTAAGAATTTTTCTAAGATGAAATATTCATGATATACATACATACATACATACATATATATATATACATACATACATACATACATATATATATATATACATACATACATACATATATATATATATATATATATATATATATATATACATATATATATATATATACATATATATATAATATATATATATATATATACATATATATATAATATATATATATATATATATACATATATATATAATATATATATATATATATACATATATATATATGCTTCTTGGATGCATGTACACCTTTGTAGTATTTGACCATCCGTGCATAAACTATCCTTCTAGACGCGACTAGTTAATTTTTTTTCTTAAATACGTTCAATTTTTTTTAACAAATTCTCGATATTTAATAATCACGTTAGATTTAATTAAATCTGAATAGAATTCTTAACAAGCAAAACTCTCCTAACACCTGTTATATATTGAAAATTCTAATAATTTTAATTTATTTTATAATTATATAATGAAAATTATCTCTTATTATATAATTCTAAATCAATAAATTTGCAATTAAAAAAAAAGTATGATCATCGATAAAAGCATGCAATGAAACTATTATCACATTCCTTCAAATTTTTCCGGTGGAGGGGGATGATGATGAATTGGACAATAAAATATAAATATTTTCAATATCCAATTATGCCGTTAATTTGTTTTATATATTTTTTTATTCTTATCACATGTATTCAGAATCATATTCTGATTAATTCAATTCAAATATCTATAAAATCTTATTTAGTAAGTTTAATTTACTCTATATGCGCACGTCTAAAAGAAGACATCCCAATTTTCAACATGGTTGCTATTGTAAGGAATTTTGTAGGAATCATTTTTATGATATCCACATTTTTTGAGATGTTTGGAATTCTTTTGGGTAGGTACTGTACTTACATGATTCCATACGCTTGTTTTACATGAAAATGGCAAACACTATATCTGATTGCTAAGTTGAAAAAGACATAAAAACATATGCATATCAAATAGCGTTATGGAAAAACCTCTTTAGCATAGATACCCACCATAAAATTTTTAATTTTAATTTTTTTAATATTGTGTAAATAATAAAATAATTCAGTAATTTTTCATAATTCAAGATGATTCTTTTTAATATACATAAGAAAGGATCGAACACAAAATTTCTAAAAAAAAAAATGATACCAATTAAACTAACCATGCAATAAGATTATATAAGTACCTATTCAAAAACTTTTATTGATTAAATACCAATATAGAATAGAAAATGACATTTTGTCTGGTAAAACTTATTTCTTAAGCTAACATTAAGATCTTGATGGGTATGCACAAGAAGTGGGGTTTGGTTAAAGGAATAGGAATCATCGGATTGAAACTCATATGAGTTATTTAGATTAATGGAATAAGAATAGAAATTTAGGTTTATGAAAGCCAAGTAAAAATATGGATTTTGTAAAACCCATATCAAGATTTCTAATTTTAATTTCGATTCTAATTTTTGAATGCGAATCGAATGCTCTTGAATCTCTCGTGAAATCCAAGTAAAAATATGAGTTTTGTGAAACCCATACCAAAATCTCTAATTTTGATTCTAATTTTGATTTCTGAATATGATTCAAATGCCCTGAGTGTTGTTTAGAAAAAATAAAAAATAAAAAGCTCCAAAACTGATTTTATAGAGATTTTTAAGGCTTTGTGTAGAAAAGTTGACATCTCTTAATTAAATTAATTGTTCAATGAAAGAATTATATATATATGTATAAGAAAAATTGTAAAGAAATTTAACACTAATTTATAAAAAATTTACACTTTTTATTAAAAATATTATAAAGAGAATAAAACGAATTAGAAGTGAGTTGAGATTTTCAAAAAATAATGAATTTTTTCTTGTAACAAGGCAATTATGAATTCTAAGAACTTATGAAAAGGTTATTACTTATTCACACTCTGGTGAAAAGAAAACCACAAAATACGATTTATGAATAATACTACAAGTGTATTTAATCTAATATAAACTTAGCATTTTTCTAATTATCATCGTATGTATAAGACATAATTCGTGTTGACAAATCTCATTTATTAAAAGAAAAAATTATATGACTCTAAAATCATATTAAGAATATAAAATAATATAAATATGATTGTGATACAATACTAGAGAATATTAAAAACAATATAAAAATATTAAATATAATGTTCTATTACTTTCATAAAATATTACAATATATTGGATTTATATAAAAAATTTATTGTTACAAATATAAGAACAATTATTATAAATATGAAAACAAATAAAATCAAATATATATTGAGAAAATCAAATCAATAATTGATTGGTTTTGATATATCATATATTCTGAAATCCTTATTCACTAAATCTAAAATAACTTACTATAAATTGGCACATTAGCATATGTATGCATTGAAATACGAAATGAAAAATTAGTAAGGTGGTAACTCAATTATTTTTACAGGAAAACTTGAACTTGAGGAAAAAAAAACAGTGTCTATTAAACAGTAACTCATTACCGGTGACTCAACTGTTAGCAGCAAGAAGCGTTGCAGTCAAGTTTCTAGGTCAAATTGGGGTACATCACTGAGGGAAGGGAAGGCACTTGGCATTTACTTGAGCCTTCACGAGGAAGGAAAAGGAACAAAAGGATGGAGCATCGAAGAAATTGAGGAAATTATTAATGTTAGAATTAATCGAGTCACATGTCGGAAGTATTTATAATAATTTTTAGAAAAAATAAATATAGATTGGGTATAGGGTATAAATACCTCGAATGTGTAGATTCAAAAATCGACCGTACGTCCCTCGATCGGATCTCACGGTCGGGATGGTGATCACGATGTTAATCGAACCACCACCGCAATGTCACAACGCCGCAACCCTCAGTCCGGCGATCATCGTAACGAGAAAAATTCCCTACGCGAAATTTTTCTCATGCCCTCTATATTCTCTCTCTAGAGAATAATTTTTTCTCTCAAGTCATTCTCTCATGGCTTTCTTGATCTCACGTACAATACTCCTCAAGTATAGAAGAAAAGGTTAGTCTTTCACCCACACACTATTTGATCCACAAAATGTGGAGAGTATAAAGGAAGTGGAGTTGTGGTAGTTTTGGGAACTCCTCAAAATTACCATAATGCCCCTCTTGGGCATATCCAATTAATATCTCTCACTTGCACATGAGGACATTTAATATTCGTCACAAGATCACAACTCATGCGATCACATCACTCTGCTGGACTTTCATACAGGATTGGACGTCGTGCGACCTGCGAGTACACCTGCAAGCAAAGACCTCTCGATGCACCTGTTAGGATGATCGAGAAGCCATCGTTAATATCAAAAGAACTTGCTGCACCCCAGATCCAAGACTAATTACATCCATCGAGCTACTTTTCTCATCGAAAGTAATTTCCAATAAATGCTCGACTGTGTATCCACTATTATGCTTACATCCCAATATGGACAGACATAATAGGCTAGCCGGTGAATACAACACAATGATGTAATGTCAATTGGTCTTCCTTTTTCCAAACTCAAATCTATTAGCCTCAATTCAGCTGCTTTCCTAGACCTGTCCCTCAGACCTCAATTTATCTTCCGGGCCATCGGTAAACAGACTAAAGTAGCAACACTGAGCCAAGACTTCTAAAAATAGCCGAAAATAATAAGGGTACAAGAGATCCCACCCAATGGATCTCGGGTCTCACATAGTGGAAACGGGAATCAAAATCATATCAGTGTCTCAAATAATGCTCCTACTATCCCTGGTCGACATATCACATGCGGTATGAAATGCGTGTCACAGTGTTATTCCCCCATCTCTCAAAGGGCATATGTCAGATTTCTCTAACACTGTGCAGGTATGAAACTCAGTCTACACATAAGATTGTACCCAGAGATTTCAGAGAGAGTATCTCAGAGACAATGTCACTAGTCGCAGGTGATATCTGAGATCTCAAACCTGGCTACTTACAGGCAACATGGATGTGGGTACGTCCATGCCGATCATATCGCATATGACCTCATCCTGAACACATATCAGGGCGACTTATATTATAGTAGGGCCACTCTCAAAGCCTCTTACAACTAGAAACCGTCTCATTTCCGCTCACTCAGAGCTGGAGGTGGTCACTCGTGTGAGAGAGTCGACCACGCCTGCCTGACATATCATTTATCACAACATATCACAAAATATATGACAATTAAAATAGTGCAATAAATAAGTGACCCAATCATGCACACATGTCATATATATAACATAATAAGCATCAGTACAAAATGAGAAATGACAATATACATGCAAACCCAATGATTCTAATATTTCATACAGGAATCTATCACGATGGGTTTATTGAAGGGATCAGCCAACATGCTGTATAGTAATGTACTTAATTTGTCACTTCACCCTTCTCGGTGATGTATCTCATAACGTAGTATTAGGTATCAATGTGTTTGGACTTATTGATACTTAGGGTCTCAAGTGTGGTCAAATGCAGCCTGATTTTCTCAATAAATCATCACTGGCCTCCCACTTTCTGACACAACCCCTAAGTGATCCGAAAATTTCCAGAGCCAAACACTCTCCTGAACTGCCACTAAGCATCTCATAAGCTCAGTCTCTATCGTAGATAGAGATATATAGGTTTGCTTCTTACTACTCCAAGACAGCTAAACCTGATATCGATTTGCATACGTTCAGATCACCAACCCAGTTGGTATCTGAATACCCAATAAGATACAAATCACATTCTCCGTAACACAAGGAGAGGTCTGCAGTTCTCTCGAGATATCTCGGAATCCTTTCACTGCTCTCCAGTGATCCCCTCTAAAATTCAATCAATACCTAATTACCATAGTGACTGCAAATCAAACGTCTGATCGTGTATGCGACACTGCGTACATCAGATCACTTAATGCACTGGAACTAGGGATTTTACTCATTTCCCTTGTCCTTTTCTGAGTCTTAGGGCATATGTCAAGAATTAGGCTTTAATCTTTTAGCGATAAGAGTATCTTTAAGGTCGTAGTCGATCTTCTCGAAGTACTCGAGAACTCCTTTGATGTTTGACTCCTGTGAAAGGGTCAACACCTGTCTCGAGCGATCCCTCTGGATCTTAACTTTGAGGAAGAACTAAGTTTCACTCGTGTCCTTCACTTCAAGACTCGACAATGTCCACGTCATTTTGGTCATCAGATACTCTCTGTTGTTCCTAGTCAACAGAATATCATTCACATAAGGACATAATAACAAAAGAATCAAAAGAACGTAAAAGGTATACGCGATGATACTCCTCGATCATCACGAAACCGTGAGATATCACATTCTTATGAAATCTCAAACGCCACTACCTGGATTGATGATTAAGGTCATATGTAAACTTTCGAAATCGACAGACCTTCTGGTCTCACTCCAGATCCATATCATGTCCACGACAATCGCTAAAAGTAAACGGATCGAGGTAATCTTGCCCTCAGTCTGAGTAACCCCTGGTTATCAGATAGGCCTTATACCTCTACACCGATCCGTCGGCCTTTTTCTTGATGTTGAGAACTCACATGTTCTCAACGGCCCTACTTTCCTTAGGTAAATCAACTAGATCCCAGATCCTGTTGATTCTCATCAACTCTTCTCACCCATGGCCTACAATCAATGGTCCTCCATGGAACCCTCAAGAAACTCTAGGACAGTTAAAGGTTTCTCGTAATTCTCAAGAGTCATACTGAGAGCCTCTCCCTCAATCGGGAAGCGACGGTTAGGTATACATCTTCGACTACTCTTAAGAGGATGGGAAACCTTTTTACCTCTAGATGGATCGCTTCCACTAGAACCCAAATCCGTAATGGATTCTTGGATCTTGTCACTGGGATTAGCCAACCACTAGGCTCATCCATCTCATAAAAGGTAAAGTCCTAATTGATTTCACCTCTCATAGGGAAATCACTTTCAAGAATCTCGGCATCATGAGACTCAATCTCAGTGAGAGTGTCATCTGTATGCTCATTAGAACACAACCCCCTGGAGTGTTCTAAGTATCTCATAAAGATACATCTCTTTTCTCGCAGACCTAACTCGTCGTGTAAATGCGAGAACGAGTGAATACGCGACAAAACCCCATATTCTCAAATGGCTAAGGTCAGACTGCCTCCCTGTCCAAAACTCATATGGGGTACTGACTACGGACTTCAATAGAATACGATTGAGGACGTAGGCTACAGCCAATAGCGCATTTCCCTAATGGGAAACGTGCAAATTGGCTTACGCCATCATCGGCCTCACCGTCTAAAAAACAAAGTCATATTCCTCTCTCCTAGCTACTCTACTCCACTGAGTAGCAATGAATAGTCAGTTTCTCGTAATGCCCTTCTTGAAACAGAGTTTTTCAGACAAATACTCGCGCCATCGATCGGTTCTGAGAGTCTCTATTTTCAAGTTTAACTGATTCTCAACTTCGCTAGTAAACCTCCTGAAGTATCACAATGCCTCAGACTTATGTGAGATCAGATAAACGTAACCGAAACACGTATAATTATCTATGAACGTAATAGAGTACCCAACATCATTTCAGGTTCTCACGTTCATAAGGCCACAGATATTGGAGTGAATCGACTGCAATGGAGTCCCAGCTCTCATTGCATTGTCGAATGATTTTCTTATAAGTTTGCCGTCTAGGAAAAACTGGTTAGCGGGCCCTACGGACCGGTCATTGCTAACTGGTTCATCCTCTCTCACACTAAGAGGATAACAAGAAATGCCATTGAAAGGAATCACTTCCAGTGCATATAGTCCCTCACGGACCAAAATAGAACCAATCAAAAAATTGTCGTAATAAATGGAAATTATAAAATTTCCAAATTAACAGAACATATCCTAGGCTGAAATTAAGTTTCGTCGAACTTTTGGAGCGTAAAGAGTATACAGAGTCTAGCAACTTTACAACTCCAACTTGCAAGTGCTACTCCCTCTGATGTCAACAAAACACTCCGTTTCAGTACGTAAATCCTCTTACTTGAGGACTCACTAGGCGGAACTATATAAGCGCGCTCCTATCTCGAGCTATGTGGTTTGTTGCTTCTGTGTTTACAATCCACGAAGGAGAGAAAACAGAAAGCAACTCAAACCACATAAACAAGAAAGAGATAATTTTCACTCGTCGCACTCACGAGCGAAATGACCAAGTCTACTACACATGTAGCATTACACCTTGGTCGTATCCAACTCCTTCTCGCTGCGCATTATTATTATCAGTTTTTTCGGATGTTTTTTTCTTACCTGAATCTCGAGTCTCACATGAGTTCTTGCTCGATTTCATCGCATAAGCATGACCCGAGTATGGCCAACTCGCCTCTAGATGCTCCTACTCGAGCTCACTGTGCCTATTTACATTAGTAAAAGTACGAATACTTTCATCGTATGTAAAATAGACTTTCATGATTTCTCATGAATCAGGTGAAGAACTGGATCACATCCAGTACAAGAAAACATATCCGAAATGGGCTCAGTCACATTCTCCAACTCGGCGATCATACTCGACATTTTTATCAAATGTTGCATCATCATATGATCAACCATTTTCTTATAAGTTATTCTACTTATAAGATAGCATCCTCATCTCAGGATCTGTAAGAGTACTATAATACTCTTTATAGGGTGCGTCAAACCGATAAAACCGTAGGATATTACTCATAGACTGGGATCACATCATCGTGCATGCTACTCAGGAGGATTGCCCTGACTCGGCTATCATTCCTCTTCCATGCACATAATGTCTCCTAATCCGTCTCTCTGAGGTGTGGAACCCTCCCTGGAGTCCACCATCCCATACTTCAGAATTTTAATTAAATCTTGCTCATCGAGGATAAATTGAATCTACCAGTGAAAAATCTCATATTTATCACTATTCAATTCTATCCCCCTTGCAAAAATCAAAAACGACAATTTTAGAAGCAGACATTTAGATAGACGTGACTTGTGATGTTTATTCTCACATTTTGTGCACTCTACGAATCAACAAGACCCAAATAATTCGAATACATACCCCAAGACGAGCGTATGAATCAACAGACACCATACACCACAATCCGGGATAGCATCTCACCATTTAGACTAGGATTCGATGCACAAAAACCCACAAAAGTCACTTTTATGGATGTGGGACCCTCAAAAATTGAAAAAATTTCAATTATAGACGACCTGACGCGTCGCTGGCGGTCCTACGCGCCGCCACGCACCGGCGGAGCGTCCTCACGCGCCTCTACGCGCCGGGAACAGCTTCTAGCGCATGCCAGACGCGTTGCGCATCTGACACGCGCCCACATGCGCGCTCTGCGCGTCGGCTCACGCGCCTGACGCGCAGGCGCGGGGATCACACGCCTGCACGCGCACAACCCGCCTGCATGGGTCAGTTCCGAACCCGAACGCGGGTCAAAACCCGAACCCGATCCTGATCCGTGGGTCGCGGGCGGATCGTGGGTCTGGGACACGTGTCCGGGTCGTAACCGACCCGGACGACCGATCCTTTTCACGCGCCTGTACGCGTGTGAATGCCACGCTCCCCTTTCTTGCTTGCTACACGCGCCTGCCTCGCACGTGTATCTCACGCGCCCGTAGGTTGGACCTCTTCGTCTTCACCCGAATTTTCCTGTAAATGGGTCTTTTGACCCTGTTGCCGGAAAACCCCATTTCCGGCACCATTTTGACCGGATTTTTTATGGAATCTCTAATTCTATTAATTCCAAAGATTATTTACTCAATTTTTGGAATAATTACGCCTTAAACTCGGCGTATTTCGGATCAAAAAATCCGACCCTCCGCGGTCAATTTTGAAACCCAATTTTCCGGCCACAAATATATGCAATATATATATCAAATTAAAGAGCATGAAACGAGGATTACAGACCTATAAATTTCATGCATTGATTTGCCCTAAAACTCGACAAATCTAAGGTTGAAGGGGTCGGTCACTATTCACGACAGAAACTTTCAACCGGAATTTTCTTCGCCTAAACGTGCTCAGAAAATTACGAAAAAATTATTTTCGTGTTCTAGGGATCATGGGAAACGCAGTGGTGTTCTCGGATTCACGAAACTCATCCGTGATCCGAATCCCAAATTTTAAACCCTAAATTTTTTTATATCAAAAAATTAACCCGAAAATTATTTTTTTAATCTAACGTATCGCTCTGATACCAATGTTGGAATTAATCGAGTCACATACAGCGGAAGCATTTATAATAATTTTCAGAAAAAATAAATATAGATTGGGTATATGGTATAAATACCTCGAATGTGTAGAGCCAAAAATCGACCGTGCGTCCCTCGATCGGATCTTGCGGTCGGGATGGTGATCACGATGTTAATCGAATCACCACCGCAATGTCACAACGCCGCAACTCTCAGTCCGGCGATCATCGTGACGGGAAAAATTCCCTACGCTGAATTTTTTTCATGCCCTCTATATTCTCTCTCAAGAAAATAATTTTCTCTCTCAAGCCATTCTTTCATGGCTTTCTTGATCTCACGTACAATACTCTTCAAGTGTAGAAGAAAATGTTAGTCTTGCACCCACACACTATTTGATCCACAAAATGTGGAGAGTATAAAGGAAGTGGAGTTATGGTAGTTTTGAAAACTCCTCAAAATTACCACAATGTCCCTCTTGGGCATATCCAATTAATAATTAATTAAAAGACCCAAATGTCAAAGAATGATTAAAGGTTTATCCGGACTTAGGATTGATCAGTAAAGGGGTTAGGCCACATTTATATTTATGCTATTCTAGGTTTCATAACAAATTATGGTTACTAATGTATTTATAAATCAAAAAAAAAAAAAAAAGTTGTGTTGTTGACGATAGATATCAAATGACCACCGACATAATTGTCAAAATAAATGTAATCACCGGCGCGATGCTTATTGGTTTAGTGTTAAAATTACTAAATTTTTTTAATCAATTTTTTAAATTTGAATATTGAAAAAAAAAAAAGACGTCGGAAGAGGTTATCTCTTGATGGGTTCGATGTTTGACTCGAAATGAATTAATCAAAATCAATAAATTAATTACGGGATATAAGTTGATTAAGAAAAAAAATTAAACACAAACAAATATCTCGTGATAAAATCTTAGTACAAATCTAATTTAAAAAAGTTCACTTGAGAAAATATGCCCAAAACCTTAATATTCTGGTAATAAGTTAAGGGGAACGTAGATCGGCGCGATCTTAATGATTTACAAGGTTTGCGCAGGGTGACGCCGGTGATTCTTGTCAGTTTTTTTCCGGGTCTAGCTCGCAAGGTTCTCTCTCGTTGTTGGTTTTATCGTTGGCCACTATTTTTTGGTGGTGAGTTTTGGTTTTTGTGTTGTAGTCCCTTGTTTTGAGTATGTTTGTGTCCAACTCAATCTCTCTCTCTCTCTCTCTTAATTTTCTTATAAGATTTATGTCTTATACGAGATTTATTTGTTATGTTTGGTTGGTATTTGGTTTAGATATGTTGGTGATTGTTTTATGTTCTTTATTTGGAGTCCTATCTTAAGCCCCTTTTAAGACTAGAAAAGGGAAAAATGATAATTACAAGGGAATTCCCTCCAAGAAAGCAAAATGCCAAATGTTAGGCTTTTTTTTTTTTTTCCCAGGATTATAAAAATCACAAAAACATATCTATTCATAAAAATTCAAACTTGTTATCACTTGTGCATCCCTAGAAGAACCAAATGCTAGGTGGTTTAATATTCTACTTCATATGCTTATCAAAAGGACAATTTAACAATTTAAGATACCCCTGATTCAAGCTAAAGCCATTGCCAATGTGGGTTCGGGCTGGTGGGGCATATGCCTATTTATGATTATTTCTATCATTTTATGATTATAACATTTCAAGACCACCATCACAAGCTAAAGCCAGCTCTATGATTTAAAAAGGGTTCCTATCTCCTTCACATCAATTCATACGTATTAATATGTGACATTGTGAAAGACATACCACATTTTATACTTTTATTGATTAACTTATTAAAAATAGTAAACAACTTTTTTTTTAATAGAAAGAATGATGAGACCACTATAAGAAAATACGATTTTAACAACTGAAATTAACGATTGAAAAAATTCGTCGCTTAGCGACGAATTTAGCGACAAAAATCGAAATTCTTCGCTAATTTGCGACGGATTATTTTTCGTTGTTAAATTAGGTACGAAAATGGAATCCGTCACTAATTTTAGCGACGGAAATAGAATCCGTCACTAATTTTAGCGACGGAAACAGAATCTGTCGCTAATTTTAGCGACGAAAACGATATCCGTCGCTAATTTTTACGACCGATTAAAGAATCTGTCGCTAAATTTAGCGACGGAAAAATTTTCGTCTCTAATTAGCGACGGATATTGTTTCTGTCGCTCCGTTTCCGTCGCTAAATATAATTTTATATTTTTATTAAATATAATTTTGTGTTTTTATTAAATATATATTTGTCTTTTATATTTTTATTAAATTATAGCATTGATTTTTATTAAATATAATTTTATATTTTTTTCAAATATAATTTTATATTTTTATTAAAGATAATTTTATATTTTATATTTTTGTTAAATTAGGGTATTATATTTTTAATTGAAAGAGTTAGAAAGAAAGTAAAAAAGTAAAAAAAAATATATATATATATATATATATATATATCAAATAAGTTAATATGGTATAGTGGTTAAGAACCCTCTAAATAACTTCTTAAACCCAAATTCGAATATGGGTAAAAATACATTTTCTGCAAAAAAAAAAAAAATAGCAGAGGATGGGTTCATGCGTGGGCGGGCAAAGGTTAGCCGGGTGCGGACAAGCAACAAAGGGCCGAGGCGGTGGTGGGCGACGGTCAACCGGCAGGCAATGGCGCTTTACAAAAAAAATATTAAATGCAAAATTTAACGACAGATTTTGAAATCTGTCGCTAATTCGGCGACGGAAATTTTTTTGTCGTTAAAATTAGCGATGGATTAAAAAATTCATCGCTAAATTTTTGCGATGCATTATTAGTAACGGAAATTTTTTCGTCGCTAAATTCGTCGCTAAACGTATTAGCGATGAATTTTTCTAAAATTTTTATCGCTAAATCCGTCGCTAAATCTTTATTTTTTTGCAGTGAACAACAAGCGGTGCTACGATCTTGGAGCAGCATGATAATTAATAATGATCTTTTACCTACTATAGAATAATGAAATTGAGGCATAGTATTTTCTTGGAGCAAAACCTATTACTCCAGTCCCATCTTACAAAACTTGCAAAGAAAACAAAATATGTAGCTCAAATTTGTTTAAGAATAGTTTGATATCTAACAATTTTTAAAAATAAATAAGATTTTTTTACCACTTTACCCACATTTCTAGCATTGTTTCAAATGAAAACCCTTTCAATCACACACGTACTTCAATTGGACAATAAAGAGCAGCACAAGTACTAGACATTTAATCCCATTATTTATTTATTTTTAAATAAATTATCGATATCTGATAATTATATTTATTCTGATTAAATTCAATTTGAGTCGCATTGAAACTTAAGGGACAAAACTCTCATAATATCTCTTTTCACTATATTTAATCCCATTATTGATAAGAAAATAGTCAAAAAATTTTGATATTATATTCTTTAATTAAAAAACTTAAAATAAGTTTAGACAAAATACAAACATACAAAAGGAACACTAATCCATCTTAGAACTTGATAGAGGTGGATTTTCTCCATAGATACCTGCCCTGTATGGCTGCATGGGAGTCTTGGAACAAAGGATGATTCAAAGCTCGCAACCCGCAAAAAGTTGTCGAAGAGTGCTCCGGAGGAGTAGACTCCGACGTTCAAATTAGAAAAAGCAGATTTTAAATATAGTAAACAGACAAAGAAGAGCTTTCGGTGGAGTATATTTCCTACTCTTTTTATTGCTAGTGTCTGGCAGTTGGTGCTGATAGTTAGTGCTAGCGGTTACTAGTTTACTAAATTTCTGTCACTTAAGATTTGACTTTGCCATTTTGTCTTCAATCTTTCATTGGAGAAAATGTAGAGGTAAAGGCCCCACAAATGGATGGTATTGTGTACAGACTCACCGTCAATTGAAGTGAAAATTTTTCTATAAGAAGACCTTGGACAAGGCCTAGAGAAGTAATTTTTTTTTTTTTGTGGAGTTTTTGGAAAGAAAGTCATTGCCATTCTTGCTAATGCTAGATGCGGACTCATCATTCGGGTTTTATTAAATCTGTTAGTAACTTTTGTCGGGCATCTGGTAGGGCAGTATGTGTGGATGTTTTAGTAGAAGATGAAATGTTCAAACTGGCGAGTCTCTTGTTGGATGAAACAGTGTGGATTCAGAAGCCCTTTATGCAGAAAAAGAGGTCAAAGGATTTAGTCAATGTTGTTGATTTCATCGAAACGGATGATTTGGATCAGGTAGCCACCCTGAGGGCTATGAGGGCACATATTAAGGCGGCCCAAGCAAGAAAAAACAATGAAGGGAGCGTGTCCAAAGGTGGGCTTCCAAGTTCTCTAGCCCCCGGAGAAGGAAAATTATGTGGACACCGAGCAGTGACAAGGATGAGGGTGTTAAATCCAGTTCAGAGGTGGTAGTAGCATTGGATTTTGAGAATTTTGTCGTTATTCTAGACCTGAAAGATTCTAAGGGACAAGATCCTCGTAAGAGGACTCGAAAGGAGGAGGAGGAGGAGGAAGAAAAGAGCTTTGCTGATGAGGGATCAAGTGATGAGCGTCCAATTGCGACGCTCATTCCTTGAGGGAAAAGAAGCAGGCTACTAGGGCCTATGGCGAATGCCGAGAAAGCCTCTACTGTCGGAGGTACTCAAGAAGCGCAAGTCTCTACTGCGGAGTTACAAATTACCGGAGTTGTCGAGGAGGTGCATGTTACCAAGAGGTTTCCTGGGGAATCCCCTCTGGTTGTCGGGGGTGCCACTCTATTGCCTGATTTTTCGTTGACAAAAGGACCGGGCTCATCTAGCACGTTGCCCGAATACTTGTATGTTAGGAAGGGTAAGGGAAAAGTTCCGGAACAGACGGCTCCCCTTCCTCCTATTCTAGTTTGGTTGTTTGATCGATCAAAACAATTGAAAGAGAGAGGTACCACTTTAGTGAGTTGTGGTGATAATTACTTCTATTATGTGGATGTTGCAGAGGTGAGGAGGGTCGCGGATAGATTAGACTTCCACTGGGTGGAGTTCGAGTTGAACTGTCAATCAGTGGAGTAGGGAGATGAATCTATTATCACTCTTTTGATTCAGGTATATGTTCTGTAATGAGTTTTTCTTGGAGCATTCCTATTCTAGGTGGATTAACTTGCCCCCATCTCCTCCCACTCTCTTCTTTTCGATAGGTTATTGCAATAGTAAAGTTCTAAAGGATAAGAAAGGACCAATTGATTGGCCATTTAAAAGGTCAATTGGATAATCTTGGAGAAGAGGTAGCTCGACTATGGGCCGAGAAGGGTGAGAAGGAGGCTAAGGAGAAACAGAAAGTTTTTATTACTCTTGATAAGAATGAGAAGTTTATAAGATGCTAGACACTAACATGGAATATTTGTATGAGGTGATTGTGCTGCCCTTAAAGAAGGCGAGCGGTTGAGGGACCGCCTTACTGAAGTGAGGCAGGCTACCTGGCTGCTGAGGACCTGGTTCGGGAATGGGTGGAGGCCCTAACAAAACTAATGGAGGATTATGAGTCGGATCGCAAGGAGCTTACTGGGATGTTACACCGAGCGAAGGAAACTATTTGTTGTTTGAAAGGCGGTTCCGTAGAAGGAGCAGATGTTTGCGGCTCTATTGTCATGGACATCGACCCGATCGGACCTCCTGGCAGTGGCATGTCTGTAGGGGATACACCTATTTCCATCATTCGGGCCAACTTTGATAAGTTTCGGTGGAGGCCCCGGCCTCTCCCTTCTCAATGATGTGTCTTTGTTTCCCTTGTTTTCCTTTTCTGCTTTCATTTTGACATCTAGTAATAGTATTATCCTATGAGTTTTGTATTTTCGATCGACCAAGTTGTCATGCTTTTTAAGACGTCACCGCAATTGTTTGGACCTCTTTTAACCTCATAGTAATTAGACACCTCATCGAGATGAGGCATTGCAGTAGTAGCATCGGAGTGTCTCAAAATTTTGTGGGATGCATGACATAGTGTTATATGACAAACGTTAAGTACAATTTTCTATGATGTTTAAAAGTTTCATATCTTGAAATAGTTTCACAGATCGGGCATCTCATTAGGGGTAGCCAAAAGCGTTGTGCCTTGAAAGAGTTTAGCAAACCAAACATTGTGTCAAGAGTACTCGGAGGTATTGCGTCTTGGGAGAATTTAGCATACCCGGCATTACGCTGAGAGTACTCGGAGGCGTTGTGCCTTACGAGAATTTAACATACTGGGCGTTATGTTAAGAATACTCGAAGGCGTTGCGCATTAGTGGAATTTATATTTACTAGGTGTTGCGCTGAGGGTACTCGAAGGTATTGCACTTTGGGAGAATTTAGCATACCAGGCGTTGCGCTGAGAGTACTCGAAGGCATTGCGGTTTGGGAGAATTTAGCGTATTAGTCATTGCACTGAGGGTATTCGAAGGTATTGCACCTTAGGAGAATTTAGCGTATCGAGCGTTGCACTGAAGGTACTTAGAGGTGCCTTGGCAGTATTGCGCCTTGGAAGAATTTAGCGTACTAGGTGTTATATCGAGGGTACTCAGAGGCATTGCGCCTTAAGAGAATTTAGCATACCGGATATTGTGCCAAGAGTACTTAGAGGCGTTGGGCCTTAGGAAAATTTAGCGTATCAGGCGTTGCGTTAAGGGTACTCGGAGGTATTGCGCCTTAGGAGAATTTAGCATATTTGGAATTGCGCCTAGGGTACTTGTCGTGGGGGCTTTGTTATAGCTAGTTGTACATGATACAAGTTAGTATAGTTAATCAATGTATAAGAAATCAGAATATTATTACTGAAGTACAGGAGATAGAGAACAAAACGAGAAAAAAGCATATGAAAATTCTTTGTAGGCCGCATAGTGCCATCAGTAGAACAGTAGGAATCACTAAGTTGACTAAGCGAGTGGAGCAGTGGGATCCTACCGAGTAGTGTTCTGAACTTAATTTTCATGTGCCTTGTGCTTGAAAGTGCCTCCAGAGCATTTGGGCCGGGTTTGCCTAAGATTAAGTTGTATGGAGAGGGAAACTTCACCATGATAAAGGTGGAGGTGGTGATAGCGCTATTTGGTAGTGTCCCCAATGTGATCGATAGGGAGATGACCCCCTCTAGGTATAACCATTCATCTAAAAGTCTTTTAACAGGTCCACCATGAGGTTGTAGACTCGAGCGATTGAAACTTATTTGTGTGAAAGCGTTCTAATACAAAAGGTTGCACTCCGCTTCTTGGTCGACAAAAACTCTTTTCATTGTAAACTGACCGATCGTGACTATGATAATCAGAGGGTTGTTGCATCCAAGTTGAACCCCCACAAGGTCCTCATCGTCGAACCTCTATCATGGGCCTTTTAGGCACTTTTCATTTCCTGACGGGAGCTGAAAGAATTTCATTAGAAGTGGGTTGCTTGTTCAATTGAAAAATTGAGGCGAGGAGCATATTACAGAGCGGTGTTATGGCTGGGCTATCCTTAGGTGAAGGAATTACAAGGGGCGAGTCCTCGACTCCTATATGTAGGATAACCCTGTTAAATTGATCTATTGTAATCTTTAGGTCACGATATTCATGAGCTGTGTCTCCTCGTCTCTCCTCTTGTGGCACGGGCAAGGGTTATTGCCACGGTCATCATGGACGAACTTTTGAAGCTTACCATCATGAATCAATATCGTGAGTTCGTCCTTTAGCTTTCGATACTCATTAGTCAAATAATCATAATCTTGATGGAAATGACAATATCTGGTCCTGTTTTTCTTGGCATCACCACCTGAGGGGCGTTTGGGCCATTGTATACAAGGTTTATCTCTTATTTGCAGTAGGATCTGGCTAGGAGTTTCGTTCAGTTGGGTGTAGTGGTTGAACTTATGATGAGGTAGTTGGGTTGATAGGCCTTTCTTGGGAGAGGGTGGTCGAGAAGGATGGTTGTGCTCATTCTTGTTTGGTTTAGACCGACACTTGTCAAAAGCTTCCGTTTTTTCGACAGCTATATACTTCTCAGTGCTCAAATAAAATTCTTGTATGGTGCTCAGTGGGTTCTTAGTGATTGAGGTCTTTCTGCCTGAGGGTTCAATCTTGTTAATAATGCTATTAAGGCTATGGAATGATCCAAACTTGAAACCTTCATCATTTCCACCTTAAATTTCTCTAAGAAATCCTTCAAGGGTTCATCTTCCCTTTGTCATAGCGAGAATGGCTCCTCGGCTGATCACAAAATAAGCTTTTAACTATTTGCTCAATTAAGAAAAGTTCTGATCCCAAGTGGTGGCAAGGAATTGAACAATGTTAGAGTATTGCCTTTGAGTGTTGTGGGGAGATGTTTGCATATGGTTGTATCAGACATATCTTTTGAGACTATTATGGTCATAAAGTGTGATGCATAATTTGGGGGTTCAGTTGTACCAACATATCTCTCCATAGGAGAAAGTAGTATGTCCCACGGTATAGGCTCAGCGGAAATCTTAGAGTCAAAGGGTGATGTATAAGTTGCATAGTGGGTGGTTTCATCCGATCTGACATTGGCTTGCCTGAGCTTAGTGGCCATGAGATTTTCCATTTGCTTTCTCAGACCCTTAGGATTGTGTTAAGATGTCACCGAGAGCTCTCGATCTTCTCGAGGAAGAAGCCTATGTTGATGTGAGTACTTTGACCTCTGGGGAGAGAGCAAGCCACCTTGTCGATGAGCTTGGCTAAAATCCTCCAACTATCTACTCATGTCTTGCAATTTTGAAGCTAGTCTTTCCATTCCGAATGAGGAGGCTCATTAGGAGGAGTGGGGCAGTTGCCTGAACTAGCTGGGTCAACTGTTGGGTTATCTAGGATCGAATTTGTGCTATGGTTGGGTCCTCAGGATAGGCAAGGACTGATGGTTGAGCAGAATTTGTAGGAGTAGCGGAGTGTCCTTCTACCATGGACGTAGCTCTGGAAGATGTCCTGGCCTTTCTTTTTGAGGGCATGGTCTTCCGGAGGGGACAAAGCACAAAATGTAGTCTTCTTTAGTCTATTTCCCATAGACAGCGCGCCAATCTGATGGAGGTGAGTTTTTTTTTTTTTTTTTTTTTTTTTTTTTTTTTTCCATAGATACCTACCCTGTCTAGTTGCATGAGAGTTCTAGAACCAATGATGATTCAAAGCTCGCATCTTGCAAAAAGCCATCGGAGAGTACCCCGACAGAGAAGACTTTATCGCTCAAGTCAGAAAGAGTGGATTTTAAATATGATAAACAGATAAAGAAGAGTCTCTAGCTCGTGTATAGCGATGTGTGCTTTTTTAGTGTAGAATTCCCCAGAACTTATCTATGCAATGGCTGACGTTCTGTTTGTATATCTATTATTGCCCTAGGGTTTCAGGAGCTTCCTAACCTTAGTTTCTTTTAAAAAATATTGAGGAAAATTCCCAAAATTACAGGGGTTATTGTTTGAGAGTTCATGGAGACGTGCTGCTTTCGGTGGTTGAGGAAAGTCCATAAACATGAAGGCTTCCTTTTTTAATTAATATGCCCATTAGAGTAAATTTCTGTATTTTAAGGATTATTTAGAAAACGAAAAAGATTCTTATCCTTACGAGGGAAGTTTGAATTTGTTTGAAATTTTGTTTCTTTTGTGGATTATCCTTAACTCGTATTTACCCTATTAATTGTTTGGACCATGGTTTTAAGGCCATCTTATCGAAGAGTGGAGTAAACGAGGAACTTGAGTGCCGAGGAAAGAGATAACCAAAGAACTATAAGTGAACTTGAGTGAATGCTCTTGGCTGTGGAGGGCCAAAATGGTGAAATTCTAATTTGATTGGTTGTGTGCTGCTTAATGGGACCGAAATTTCATAAATAACTAAAAGAACTCACACAACAAAATACCAAAATGGATAATTAAACTTGACCTTTTAACTGTACCCATCTCATGAATTTCTATTAGATTAAATCCATATTACAAGTCCTTTAATAACGAAAGGCGAAATCTCAGACTCAGATGCTTCATTTGTTTAATTCTTGTCTTAGTACTATGTGAACAAGATCCAGAAGTTTGATGTTTATTTTATTTTTTTACTTAAAAAATTACATTTAATAAAACTTAATCAGTGACTGCGCCCAATTTCAGATTAAATTGATTAAATGTAAAAAAATATGCGACTCAAAGTGCATATACACACACACGCACACATATATGTATAAATTAATAAGAGAAAAAGCCGACAGCCCAAAACCCAAAACCCAAAACCCAAAACCCAGTGTTCCTGTTCTATCTCAAACAAAGCTATTAAACTGTACAAAAGCCCCCTCTTTTCTCCTCAAAACTTGTAAAAGAAAAAGACCCTATATAAAGAACACAATTGGGATTAAATCTTTTATTTTCTGGGGCCATAGAAGTTGAGTTACACCAATCTTCACTTCTGAGCAGTGTTTTGAAACCCGATCGAATCGCCGACCGGTCGAACTGGGAACCGGATCAGCAGTCTATCCACGTTTCATTACAAAACTGGATTTTTTAAAAACCGGTCAAACCCAGAATTGAACTGAATGAACCGGCCTAGTCCAATGGGTTTTCTTAGTATCAAAAATGTGTTGCAACCGCCTGGATTCAAACCTGAGAAAGTGATGATAATATACATAATCTTCAATACCTGTACATTATAATTTATATTTATTTATGATTTCATCATTACATCATCTCCTTTTTTATTTTAAAATTTCTTCGTATTCACAAAAAATGTCTCAATTTTTTATTTTAAAATAAAAGTCAAAAATTAAAAATTATAAATAGCAATATGAAATTTTCCATACAATTTTAGCTGAATTAAATTAAATCATAATTTATAATAATTCTGAATTTTGAAACTCAGACTATGAATTTATATTATTATATTAGTTTTGAATTATTAAATTAAAACTCATAATCATTATTTTTATTTATTTATTTTGAAAAATCAAAATTATATTTTGATACTATTATCTGGATTTAAAATTTTTTAATTGAAATTATTGCAATAGACAACAAGTTAAGATAAAAATTTAATGAACATGACCAGTTACTCATTTTATGGTAAAAATTTAAGGTGAAAAAATGACCATTTGAACTAACTAACTAATCAGTTAGACAGTTGTGGTGGTTAGCTACTTGCCGTTGGCTCTTGACTATTACAGTAACATGACATTGGTCACTCATGGTGTTCGAACGAAACCTCAACCAGACTTTTGAGCCAAGATGAAAAAGTGTTTATACCCACCAGGGAATATGGTATTCTCAGCTATAGTTGCCGGCCGAACAAATCAAGTCACAGCTTAGCGAACACAAAAAGGAATTTTATTAGGTGTTTCAGCATGAGTCTGCCATTGACATGTCGTCGACACCCTGCCATTTGTATGCTTTTTCCGCACATTATTGAATGGTTCGCAAGGGATTTTGTGTGCGCGCCAGCAGTTGCAAGATCATATAAAATTACTTCCATTGAAGAAAGAGCTCTTTGACCAGGTCAGTAACTCTACATTTGAATCCCTTGGTTGGGAGGAATCTCAAGGAGCGACGCCAATATATATATATATATTTATTATACATAAGCAGACCTGAATTTGGTACTTTTGCCAAGGAAGGACGATATCAATTGAATTATAATTCATTGGTAGAACGACGCCAAAATAAAATCTTGAACACAGGATGAACCCAAGGAATCTAAGATCAGCAAGTGAGAATATTTAGTAAGACCGGCTGAACTACAACAGAGGCCTTCTACCCTCATGGTACTAAAAAGGGATCTTGGATTGAATGTGGGAGATGAGACTTAGCCAAGGAATGAGACTCTAATACATTTCAAACCAAATTCGAGCAAGAAAAATGATCTGAGTGCAACGGTGCTGTCATAATACATGGCCGAGCCGCAAGCACATGAAGATCATTGACGTGATCTGAACGATCTGATCTGGAAAACAAAAATTTTTCATACCAATCCAGAATAGAAACAACAGCTTCGGCATAGTTCAGATATATAAACCTTCTCTGGATACAACCAATGTTGGTTAAGGTCCTGATAAAGCAACTTCATGAGAAATTATTGGCTCCAAAAATGCGCCAAATTTCTCATTTGACATGTAAAGAAAACAGAAAGACAGCTGTATCAAAGTTTTATACCAGCTGCCAGCAAACTACCAAGCACGTATAAAAAACATCCGCGCAGTACAAGAGACTTAAAATGACATCACAGATACACAATGACATATGTATTGCTCAAACCATATGTACCAAATTACCTTGTGAATACATCAAGCCTTATTCAAGACATAGAACAGAATATGAACTCACTTCAGCAATTGTGACTGCCACAAAATTGAGTTAAAAATACCAGCTGTGGCAAGCCCTTACCATCCCCGCTGACCTCCAGAAGAATGCACATTCAACCTGTCGAGCACTCCATTGAAATCTATAGGCCGGCCACTTTCATCCATTCTCTGAATGACACTCACAATGTGATCAGCCCTAAAGCCCATATTCACCAATTTCTCAATCAACTCATTATAAGGATGATTTCGAGCAAATTGTAGTTGGCTTGGGTTTCTAACCAGAAGATTTGGATTTGGGTTTGGCTGTGGATTTTGAAGAGGAACACTAGTTGGAGGATAGGCACCTTGTGGGAAGTGAGCTTGCTGGGGCTGCTGGTGTGTCCTCACCCCGTCAGCATCATACATCACATATGCATTTGCAGGAGAGAGGGTGGGATGGGGCCCAGAAGGCACATATCGATCACCCATCTGCCCTCCGAAGCTGCCCTTGATAGGCTGGGGTAGGGGCAGTTGCTGACCTGGTCTGCCAGCACCACCATATCCATAAGGCATTGCTTCTGTACAGGTCACACCAGCTTGAGGAACACTTGAAAAAGGAACTTGCATGGACATGCTACTAGGGAGTGGCTCAGCAGGAGAGACGTGTGTGGGTTGGCTTGGTGCATACTGAGGGTAAACAGCAGATTGCGAAGGTCTAACCTGTGGTAGCATAGATGGCTGTTGTGGAGGTTGTACCTGCTGAGGGAATTGCTGAGACCACTGTTGCTGATACTGGGGTAATGACTGGACTTGAGCTGACTGACTGACTTGAGATTGTGCTGGCTGTTGTGCTACCCTTGATAATTCTTGCATTTGGGGTGTTCTATACTGAGGATCAGATGGCAGATATTGAGGATGTTGAGTCTGCACCGCGGGATTTGGTAACTGGGTTTGGGGTAAGTAATAGGTTTGCTGCTGGGGTACTGTCTGAGGAATGGCTTGTGAGGAAGGTGCCACTGGTTGCTGCTGCTCTACCGGCCTGGTAGGAGGTGGGACCTGTGGGGCTAACTGGTGTGGTAAGGCAAGAGCTAATTGCTGGTTACTTGTGTCTGATGAATTATCATTCTTCTTGGAATCAGAGGCCGGTGCAGCTCTCTCCTCATGTTGAGAATTACTAGATGATGATTCCTTTTGCGCAAGCTGGAGCTTAGCAAGTTCTTTCTGAGTTTCTGCAAGTTCTTGCTTGTCTCTCAAGATCTGCACTGACCTGTGGACCTGAACTTAGGGCAACTAATTTAGTGATTCTGATAATTCGAAGGTTCTTGCATTTAAAGAGTTCAAAGA
This sequence comes from Dillenia turbinata, assembly GCA_037126225.1. Taxonomy (NCBI): domain Eukaryota; kingdom Viridiplantae; phylum Streptophyta; class Magnoliopsida; order Dilleniales; family Dilleniaceae; genus Dillenia; species Dillenia turbinata. The sequence goes on along the minus strand of JBAMMX010000021.1, from coordinate 7,000,386 downwards.
TACTAAAAACAAGGCCAATGATCCCAGGAGGGCAACACAAATATCAATATGTTGCATTTATTAATAAATTACAATGATGCCAATAATTGATTTGCTGAGTCTAACAGAAATGCAAAATCAGAATTGGAACCCACTAATTCCATATAAATTCAATTACATGCAAATATAGCAGGTGCCTCCTTCATATTTTGCCTGGCGGTCAAAATATGAATGGCTCAATCCCTCCTCACAAAGGCACACAAAAAAACCTCAGGAGGGGAAAAATGGAAGAAACAAAATATATGCAGGATGAAAAAGAACAGGAATCCCTAGCACTTCTAAAGAGTTCAAAGTCAAAGATTCTAAAAACAAAACCAATGATCCCAGGAGGGCGACAGGAACATCAATATGTTGTCTTTATTAAATTACAATGAGGACAATGATCAGTTTGCTGAGTCTAACAATAAATGTAAAATCAGGACTGGAACCCACTAATTCCGCATGGATTCAATTACGTGCAAAGATCACAGATGCCACCTTCATATTTTGCCTAACGGTCAAAATCTGAACCGTTCAACCCTTTCTCCCTGCTCCCAGAAGAAGGGGACCAAAAAAAAAAAAAAGAACAAAACACAGACACAGACACACAAAGGCACACAAAAGAATCTCAGGAGGGGAAAAGGGAAGAAACAAAATATATGTAGATTGAAAGAACAGAATTTTTTGGGGGAAGCCATTATCAATTGGAATTTGATGGGATCAGCAATTTTTCTGTCTTGAACAACAAGAAATATAGCATACACCATCTTTAGTATCTTTTGCCTAGGTACATCATTTACTATCAAACTTGAGTTGTCAGAAATTCAATTTAGACTTCAAATTTGCAGTCATTTTATTAACATTCACTAATGCATTAAAGGTCAAATTGGCAATTTCAAATTCAGATATGCTTAAGAAATATGATGTGACTGGGAAAATTAGTTCACTAACTGCATTCTAGCAGCATCTCTATAATATGATGTGCATACTTTGGGTGCACTCCTAGCCATTTATTACTCATGCCATAAAAATGAATGTGAAATGACACCTTTCCACTAAGGAAATTACCCCAATATATATTATCATCACTATTAAAGAAAAATGTATTTCACACTGTGGACACCATGTTAAAATGTTACAGTAGATTAGAAAAGGTTGGTAGCGAAATGGGGCAAAAGGAAGGAAAATCCATGGACCAACCCCATTGTCTCCACCCCGTAGGAACTAGATCACCCCAAGGATGCACTTGGGTCACACACAATGTAAAATCCAGATATGAAATTAAAGTAAGATTCTTCCGTTTCATGCCCATTTCAGAGATGGTCCCAGAAATTATAAATGATTGGAAAGGATTGGCTGTACAGAAATTACAAAAATAAATATCTAGATAAGCAGTTTGAAGTTGAAACTCACCTCCTGGATATGCTTCTCAAGAGACTTAAGCTTGGAATCAGCATCCCCATGGTCTCGACCCAGATCAGCTCGCATTTCTCCAATTGATTTGTCAAGATTATAGCAATATAATTCCAACTGTGACAAACGAGAACTGATTCCCTCTAAAAAACGCATTAGATTGTCACTATGCTTTTTCATGGTTCTTTCAACAATTGTAGTCATTTCCTGACTGAGAGTGGGTTCTTCCAGCTGACTGTAGACAGCAGGAAACATGGCAGATCTTCCGATTCTGCTTTTATGAAAATCCTGCAACAAGGCAAACAGACCGCAACCACAAGCAGCCATGTGAATAATGCAGGGGGGAAAAGGCGAGAGAAAAGTAACTAAATCAAAGAAGCATTTTCACTGACAACAAGAATTTTTGAAAACACTTTTTGCTCCAACCTTGCTTATAGACAAAGAAGATATAGCATTACATGTATAGAAAGTACAAGAATCCTAAAGGTTAAGATAATTATAATAGAAGAAAGAAAAGAAAAAGGGCCCCACTTTTAAGGTCTCCCGACTCGATTCTGTTCTGTAAAGCCCCAAAACAGCAGTCCAGAAGCCTAGAAAGAGGCATAAGAAAAATCACATCCCACAAAACTAAGCATCGAGTGGTTTGATTTGCGAAGATTTAAGCAAATCCTATCCATCCAGATGGAACAGAAAACCAAAATCATGGAGCTTCTCCATAAAACTCCAGTACTTTAAAAGCTTCCAAAACCTGTGAATTCACTAAAAGCGAATCATCTACAATTTCTGGCATGCCCACTTTCCTATGGACTTCTAAGGGTCTACTTTGGAAGGCCCAAAAACAGGAATCCATTGATTCTATCTCAATTTGCTGGACTCTAGGTACGGTGATTTACTTCACAGGCAAGCTCTCTTGTTCAAGTCCAAGATGACCCCGCCAAGCAACTAACAAAAAAAAGATTTCCCTAGAGTCACTTTTGGACATTTTCATCCAAGTATTTGCATTTTTGGATGTTCTCTGAACCTTACGAGTCCTTTGTTGAGATTGTTAATTTGGTAGAGACATTGCCCTAGTAGTTTTGTTGGGACTGCACCATCTAGGTGCTCCCTCCTTTTTGTGGTTTCTTTTCTGCGAAAAAAGAAATTTTCCTAATTAAAAAATTAATACATCAGACCATTTCATGAGATAATAAAAAGGATTCACAAAAGAAACCATTGGGTCTATCAAGGTTTCAACACTTTATTGGCAGGGTTGAGGGGATAGGAAATGGAAAGTGTGTAACAATCTCAGAAAGGGAATAAAATCCAGTCTCTCTGTCGACCTGGAGATAATATAACGAAAACTCCAAATGGACTTTGGTTTGAAGTTCTAAAAAGTGTGCTTTGTGAGGAGATGAAATATGATATGATAGAAAGCAGAAGAGAAGGGCAAATTTTTACAAGCCAAGAATGCCCAAAAAGTGAATACAAAATCCAGTATCCACTCTGAAAGGAAAAATAAAGTTGTGAAATGAACTTCGAGGGACAACCTGGAGCAACTCATTCAACAACCTTGGCATCCAACCAATTTTAATTGAGACCATGACTTATGTGTCAAATAAGCATTGTGAATATATATAAATATTGGAAAATAATGCAAAGGTAAACCAATACTTGCTACCAACAATGACATGAAGCTCCATCACCTATGTTGGCTGTGGAGATTTCCAAAATTCAAACAATTAAGAGCTAAGAAAAATAAGAAGGCTAAGACTAATGAGCACCCCAAATCTCATCGAATACCCTTGGAGAGGAATCCCTTAAAAGCCCCCAACCCTGAAGACAAAGGAGCCATCTGAAAAATTCACCCATGACGATTGAAATTGCAGTAGTCTCTACTTGTAGATTTGCACATTTCTCCACCTTAAAGATTCAAGTGACACAATATTTCTGACATAAAATTGCAATCTCTTTCTGCTACTCTAGTACATTCTTCCAAACTATCATTTTTTTAAGACATAAAGCTGGAAAGCAAAGGAATTCTAATGATACACGAGAACAATTTGACAATGGATCATCTCAAACAATAGTGAAGGATGACACCACTGACAACAAGCTTATGTCTTATCAGATGTTCAACATACAGCGGAATTTGGATCGAATGTTGATTGACTCACATGCTCTAGTCAGGCATAGAATCACAAGATCAAAAGCAACACACTTTTCGCAACCCAAATCTTCTTGATGATTTCCTTGCTCAAAATTCTCACAAAAGATCATTTCCGGATACGAAAAACAGAAACTTAGATACTTTGTTTCTCTCTCTCTCTCTCTCTCTCTCTCTCTCTCTCTCTACCCTTAGAAACTCTATTACTCTTGCTCTACACATGCAAAAACATGCATTGAGGCTTCCTTTTTAAAGCAATCCAAGACGGTGAAGAGATAGACGTGATCAATTTGAAGACTTCTTGCACTTGTCAATGGAGAAGTGGGTCGGATCTGGGTCGCCCATCATACTTTTATGAGTGTTTCTACGCAATTGAATTTCCCGTGAAATTAGTTCATTCGATAGAATGTTGCTCCCACTAGGTTCAAGAGGATGAATCATCTCATCATTTCTCACTATTGAACCACTCGGAACATCAATACCATCAGGATCTCGCATCCTATATAAAGTAAGATCCTTATCAATTTCACCTCTTGAAGAAAATTCATTTTCAAAAAATGTGATATCTCGACTTTATTTTAATTACACTTATATCTTCGTGTTCCCCAATGAACATATATCCCTTTGAATGTTCAAAGTATCTAATGAAGATATATTTTGTCATCTTAGATCCAATTTTTCATATTTATGATTTGGATCATGAACATATGCTGCCAACTCCAGGGCCACAAGCCATTTAGATCAGGCTTCCGACCTGTCCAAAATTCATAGGGAGTGGAAGTAATTGATTTAGAGGACATACAGTTAAGTATACAGATAGCAGTCAATAGAGCATCTCACCAATAAGAGATTGACAAATTCGCTTACGCCATTATTGACCTAATCATGTCCAGTAAAGTTCTATTTTTCCTTCCTATAACACCATTTTATTGCGAAGTATCAGAAATAATGAGTTCTCTAATTATCCTTTTTCATCACAAAGATCCGTAAATTGATCTGATAGTTACGTCCATGATCTATCCTCATCGTTTTAATCATTTTGTTTAATTGATTTTCAATCAATCCCAAATATAGTTTAAAGCAATTCAATGCTTCCAACTTATAAGAGATCAAATAAATATGACAAAAAGGACTAAAATTATCATTAAAAGTGACGAAATAAGATAGTTCATGCCTTATTCTCACATTCCTTGGACCACATATATCAGAATGGATCAATTGCAATGAAAGGTCTACTCTGATTCTCTTATCAAATGGTTTTTTTGTTGTTTTTCCTACTAGACAATGTTCACATATTGGTAAATTTACTTTTGAGAGATTGTCCAAAAATCCTTCTTTAGCTAACCTATACATTTTTTCTTTCCCAATATGATCCAATTCAGCATGCCACACATTTGCATCTACATTATGGCTATCAAATGATGCAATCAAAAAAAAAAAAAAAAAAAAAAACAAAGAACAACAATTATGATTTTCATTGCTTTGTACTATATCTAGGACAAGAAAATTATCTACGAGGTACGCAAAACCAACATACTCAGCATCAAGATAAATATGTACAACATTATTATAAAAATTCAAGTTGAAACCCAAACACATGAAGACAATAACATATACAAGGTTATGTCGAATATCCGATGTACAATATTATTATGAAAATTATCTAATCATCTCTTTTTCATTACAAAGATCCCTAAATTGATCTAACAGATATGTCTATGATATGTCCTCATTGTTTTAATCATTTTGTTTAATTGAGTTTCAACCAATCTCAAATATGAAAATGATGAAATAAGATGCTTCATGCCTTACTCTCATATTCATTGGACCCCATATATCAAAATGGATCAAATGCAATGGAAGGTCTGGTTCCTTTAGTAAATGGCTTTCTTGCTGCTTTTTCTGCTAGACAATATTCACATATTAGCAAGTTTACTTTTGAGATGCTACCCAAGAGTCTTCTTTGGCTAGTCTGTACATTTTTTCTTACCCCATATGGCCCAATCTAAAATGCCACACATGGCCCATCAGATGATGCAATCAAAAAAACAACCATCATGATTTTCATTATTTTGTACTATATCTAGTACAAAAAAATTATCTACAAGGTAAGCGGAACCAACATATTCATTGTCAAGATAAATATGTGCGAGTGGGAGATGCTGGAGCATAGAGATGGGTGCCCATGATGGATTGACCAAGATTCGGCCCACTTTTCTGTTGACAAGAGCAAAAAGTCTTCAAATTGATCATGTTTCTCTCCACCACCTTGGATTGCTTTAAAAAGAAAGTCTCAATGCATGTTTTTTCATGTGCAAACCAAGAGTAATAAAAGTTGCGAGGATAGAGAGAGAGAAAAATAAAGTATCCAAATCTCTATTTTCGCATCCAGAAACGATCTTTTATGAAATCTCTAAGTAAGGAAATCATCGAGAGGAATTGGATTGTGGAAAATGTGTGGTTTCCAATCTTGTGATTACACGCCCGACTAGAGCATGTGATTCAATCAATGTTGGATCCGAATTCCGCTGCGTGTTGAACATCCGATAAGAGGTAAGTTAATTCATGTACAAATCTCGTCTATGATGTCATCCTTCACTGATATCAGAGTTAGAAAGGTTGAATTTATGCTTAAAATTATTTTTGGCTGGAATTTGAGAGAGTTTGAGATAGAGCTCACATGACATTTTTTTCCATAATTATTCCTACATCACGAAACTTTGCACACTCCTTCCTCGCATGTTTGTGAACCTTCCTGTAAAATTTCATGACAAAATTCAACCCGAACATTGAAAAATTTAATTTTGAAAACATTACAAGTAGCTATCTTTGTCGAGTTTCTACAGCCTGTGTGAATCCTTTCGTGATGATTTTTTTGTATGTTCATATTCTCCTATGAAAGTTTTTCAACAGAAATGGAGTTCTGGCATACCCAATGCTGAATCTCTCACGTTGTGAGGTCTGGGAAAAGAAATACCTAAATAACCTTTCCCTTGTTTTTTTTTACAAAGAGGCTGATTTCAACCCTGAACCTCCAAAATACAATGGAAAGACTCCACCATTACGTCAGACCCACCTTTCATGAAATGGACTTCTAGTTTGGGAAAAAATTAAACCCAAAGGTAGCATGCTGCACGTGTTCTGCATATTTTTTTTTTCACTAAAAATTGAATGCCTCTAAACGTTAAATTTAAATAGTGCGTCGGAGCCACGCGCCTGACAATTAAAAAAAAAAAAAGGAAAACGTGAATTCGAACATGAGGCTTAAAAAGGAGTCTGAAATATTTCAACAACTAGACTACGACACTTGGTTGTGTCCAAAAGTCATTTAATTTGATATTAATGCATGTCTAATTGCATTGAAGAATAGATAACTACCTTTGCTTGGATTTGAACTCAGGTTTAACAGGGATGTTTTAATAAGCATAGCCACCAAATCACAATGATTTGCAGTGTCAAGAAATTCATACAATTTCTTTATGAATGACTTCAAAATTATGACGTATGAATAATTTATGACTATTAATGCATGATTGTTGGACAAACTTGAAAAATGAGACATGCATGTTTATGTCATATTTGTGTGATCTTTATCACAGTGGGAGAATGAGATGGTTGAATTGACTCTTAAATCTAAAATTTAGCACATATATATTGAGATAAATTTACTTACACATCTTAGTCTTCAAGAGATGATCGGAAGTTATGCAAACTTTTGATCTTGTACTATCTATATCTAGTAAATATTATTTCAATGATATATTACAATTAATGTACTCCAATGCTAATAAATAAATGTTTTGTGCTAACATCTATGTCTTATAGATAAATAAAAATGACTATTATAATAAAGAATATAGCCGCCGAATTAAATAAAGACGAGAAATTGAACAGTGACAATTTCGATATTTGGTATCAAAGAGTTCAGTATATTCTTGAAGAACAAAAATATTTGGAAACTCTCTACCACACTATAAAAGGAGAGTTTGATGATACTCCTCAGCATTAGAAAGATCACGAGACGTATAAGATCTAGAAAAGAAAAAATAGTTACGCTCGTATTACATTGCTAAGCTATATGCAGTATGATCTAATGGTTCAGTTCCAGGTATACCAAACTGCTCATGAAACATAAAATACTTTGAAGGCAAAGTTTTGAGTGATTTCATCTACTAAGCTAAAGTCGCTTATAATCAAATTTGACACTTATATGAAAAAACATCACTTGATGAAATAACATATGAGAGAAATGTCAAATATGATTAATGAGTTGAATTCTACTGGATACACATCGACTAATGAACAACATATACAAGATGTCATTAGATCGCTTCTTCAGAGTTGAAAGTCGATGAAAATGAATATAACTCATAATTCTAACATAAAAACATTTGCGGATGTTAAGAGTCATTGAGTTGGAAGATGAGCGTTTAGAGGTAACTAGATCTTTCAAACAGCTTATGTTGTTGAATCCAACTCAAATAGGGGTTTTGACTCCAAACATGGAAAGAACAGGAGGTCCTTTAAGAAAAACATACCCTTTTTTTTAAATAAAAAAAAAAAAAAAACTCAAACTAATCACCACAAAAGAAATAAGCGCAGTGAAAAGAAAAAAGATAAAAATAATCAAATATGTTATAATTGTGGCAAATTGGGTCACAATGCTTGTAAATGCACTGAATCTAGAAAGATATTGTCCGAACCTTTTTCATGTGATGTTTGTGTTTCTAGCATTATTATACTCGCTAAATCGAATTCTTCTTGGACTCTCAACTCAGAAGCAATGAACCACGTAACTAGAGACAGAGGATTCGTTTATCTAATATCGTCGAATCGCAACTGATTCAAGGTGAATCTATGCAGGACACAATGTCAAGGTTTCTATAAAAGGCATCAACACTTATAAATTGTTTTTAAAAGGTGATCACACCTTATTCCTACGTGATGTTTTGTATACATTGGATATTCGACGTAACCTTGTGTCGATTATTATCCTCATCCGATTGGGTTTTAATTTGAATTTTTATAATAACATTGTACATATTTATCTTGACATTGAGTATGTTGATTCCACGCACCTTTTAGATGATTTTCTTGTAATAGATATGGTTTAAAATAATAAAAATCATGATGTTTTTCTTTGATTGCATCCATAATATAGTTACAAATACGTGACATGCTAGATTGGGCCATATTGGTAAGAAAGAATGTACAGACTAGCCAAAGGAGGACTTTTGGACAGTGTCTTAAAAGTAAACTTGTCAATATGTGTACTTTATGTTGAATTAGGAAAGCAAGCATTTAACGTTTCCACAGATCCAGCTAGCAAAAGCATCAACCTCAGGATTATCCTTTCTTGAGTTGAGCCCACAGCTTACCATCAATTACAAATGACACAATGATGTTATCCTGGCAACCATATTTAACCTATATATTTCACCAAGTTGCATGTCATCCTGACTAGATCAAATATTCAGTTTCTACAAAAAGCACTAAAACTGCTATTTAAAAAAAAAAAAGAAGTTTAATGTAACAAAAGTAAGCCTCAACTCAAGTATCATTTCTCAAGTGATTATTATTTTTCTTTTGGTCTTTTACAATCACAACTACAAATCCTTAGTGTCCACCCAAGCCATAGAATCACTATAATGAGAAACTTGTTCCACTTCTTCTGCTTCTCTAGCAACTTTAAAATTACGAACCAAGCATCATTACACATTGATATCGGTACAAAAGATATAAAGATGATATTTTATAAATCTAATACTGTTGCTCTCCAAATGTCACAAATGCAGGAAATAAACAAGAAAGGCTGTTAAATATGGAAGCTTCACAGTGAAATGAATTACTACCACAAGAACTGTTTCAAAAGGCCAATGGTCTAATCCAACTGATTATGTTTAACCTTTAATTTTTCTGACAAATTAAGTGAACTTAAGCAAGCTGCATCAAGCCACAACTTCATACTTCTTTGTTTTTAATGGCTCCATTTTGATAATCACTGCCAGAATGTTATCACCAAATGCTGCTCATGTCATACAAATGATGGATTCTAATAAGCTGTAAGCCAGAGCACTACCAAATTTTAATCAGAAATCAACTAGCACAACTTTGAAGAATTTAAGAACTCCAATGTGCAATGCAACAAGAAGAGACACTCAAAAGCCCAAAATTGAGGCAAAAATTAGAACAGAAATTATTGGGCTTGACTAGGAATTACATTTAAATATCATAGATAAAACTGTGTTAGTCATTTTGACTTGACATTGACAACCAACTTTAAAAGGGACCAACCCACAATATTACAACAATTTTAAGAATTATTTCATGATAGGTTACGTCCTTACATATCCATATCTGTGTTATCATAATTAGTAGGGCTCAGCTTAAAACCTTTGAAATTATTCAATTGTATATAAGAAGTTCAGCTTTTAACAGTTCTCCTAATATGCAATGGAACACATGGGACTGATCTGATGAATCTTTGGAACATCTTCTCAGCACTCGTTTTGTGCACTTGACCAAAAAACAATAATGAGTGATGACAGGAATCCAGCCATCTTCACATAATTTCAAGTCAAAGTCTAAAGAAAAGGTTGGGTATCATGTCATACTCAGATTTCATATACGGTTCACTTGTTTAGATTCAACCACACTTGTACGTTAACTATAAAAATTATTAAAAAAAAAAAAAAGAAAAAGAAAATCTGCCACCAGTGCAAGCTAGCAATGAGCAAAGATAGCATCTGCCACAGCTTCATCACGCCAGAATTGCATGTTTTCATAATGCAATTCCTCACACATTTACTGAATATTAACTTTTTAAATCTGAGGATAAGGATTTTAATTAAATTTCACTCAATAGTTCATCAATCAGGGAATCCCAATTCCTAACAAGGACATTCCTCAAATCAAGTTCTTTTTTCAAATTGTATACATGCAAAAATTTACATCAACTAAGTCGGTACCTTCCCAAATTTTAATCTATCAATTCATAAATATATCTCAAACAGTATTTTTCTTTAAGAATCTATTTCATATATTACAATTTTGAAAAAATGAAATCATATGACAACCAACAAACAACATCCATGTGATCAACTTGTCACTATTAAGAAAATTAAGATGAAATGCATCTCTCTGGGCCATTCAAATCTCTATAAACCCACTAGAAGTGGTTTTGAGCGGTACAGAAAAACTAAAGATGCTTAGATTCTGAGATTCCAGATAGACTTCAAGAACAACAGCTACACCCTCCCCCTCAAAAAAGGGAAAAACTCTATTGCTTCACTGAAGCTAATACAGCACCCCCAACTCAATATCCTTGTACACGTTTTATCTTCATCCTCACATGTTTAAATCGTCAAATCGAGGCCCTTACACTGAAAGGTTCATAATTTTTGCAACAAAGAACCAATAATGAACCTCTTCCCGGAGTTCCCAACCTTGCTAACAGCATCTATACCACAGGAAAAGGTGTCATCCTTGCATTTTCCAGTCCCTCTTCTCAATTCATTCCAAACAGGCACATTATCTCCAAGACTGTATTCTACCTTTCATTTCTCACTGGAGGTGTTTGGGAGATCTTTTTTTTTTTTGGGGGGGGGGGAGCATGCGGAAGAAGTTGTTTGCCATAAATGTCGAAGTTAACTATCAGTTTAACTTAAAAGTCATAGAGGGAAACGAGCACTTTTCTGGGAAATGTTGACAAATACCTCTCTCTCTTAGCTTCTACCGCATCGTATAAACTTACAGATTAAGAAACTGATAGGCACTTTCCACACACAAAACCCTCCCAATTTCCATTAGATTCAACTCCAGATGTCAATTAAACATCATGTCCCTTAACCCTAGGTCGAAAAAATCACAATAAGCAGAATTTAGGACAACAACAAAAACACAAACTCACAAGCTCATAACCAAATCAGCACGACAACGATAACTCATTGAATCAAAACTAACCAGTTCACACAAAACCCAAAAATCACAGAACAAATAAGAAGAAGACAAAAGAGGAAGAAGAAGAAGAAGAAAAAAAAAAAAACCTTTCCAGGATTAGTTGCAATTCCGGAGTCAGAGTGACTCCCATTGACACTCTCGGGATTGCCATAGTCCTCGTAGGAGCAGAGAATGTCATCAGAGGCAAAATCGAACGCTTTCGAACCTGAAGGAGACCTATTGGAGGATCCAGAAGCCATGATCGATTGAAGTAGATCAAGTCAAAGTTAGGGTTTGCAAATGACCGAAGAAAAAACAGTATCTTGAATGATGAGAGAGAGGGTTTATATAAGCGTGTGGTTTGGGGTGTGAAGGAAAACGTTTCCCCAAAGAAATCTCTCTCTCCTCCTCTCCCCGCGTATCATCACTATTAAATAAACAATTTGCGCAGATAAGGATGAGGCGGACCGACCAGTTTATTTGCTTAGCTGCCCTTCAATTTTAGTTTATTTGGTTTTCGAAACTACACGTGTTCCTCGAGTTCTACCTATGTCGTTCTCTTGGCCCTCCGTACCTAATCCGGCACTGATGTAACCTTTTATACTATACTTCATATTGATATATTTAATTAATTTCTGTTTATTTAAATTAATTAAAATATATTTATAATTAAATTAAAAAAAATAACAGATGTTAATATGATTTGTTATATAAAATTTAATATATTTAATGTATATTTATAATAATACTAATAAATTATGGAATAGATAATCTAAATCGATAAATGAAATCAATATATTTTTATCTTTTCAAACAAATATTTAAATAAAAATTAATTAAAACATATTAATATAGATGGACACAATATTTAGATCATTTAACATTACTATTATTTTTATTCTATTTACTATTATTTAAATAAAATAAAATAAAATATTTATTCTTCAATATTAATTTTTATAAATAAAAATAAAAATTTCATAAGTATTAATATTATTTTAATATTTCTTACATGAAAAGTTGCATTTCTTTCCAAAGCTACTCTTATTTATTTACATGAATACAATAATACTTTAATTTTGGATTTGATTCAAAAGAATAATTTATGAATTGTTTAGAAAACCATTTAAGAAATTTAAAATTTTCAATTTTACATTTTTGTATGTTATTTTGATTGCTTGGAACCATATCTTCTGCCCAGGGTCTTTGTATATTTTCTTTACTTTTAATATGTATTTATTTTTTCATACAATTTTTAAAAAAAATATTATTTAGTGTTTTTGAAGTATTTTAATAAAATTGTAGTTACAAATTTACCATAAAAGTAATAATTATAATTATAATATACACAGCTCTCATTGAGATATTGAACAAGAATTTTCTTTATAGGGTTAAAAAGAACCTTATTTTGGACATTGGGAGGAACGGGTTTTATTTGATTACAGTAACATAAGTATATTAATCGACAGTTAGTTTAATAAAAAGAATGTTAGATCTTTTAATGAAAATTCAGATAAAAATCTTGGTAATGGAAAAAATTATATCAAAAGAGTTTAAGATTCAACAATAATTTGAATCGAATTAATCAAAATATGAATTTGGATATTAGTTAACCAAATTCCCTAAACGTAAGTATATGTACTTAAGCTTGGCCTGCATCTCTTTCCACACATGAATTATTAGGTGAATTTGAACCTCTTATTCTTGTTTGCCTTCATTATGGGAGGAATTCTCATCGGCATCTTGTTTGTCTGATACCTAGAAGAGGAATTGAAGAAAATTAAGGGCCACATGTTATTAAAGTCGCACTTGTCTCCCTTGTCCAAATCCTTCTTTTAATTGGCCACAAAGAGCAAAAGATGCTTCTTCAAGGTATATTCTCCTCGCCCCACATCATAGTCCAAGGAGTAACTCTCCACTTATAACTTTATTTATTTTTTTATCACAAACCTGCAAATTCTCTAAAAATAATTTTTTAAAAAAATTTATTTTCATCCTTTTACTCCTATATTGTATTGGATTTTTTTCTCCAATGAAATAAGAGTATAATAAATTTATTTTATAGGAATGACAATATTTATCATAAAAATTCATGACAGAACTTAAGACTATGCAAAAATTATTGTTAATTCATTACTTCAAACATCATTACGTATCATAATTATTAAATTCAGATTGACCCATCGATCGGACTGGATCGATTTTCGATCCATACATTCTATGCGTCCATTCATAAATTAAACCGTTTATATAGTTATTCCATATAAATTCGTGGGTCAATAACGGGTTTACCCGCAACCCATGTGACCCACATTGTGCTTAATTATTAAAATTCTTATTGATTATTGTGTTAACTTTTGTCATATTCAAAAAAAACACAAAATAAAAGGGAAAATGTGGTGTGAATGTGTGGTTTAGATGTTGTTGGAAAATGGGTATGGCTTGCCCTTGAGGGTAAACCCACAACCAAGACCCACCAAATTGCTTATTTTTGAGTTTTAATAGGGAGGGAGTGGAAGAAAAGAAGACATTTTTCTTTTGGAGAAGTGAGATGCATTCTTTTAGAGAGAGAAAAGAGGGAAGAAAATAGAAGGAAAAATTGTGAAAATGCTAGAACAAGGATTGGTCATTGATTTCATTGAAAACATTTGGATCGTGGAACAATGGAAGTGTTTCGATATCGTGATACTTTTTCGATTTAAAATACCCATCTATTAAAAGAGATAAGTGATTCTAATCCAATTTAGATATAAAATTTCCACTTGCGAAATATTTTTTATTGATTTTTATGAAAACTATCATATTTAATAACTATGCTATATATGTACATTTTACAATTGTCGATATCATGGATCTTTTTTTGAACTTAAAAAGTATATAATTGTAAATATTCTTTTTAAATATTATTATATAAATTCCCAGATACCATAAAATATTTACTTTATAATTAACGAGTTCGATGATCCTAATTTTACTATAATGTTAAGAATTTGAGATTGTGTTGTATCTGCTAAATTATCAGTATCATGTGAACAAATTCTATTTAAATAATGATATATAAATTTAGAATATGATAATAAAATTATAAGACCGCTGATCCTTAAAAATAATATTTTTTTTAGTCTAGTCAACCGGTATTTAGAATATACTCTGATTAATGCGGTTTAAACGTTGTCAGATCTAATTTTAGGAAGAGTTATCTCAATATAATTTATTTATTCCTAAATTTCTTAAAAATAATATGATATACTCTATTATTTTACTATCTCAATGAATTTACTCTGCATTAAAAATGTCACTTTAAATAAACAATGTCGAACAAAGTTTACCATCTTGTTTCTCAACGAAAAGCAATCCATAGACATTAAGTTTTGGGGTCCAGAAAATTATCATGTTCCTTGTTCCCTCTGACTTTAATAATTCATGTAATTATTAATTTTGAGACAAGACTCTCCCCATTGAAGTTGCTTTCTAAAGGTACAAGGGACAGTCTAATGGTCCCTAATGCTTATAATTCTCTCTATTAATTAGGTAATTTTATTAAATTTCAGTGTAATAAAAAAAGTTATTTTTTAAAATAGGTCTCAAGGGGATAGTTTAATAGTCATAATCACCTATCATAACTTTGTAATTTTAGATTCAAATCTTGGTGTGAACGCCTAGTTCACCTTAGCCTGATCAAGTAAAGAAAAAAAAAATAGAAAGGGGATGGTTAAAGTAAGGGTGATCATCGTTTGCTCATAAAAAAGCTGTGAAACAAACATATTACCCTTTAAATAGTTGATTAGGTCTAAACAGCGAATATCATCCAAAAAAAAAAAAAAAAAAAAGAAGCAGTGAATTTTTTGATGCAAGACATTATGTGTAACTGGGGAATGGTTTTGGTTATGATTTGTCCCTTAGTGGTGGGATGTATTTCAAGACTCAATCCAAAAGAGTCAATTCCTAAAGGGCCTACAAAAAAGAGACCTACCGATCAATATATAACGACCGTAACAACAATCTATCAAAGGACCGTAGTCGCCCCGATCAGTCTACTGAAAGGCCTTAATCGTCCGAATCTACCGAATGATAAGGTCTCAGCCACCTCGATTAACCGATCGTGACTCATCAAGTGGAGACAGTCACCTCGATTAGTCAAATAGATGTCAGCCTTATAACCGGATAAGTCTCGAAGACCTTTTATCGGTCGAGCAACCAAATGATGGGTAGCACCCCTGTTGATTAAAGAGGAAGGTAAGAACTTCCTCGATTTCAGCTCCTTATTTCGTAACAGTAATTCCGATATCTTTCATATAAAGAAAGCATTCCCCTCAAGAGAAAGGTTTCCCGATATAAGAGGATCGTGATCAATTCGTAATATTGGCTTCCGAGATTCCCGGATCAGTTCGATAAGGAAAGTAGGGTAGAAGTCCCTCAGCAGCGCACAACTCTCACAGGTATAAGAGATCTCAAAACCCTCGACATCAAGTACGCTATCTAAGCTTAACACATGGGGCACATTGATCACAGGGAACTACTTTCCCTCAACTCTCAGTTTGTTTTTTTCAAACGAAAACCGCTCTTTACTGACTTGAGCGTCGGAGTCTCCCTGCTGGAGCACCCTTCGGCGGTTTTTACAGGTGTATTGATCATCAGCGATTACTGTTCTAGTCAACAAGGAACCGGTATCTGAGGAGCCATCACCCACCTCCATCAAATTGGCGCCGTCCGTGGGAAACATATTAGGGTAGTTCCTGTTCCTTGCAACAATTATGCCTTCGAGAACCAGAGCGTCCTCAAGAGCCGTCTCTCCTGTGGAAGGGCGAACTACCATGCTTTCTGAAGCCGCTCCCCTTGCGGCCCCTGATCCAGCCACCCACGATCTGGCAGCTCCCATGAGATCACCTCATCAAGAATGGGTTTTATAACCAGCGCTTCCTGTCCATCCCATGGCCGACCCATTCCAGAGCGAGTCAATCGCCCTCAGATGGAAAGGCTAAAATCCAAACTTCAGGATGTGAGTAGACAACTAGAAGACCTTAGTCGCGCCCTCAAACTTGAAGTCCAATCATCTATTGGGGAATCTAGACGTCTCCAACAACGACCGTCGCCCCCACGTGGGGAAGCATCCGAAAACTCCAAACTAGTCCTGAATGATCTTCGAAAGTAGGTTGAACAACTGAGAGCCGACAACTAAAGCGGGCCAACCCTCAGGGAGACCAAATCCCCTCTTATTCTTACGCTTCACCGTTTGACCCCAAGATCTCCTCAGAGCCTATGCCTCGCAATGTACTCCTACCTTCTATGGAGAGATACAATGGGACAACGGACCCCCGAGATCATGTGGCCCATTTTATAACCGTAATGATCTCCAGGGACATGCCCGATGCAGCCATGACAAGTATTTTCCCACTACTCTCTCGGGAAATGCGCTCACTTGGTTTAACTCTCTCCTACTGATGAGTATAAAGACCTTCTCTCAATTACGTGAACAGTTCGAATCACACTTTGTGATAAGTAGAGAAGTCAAGAGGAAGTCCACCGCCTTGCTATCGCTGTATCAAGGTAAAGAGAAATCCCTAAAGAACTTTCTGGAAAGGTTCAAAGAGGAAATGATGAGGGTCCCTTTTTTGAATTATTCGATCGTATTGGTCGTGCTATTAACAGGTTTGCGGCCCTCCAATATGAAGATGTCTATCACAAAGAAACCCCCTGCTACCATCCAATAATTTTATACTCAAGCTGAAAAGTACATTGCTGCCGAGGACGCTGAAGCATTTGATCATAGAAGAGATCGGATTGTCCGAAAAGAACAGAACCAATCACCCCGGAGATCTCTGCCCAGGAGAAACCGGGTGAAACCCCCTCCTCCAAGGAGATACAACAACTACACCCCGCTGAGTGAGACCCTTGGCCAGGTCTTAGCCCTGATCAGAGATAAGCCATACGTTCGATGGCCCCCGTGATCAACCGAGGATGATTCCAGCAAGGACGGAACAAAATACTGTCACTTTCATCGTGACTACGGTCACACAACCAATGATTACAAGAAACTAAAAGACGAATTGGAATTCCTAGTACGTAAAGGTAGACTATGGGAGTTCGTCGTAGGAAGGGAAAGAGGTCCTCCTACCGATCATCGGCGTGAACCGCTGCAATGTAACCAAGAGGAAGAACGCCAAGCTGCTCGGCCTTCGATCGACCGAAGGGATCGGGTGATTCTTCAGGTCCACGATGGACCAACAGAAAATGAGGCCAGGCGCCTAATCACACCAATTTTCTATTACCCGAAGGTAATTCCTCTTGTACCATAAAAGATCCTAGCAGTGAACACCAACAAACGACAAGGTGAAAAAAGGCCAGTCATTGGTTTTACCGACGAAGATCTCATTGGGATCAACTCAAAATGGCACGATCCCCTTGTGATAACTACCAAAATTGGACAATTTGAGATTCGAAGGATCTTTGTCGATCAAGGAGCCGGCTGTAATCTCCTATATCGGGATACTTTCAGACGAATGTGATTCACTCCTGCCAATCTTCAGCCCCACGTAGGCCCGGTTAAAGGGCTATCGGGTGAATGGATATATCCCGAGGGCATTATCTCTCTCCCGATCACCCTTAGAACACCTCCTAATCATGCGACGGCTCCTGTCGTGTTTAATGTGGTAAACCTCCCTTCACTTTACAACGCTATCTTGGGCAGACTAGGTCTGAATACTTTAGAGGTTTTGCCTAGCACCAAGCATATGAAGATCAAGTTCAGAACATCTTCAGGGATTGGTACCCTAACATGTGAGTCGGAGCCTTCTACTTCCGCTCCTAAATAGTCATCAGATTTTATTGCTAGTATTTTTCTAAGCTGCAAGGGTATTTCCCCATGTTCTTGAAATCACTCATCAATAGATCTCTTACATCTCCATGTCCCGATCCTATCGTTTAGAGGGCCTCAGTCGCCAAGTTCCTATCATTCGTACGTGTTGTCAATAGGGGATGTAACTCCCCAGTTGGGTGGACGCGGCCCACAACTTGAGTATTTCATATCGTTCGGAGGGTCTCAGTCGCCCAGTTCCTATAATTCATATGCGTCATCAATAGGGGATGTAACTCCCCGGACGAGTAGACGCGACCCACAACTTAAGTATTTCATATCGTTCAGAGGGTCTCAGTCACCTAGTTCCTATCGTTCGTATGCGTCGTCAATAGGGGATATAACTCCCAGGACGGGTGGACGCAACCCACAACTTAAGTATTTCATATCGTTCGGAGGGTTTCAGTTGTCCAGCTCCTATCGTTCGTACGCGTCGTCAATAGGGGATGTAACTCCCTGGATGGGTGGACACGGCTCACAACTTAAGTATTTCATATCGTTTGGAGGGTCTCAGTTGCTCAGTTCCTATCGTTTGTACGTGTCATCAATAGGGGATATAACTCCCTGGACGGGTGGATACGGCTCACAACTTAATTATTTCATATCGTTTGGAGGGCCTCAGTCGCCCAATTCCTATCGTTCGTACGCGTCATTAATAGGGATGTAACTTCCCGAAAGGGTGGACACGGCCCACAACTTAAGTATTTCATATCGTCCAGAGGGCCTCAGTCGCTCAGTTTCTATCGTTCGTACGCGTCGTCAATAAGAGATGTAACTCCCCAAACGGGTGGACGCGGCCCACAATTTAAATATTTCATATCATTTAAAGGGCCTTAGTAGCCCAGTTCCCTTTATTTGGAAAGCCTCAGTCGCCCAGGATTTGTCGCTCGATAGATGGGCGGATGCAGCCCAACTATTTGAAGATTCCCTATCATACAAAAGGTCTCAACCGTTCGACCCCTGCTGATCATGTACCTCACTAACGAATGATGTTACCTTTCGCACCAGCAAGCATAATCACCCCGTGTGAGAGTTTCGAATCAAGTAAAAGATCTGAGTTCCCTTAATTCTACTGAGACAATGTAGTGAGAAGCAAAGAAGATGACTCTTATTGGAAAAAATACAAGAATTTCTCATTAAACGAACAGAGACCACTTAGTACAAAATCCCGAACAGAAGTTATACAGTCGGATTTGAAGTATCGATCTCTTCTTCGACTAAAGACAGAGCCTCACTTAGACCTATACTACGGATTATCTTTTCGGCGCACTCTAATCTCTCGGCTAATCTACGGTGGGAATCTTTCTGAATGATAGCATCCCTTGCGCGAGTCTCCTCAAGCTGCGCTATCTTACATTCCGCCGCTCGAAGAGACTCCTCACGAAGCTGAGCCAACTTCTTGTACACCAGAGCTTCCGTGTTACGCCCCAAACCGGGATCGTGAACAGTCGCTCGTTGCCCTGGATGCCGGCTGTATTTCTACAAAAAAATCAGGCAGAATCACCCTATAAATCGGAGGTCTCCCATGTACAATTTAACCTGTTTAAACCTGTATAATTTAAAATCGTCCTGTAAATAAAATAAAATGGTCATCCCGGCCTCAAAACAATCCACCAAATCTCACAACCGACATCCAGACAACGCAAGGCTAACAAATCACCAACAGTCCTAGCCACAGACCTCTACGGTCATGCCCAACTAGAGCATGAGCAGCCGCCACACCGAATGGACCTAAATTTTATATAATATACAATAATTTCCCAAGTAAAGAGTTTAAATGTTTACAAATGCCTCAATGCAAGCATAATAGGAGAGTTTCACAACAATATCCATAAATATTACAGTCATCCCATAAAAATGTACACGGTCAACTACGGACCTAAATATTTAGACCACGCAGGGTCGAAATAAAGTGCGAAATTCGTATTTTAAATTAAATTTAAACCTCACCATCGAGAAGAACCAAACCTGCCTAGGATCAACTGAAATCTCTAGACTTTGAAACGTCGCTCTAGCACAACGATCCTGTCTGAGGGAGGAAAGAAGAGGGGTGAGTATCTATGGGAGAATACTCAGCAAGTGAGGGGAAGGACATCGTGCTATCAATATCAAGTGTGAACTTGGAGTGTCAAAGCATACAATACAATATCAGGTATACAAAAACAATGTACAGTTTTAACATATCTCAAAGCACACATCACAAAATAACATATGCATTCATCTATGTATCAAATCACATGAGAAGAGCGGTCGAATAAACAACCCCGGCAATGGTCTACCTCGACTAAGAACGGGCGCATTGGGGGTTTTCACAATTCAATTATCAAATAATAGCTCTCTACCCCAATGTTGGCCACAGACTACTCCAATTAGCCTGTAAATAATAATAATAAAAATAATATACATATAAATAGTCGGCCGTGTATAATACCCCCGCCCAGTGCTAGACAGAGATAACGTCCTCCCCCAATGAGAGTTCAACCTGGGACAACCATACACATGACAATCTGGCGTTTACCTCCGGTCGAAGAGTATCCGGGCACAAGGGGTGCCACTACCAAACGTCCTTCGTAGCTACGGAACAATATCAAATCAGCCGGGCACGTGGCCCCATGCATCCCAACACCATATCAGCTGAGCATACAGCCCAAAAGGTACATGTAAATCTATTTAAATCATGTGCCAATGCAAGTGGAAGCATTAAAACATGTAAATATATCAAAAGGGTGGCACAATATCCGGTTATCAAACTCATGGATGCATATCAATAAAATCAGCAGTTGGGACACTCCAATGGTCACAAAAATATGTACATATACTTATCAAAATCCCAAAATTTAATTTTCACACGTATAGAAATCATGTCGTTTGAAAATCGGTAAAATATGATTTGTCAATCAATAGTAGATGTTGTAGTCCCACTCACCGTATGGGGGAGGGTAGTGCACTCCCTAATAATACCACGAATCGAACCAAACTCGACTCCTTGAGTCTTTAAGAAATCAACCTAATCAAATAATCACGAATTTCATCAATTTTCCTTAAGTTCGTACAAAGCCTAAATTTTTCGATTTATAAATGTACTCCAATGTAATCAATTTCTTTCCATTTATAAATAAATAACGAACTCAAAACCAATCTAAATTCAAACCTAAAACCGTTCAAAATCGAAAACCAATCTAAAATAACTAAATTTCCTACAAGATGGAAAAATTTTTGAAAAATCATACACTTTTAAATTTCCATCCGATTTCTTCAACCATAGATCATTTTAAAGGTATTGAATCCTATTTTCATATTACGAAAATTGTATTTTAATTTCCTATATGCAAGACAACTTAAAATGAAAAAGATTATACCAATCCCAAAACTTAGATCCAATTTCTGATTATTTTCATGTATACGTCAAATTAAACTCTAAAAGAAACTATTCTAATCAAGTCAATACGATTCTATTATCCAAAACAACCCAATTTGTATAACATTCTATATTTAACCTTATTAATTACATATAACATCAAACGCGCATTTCAACTCTCTTCTTACAATCATCCTAACATATGCAATACACTCTTACTCTAATAAATTCATCCAAATAAATCGAATAGGTTCGAAATCCCTCGCCAAGGGTTTTCTCGAATCGCAGACCTGACTTCCGAATGCACTTTGTTCAATCCAAGACCTGTAGTATTCCCAAATCAAAACGGATTCTAACAGTTAGACTAAACCACTTAAGAGTATTAACTTTAGGAATAAAAATCAGAAATTGGTCTTTAGCTACGCAATGAAAGGATCGCAGGAAATCGCAGCCTAGGGTTCTTTTTTTCTTTCTGAATATTGCAGGGGGCTCTCAAAGGAGAGAGCAGAGCACTCGAGCGTGCGAGCAAGGAGGAGAATACGCTTGCAGCAGTGCGCGCTAGGAGCTGTGGCGCGCGGGAAAGGAAAGGTGAGCGCTGCAGTCACGCGCGCGTAGGGGCTGTTGGGCGCTGCAGTCGTGCGCGCGTCGCGCACTGTCGTGCACGTAGGGAGAGAGTCCGGGAGAAACAGAGAGAGAGAGTCAAGGGTAGAGAGAGAACCGGAGGGAGAGAGGGAGAATAGGGGAAGAGATAGAGAGAAATGAGGTGGGAAAGACAAACGATGGTGGTGGTCGGTGGCTGTGGGTGGCGGGATTGGTGGTTGCGATGTGGCGGAGAAGAGATCACGAGTGGAAGAGTTTGCGACAGATTCGAGAAAAGAGAGATAGAGAGAGATGGAACCGAGAGAGAGAGAAATAGAGAGAGGGATAGAGAGAGAAGCGGTGGTTGATGGCCGTCTGTGGCGGAGGAGGGCAGCGCGGCAGCAGGGAGGGCGGCGGCGATGGGGAGAGCCGCGCGGGAGAGGGAGATGAAGGGGAAGTGAAATGGGAATTAGGGTTTCAGCCCTAATTCCTTCCCCCTTTTTTTATTATTAATATTATTAATATTATTATTATTATTTAATACATATATATAAAAAATAATTTATAAATGAATAGATAAGTAATTGATAAATTAATAATTAAATAAATATTCATATATATATATATATATCTTTATACCCATTTTATATTTAAAGTTCAAATTTTTATCAAAACAAAATGTACTTCGAGTCGGAAGCACGAATATTTTAAATATACCTAAAATTCAATTTAAATATCTCAAAATCGAAAATCAATACAATTAAAAATTTCTCTATATATATAAATTAAGAAATATTTTATTAAATTTCATGAATTGGAATATTAGTACGGAAACCGCAGTGTCGGTGTTACATTTTCTAACCCCCTAAAAACAAGTTTCGTCCTCGAAACTAAAAGAAGGCCTTACCGAAACAAGTGAGAAAAGGCTGCGAAGCGCCTGTGGGTCACTGATACTTGGCCATCATCTGCTGACAAACTAGGGATCAAGTAACGAACTCTCTCTTTATACCAGACCACTGATATCTATCTAGGATAGTTAGGTACATTTTTGTACCGCCCTTATGCATAACGTAAAAGGAGGAATGAGTTTCCTCAAAAATCACTCCGAAGATCTCTGTTGGTGGAAATGCAAACCCGCTGTCGATATACTAATAGTCTGTTATCGCAGACTTAGATACTCTCTGTCATCATTTCTACAGATCTATCAAGAATGCCTTGGAGTTCCACATGACTCCGCGAGTATACATCTGTAACCTCCTGCACCACTGGGACCTCATCGATCCTTGATCCCTCCACGGTGGTGTCTATCATGAGTTAGGTACGTCGTGCACCTTCAGCGTATCTGTTGCCTGACCTCCATCACCA
Source organism: Dillenia turbinata (assembly GCA_037126225.1). Classification (NCBI taxonomy): domain Eukaryota; kingdom Viridiplantae; phylum Streptophyta; class Magnoliopsida; order Dilleniales; family Dilleniaceae; genus Dillenia; species Dillenia turbinata. Next base: position 6,976,719 of record JBAMMX010000021.1, on the reverse strand, counting down.
ATACAACGCAGCGAGGTAACACTCGCCTCTCGCCTGCAAATCTTAACCACGGTCCCTCAAGTCTCCAAAACTCCACTTCTTTGGTGAAGCGATCCACTAAAGCTCTATGCGTGCTCAGACAATCTATCCACAGGACGGCTTCGAAGTCTAACATCTCAAGTGGACTCAAGTCTGTCTCAAGTATTGCATCTCTGACCATGACCTTTCTTCCTCTGTGGACGAAATTTCTAAGTAGCCACTCACCGAGAGGAGTGATGACCAATATCTTCTCATTAAATGGCAGCAAGGGTCTACTCAACCAGTGGGCAAAAGACGCTCTCGCATAAGAATAGTTCGACCCGATGTCAATAAAGACACGGGCGTCGACCCCCGATATTTTCATAACTCCCAATGTGAGAAAATAAAGAGATTAGTTAGTAAATATGGAAGAAAACATATACTCACACACATATATTTACATATATATATATATATATATATCAAAATGTATGTACGTTACATAGCTAAGCCTCTAAGGCTTTAACTAGTGATGGTTCTCAAAAGGAAGTACATGGAACCCAAAAGAAAGTACATGGAAGCTCTCTAAATATGGGGACCAGTGGGAGGAGTACCAATAACTACGTCAAGATCTACTTGATCGTCCTCTTGCATCATGGCGTACACACGGGCCTGTGTCCTCTGCTGTTGTCGGGATGGTCCTGGCACCGTGTTACTCCCGGCTACTGTTTGTGGAGCGGTGTGACTCGAGTGCGCAGGTGCTCCCTGCTGTCCTCCTCGTGGAACACTCGAGTAGTCCGTAGCTGTCTGACCCCCAAATCCCAACTCAGGGCAAGTACTTATGATGTGCCCTGGCTTCCCACACCGGAAGCATGTAACAGGCACCCTACACTCTCCAAAAAGATGGTGTCTACCACATCGGCGGCAATAGGGGTGCCACTGAGCTGAACTCTGAGTAGTGGCACTAGGGGCCGGTGCTCTAAACCCCTGGGATCGTGATCCCTGCTCAGAATGTGCCTGTCTAAACTGATAAGGGCCTCCCTGATATCTTGAAGTCCTGCCCTTCTTCGAGCCCTGGCTCGAAGTAGCCTCAGATCCCTTCTTTTGCTCTCTATTTTCCGGCTGTCTGCCCTCAGCACGGACGATCTCCTCCGCCCTAAGTGCTGAGTCCACAATCTCCGCAAAGGAGAGACTAGGAATCACCGTCATATACCTCCTGATGTTCAAGTTGAGGCCGTCCTCAAACTTGAACCGTAGTTGCCTTGGTGTCGCCAAGTCTGGAACAAAAGCAGCTAGTCTCCTCAATTTCGCCTCATACTCTGTCACTGTCTTGGTTTCCTGCCGCAAGTGCAGAAACTCTGCCCTCTTGCGGTCCTGCTGAAACTCAGAGAAGTACCTGCGATCGAACTCCCGCAGGAAGTCCTCCCATCGCAAAGGCCAGGTAGCATCGTCACGAATCGCCTCCCACCAAGTGAGGGCGTCGCCATCCAAGAGTCTCTCTGCTACCCGCAACCGGTAGTCCTCGCTCAACCCCAAATCAGTCAAAATTCTACGAGTGCGGTTGATCCAATACTTCGCTGCGGTGGAATCACCCGTCCGTGCGAAATCCGTGCAGCCTAACTGCCTCGCCTCCTTCACCAACTGGGTGAGCTCGTGAATACGTCTCAAGGTGGAGGAGGTAGTGTCACTAGGTCCTGAAACAGTGGAAGGACCAACAAATGGTGGCCGAGCTGGTACAACTGGAGGTGGCACGGCCGTAAGAATCGGCGCGGCCATCGGTACTGGTGGAGGTGGAATCTGTATGCCATGTGAACTATACCACTCGAACACCTGTCCATAGGCGTCCAGTGGTGGTGTTGGCACTACGGCTATAGCAGCTGGTGGAATTGGTACTGGAGGAGGTGCGTGCAAAGAAAACATGTCTTCTGGTGCTCCAGAGGGTTCAGTAGGAGCGAAACTGGTACCTTGCCTAGTCGTCATACTACTACAAGGAAAAAGGTACTAGCTAGGCAGATATGTAAAGATTAGGGTTAGTTATGACATAACTAACCCCCTAAAATAAATGAACTAACTAGTTTAAGAACCAATGAAAAAGATATGCTAGGTTAGTTACAACCCACATCAAATCGCCCTAAAATGGATGAGCTTATAAGTTTAAGAACCGATAGAACTAATATACTAGGTTAGATACGCACCGTATCTAACCCCCTAAAAAGAATAACTCATAAGTCTAAGACCATGCACTGGGATCTCATGACTGTAATGAAACTCTCATATGCATTGAGAACTTTTAAATCGTACTTGGGAATATTTTCAAAACTATTCTATAAAACACAACTCTTAACCTAAATTTCTGATACCAACCGAATTGTTACGCCCCGAATCAGGATCGTGAACAGTCGCCCGTTGCCCTGGATGCCGGTTGTATTTCTACAAAAAAATCGAGCAGAACCTTCCCATAAATCGAAGGTCTCACATGTACAATTTAACCTGTTTAAACCTGTATAATTTAAAATCGTCCTGTAAATAAAATAAAATAGTCATCCTGACATCAAAACAATCCACCAAATCTCACAACCGACATCCAGACAACGCAAAGCTAACAAATCACCAACAGTCCTAGCCACAGACCTTTACAGTCATGCCCAACTAGAGCAAGAGCAGCCGCTACACCGAGCGGACCTAAATTTTATATAATATACAATAATTTTCCAAGTAAAGAGTTTAAATATTTACAAATGTCTCAATGCAAGCATAATAGGAGAGTTTCACAATAATGTCCATAAATATTACAGTCATCCCATAAAAATGTATACGATCAACTACGGACCTAAATATCCAGACCACGCAGGGTCGAGATAAAGTGCGAAATTCGTATTTTAAATTAAACTTAAACCTTACCGTCGAGAAGAACCAAACCCGTCTAGAATCAACTGAAATCTTTAGACTCTGAAATGTAGCTCTAGCACAACGATCCTGTCTGAGGGAGGAAAGAAGATGGGTGAGTATCTATGAGAGGATACTCAGTAAGTGAGGGGAAGGACATCGTGATATCAATATCAAGTGTGAACTTGGAGTGTCAAAACATGTAATACAATATCAGGTATACAAAAACAACGTGCAGTTTTAACATATCTCAAAACACACATCACAAAATAACATATGCATCCATCTATGTATCAAATCATATGAGAAGAGCGGCCGAATAAACAACCCCGACAATGGTTTACCTCGACCAAGAACGGGCGCAATGGGGGTTTTCACAATGCAATTATCAAATAATAGCTCTCTACCCCAATATTGGCCATAGGCTACTCCAACTAGCCTGTAAATAATAATAATAATAATATACATATAAATAGTCGGCTGTGTATGATGCCCCTGCCCAGCGCTAGACAGAGATAACGTCCTCCCCCGATGAGGGTTCAACCTGGGACAACCATACACACGACAATCTAGCGGATACCTCCGGCCGAAGAGTATCCGGGCACAAGGGGTACCGCTACCAAACGTCCTTCGTAGCTACGGAACAATATCAAATCAGCCGGGCACGTGGCCCCATGCATCCCAACACCATATCAGCCGGGCATATAGCCCCATGCATCGTATCATAATATCAACCGGGCATACAGTCCAAAAGGTACATGTAAATCTATTCAAATCATGTGCCAATGCAAGTGGAAGCATTAAAACATGTAAATATATCAAAAGGGTGGCACAATATCCGGTTATCAAACTCATGGATGCATATTAATAAAATCAGCAGTTGGGACACTCCAATGGTCACAAAAATATGTACATATACTTATCAAAATTCAAAAATTTAATTTTCACACGTATAGAAATCATATCGTTTGAAAATCGGTAAAATATGATTTGTCAATCAATAGTAGATGTCGTAGTCCCACTCACCGTATGGGGGAGGGTAGTGCATTCCCTAATAATACCACGAATCGAACGAAACTCGACTCCTCAAGTCTCTAAGAAGTCAACTTAATCAAATAATCACGAATTTCATCAATTTTCCTTAAGTTCGTACAAATCCTAAATTTTTCAATTTATAAATGTACTCCAATGTAATCAATTTCTTTCCATTTATAAATAAATAACAAAATCAAAACCAATCTAAATTCAAACCTAAAACCGTTCAAAATCGAACACCAATCTAAAATAACTAAAATTCCTACAAGATAGAAAAATCTTTGAAAAATCATACACTTTTAAATTTCCCTCCGATTTCTTCAAACATAGATCATTTTAAAGGTATTGAAGCCTATTTTCATATTACGAAAATTGTATTTCAATTTCCTATATGTAAGACAACTTAAAATGAAAAATATTATACCAATCCCAAAACTTAGATCCAATTTTCGACTATTTTCATGCATACGTCAAATTAAACTCTAAAAGAAACTATTATAATCAAGTCAATACGATTCTATTATCCAAAATAACCCAATTTGTATAACATTCTATATTTAACCTTATTAATTACATATAACATCAAACGTGCATTTCAACTCTCTTCTTACAGTCATCCTAACATATGCAATACACTCTTACTCTAATTTACCATAAATTCATCCAAATAAATCGAATAGGTTCGATATCCCTCACCTAGGGTTTTCTCTAATTGCAGACCTGACTTCTGAATGCACTTTGTTCAATCCAAGACCTACAATATTCCGAATTCAAAACGGATTCTAACAGTTAGACTAAACCACTTAAGAGTATTAACTCTATGAATAAAAATCAGAAATTGGTCTTTAGCTACGCAATGAAAGGATCGCAGGAAATCACAGCCTAGGGTTCTTTTTTTCTTTCTGAAGATTGCAAGGGGCTCTCAAAGGAGAGAGCAGAACACTCGAGCGTGCGAGCAAGGAGGAGAAGACGCTTGCAGCAGCACGCGTTAGGAGCTGTGGCGCGTGGGAAAGGAAAGGTGAGTGCTGCAGTTACGCGCACGTAGGGGGCTGTCGCGCGCTGCAGTCGCGCACGCGTAGGGGGCTGTCGCGCACTGTCGCGCACGTAGGGCGAGAGTTAGGGAGAAACAGAGAGAGAGTCAAGGGTAGAGAGAGAACCGGAGGTAGAGAGGGAGAATAGGGGAAGAGATAGAGAGAAATGAGGTGGGAAAGACGAATGATGGTGGTGGTCGGTGGCTGTGGGTGGCGGGGTTGGTGGTTATGATGTGGCGGAGAAGAGATCGCGAGTGGAAGAGTTTGCGACAGATTCAAGAAAAGAGAGATAGAGAGAGATGAAACCGAGAGACAGAAATAGAGAGAGGGATAGAGAGAGAAGCGGTGGTTGATGGCCGTCTGTGGCGGAGGAGGGCAGCGCGGCAGCAGGGAGGGCGGCGACGATGGGGAGAGCCGCGCGGGAGAGGGAGATGAAGGGGAATTGAAATGGGAATTAGGGTTTCAACCCTAATTCCTTCCCCCTTTTTTTTTTATTAATAATAATAATAATAATAATAATAATAATAATAATAATAATAATAATAATAATATTTTTTTTATTATTATTATTATTATTTAATACATACATATATAAAAAAATTATAAATGAATAGATAAGAAATTGATAAATTAATAATTAAATAAATATTTATATATATATATATATATATATCTTTATACCCATTTTATATTTAGAGTTCAGATTTTTATCAAAACAAAATGTACTTCGAGTCGGAAGCACGAATATTTTAAATATACCTAAAATTCAATTTAAATACCTCAAAATCGAAAATCAATACAATTAAAAATTTCTCTATATATATAAATTAAGAAATATTTTATTAAATTTCATGAATTGGAATACTAGTACGGAAACCGCAGTGTCGGTGTTACATTCCGACTTCAGTCTCTCGCATTGCCCTTGGCACTGGACCAATTTCGATCGAAGGGATCTCAACTCCTCTTCCTTTTGACTGAGCAAGGTACCGGGTATATTTTCAGTGGCCAAAAACTCTCCTCCCTGAAGGGAGATTGATTCCCGTGGATGGGTCAACTCAGAGAGCTGTCTCTCTAAGTGACTTATTATCTGTCTTCTCTGCTGCCTTTGAAATCGAGCAAGGGCCATGATCTGCAAGGAAAACCAAATTAACAAACGATAAAAGAGGGAGAAGTATTCGAGAGACGCGATGAAAATATTACCATCAAGCCTAAGGACTCAAGGGCTTCGTCGACTTGTTCGTAAGACATGCTATGAAGGTCAAGCTTACAGCAATGGATGAATCTACCAAGGGGTTTTCATATATTTTACATTTATCTAATGCTCTTAACCTTAGCGTTGGTTCGAGATTTCTTTGATAGTGCAACCAAGTTAATCCGATAGGACAAAAGAAACATCTCCTAAATTTGACTAACCTCCCCGTCTAATAAAACCCTAATCACATTGCCTCATCGAGCCACACTATGGTAGGGAATGATTATAATCATTGATAGGGGTTCAGGCTCACACTCCAAACCAATAAATACACCGTTCCATATTTAACCAATGCATCAAATGTGTCAAATTTAGTTTAACACTTTCTCAAATCAAGTCATACTCAATATATCACATAAAACATGACACATTATCCATTTATAATAATTTGGATGTATAACTATATTAAATATACATATAGGATATTCTACACACACAAAACATTTCAAAATTCATTTTAAAAATCATTTTTTTAAAAAAATCAAGTAAAACATTTTATTCATTTAAAGCATAATATATAGTCCACTTATCTCTTGGGAGGGTTAACACTCAATCTACAATCCAAAACTAATTAATCATCTCTAAACTTTCAATTGTTACAATTTATAGCAATGAACACCATTTCACCGTTAATTATAAATCAAATTTGGGGTTAATTATTTTTTTTTAAAATTTCACTGACCCTAGATTTCCAACATAATCAAATTTATATTCAAATCATTCTAATAAATATCATGGATTTAGGAAATAATTTTTCATTCAATATTTACTTCAATTTCATCATTATACAAACCCTAAACTTAAATCTTCAAACTTAATTCTTCCAATCTCAACATAATATTTCAAAAATATGATAAACAACTCAAATCTAGTTAAGAGAAGAAGATCACCTTAAATGGAGACACCAATTTCGTTCTCAAGTCGAATTACACCAAAATCCTAAATTCTCCTCTCTATAAAATCTCAAATTTCAATATAAATTGGAATTTCATATAAGAACAACACAAATATAAGTTAAGAGAAGAAATGTATCTCTATGGGGACTCTCAATTTCACCCCCTAGTTGAACCACCCTAAACCCTAGGTTTTTCTCTCTCCAGAAAATCTTGAATTCTCTCTCTAGATTTAACCTTTTAAGAATTTATTGAAGTGTTTGGAGTTCAAATCTATAGGTATTTGGAGAAATTTGATCAAATTTGGATGGAGAGAAGAGAGGGAGAGAGACAGTCGAGAGGGAGAAGAGGGTTTTGGGCAAGAAACAGGGAGGGTGAGGAAGAGAGAAGAGAGAAAGAAAAAAGAAAAGAAAAAAAAGAAAAGGGAGTGATGGGGAGGGGGGCCCACCACTCTCTTTTGTTTTTGTGTGTTTGTTTGTTTGTTTGTTTTTTTAAAATCGGTGTTACTATTTTTTAACTCTCTAAAAATAAATTTTGTCATCAAAATTTAAAGACAAATCATAACTCAAAGAGATGATGGTATTGTTTTTTCATAGTATTCTCTGGCTCCCAAGTCTCTACTTAGATCCGATCACTTTTCCATTGGATTTTAACAATAGAGATTTCTTTGCTCCGCAACCTCTTGATTCGATGATCAAGAAGAGCTACGGGTTGGACTTTGAAACTCAAGTCTTCCTTTAATTCAATCGAAAGAGTCTCTAAAATATGTGAAGGATCCAACAAATATTTTTTCAATATGAAAACATGGAAGACATTGTGGATCCTCTCCAATTTCGATGACAACTCTAACTGGTAGGCCACTTTGTCAATTCTTTTAAGGACTTGAAGGGGCCAATGTAGCGAGAATTCAACTTCTCTCTTTTCTGAAACTGAATTACTCCCTTCCAAGATGAGATCTTCAAAAACACCATGTGCCTTATTTTGAATTCCAAAGATAATCTCCTTTTATCGGCATAGTTCTTTTGTCGATCTTGAGTCGTATTCATTCTTTCTCGGATTATCTTTACTTTCATTACGGTTGCTTCAATTAACTCAACATTTCCAATCTTCCTCTCTCTTACCTCATCTCAACATAATGGAGTTCGACACTTTCTTCCGTATAGAATCTCATAGGATGGCATTCCAACTAGATTGGTAGCTATTATTATATGTGAATTCAATTAGTGGAAGGTGCTTATCCCAACTCTTTTGAAAGTCCATCACATATTCTCTAAACATGTCTTCCAAGGTTTGAATCATGCGCTCCGATAATCCATTTGTTTGGGGATGGAAGGTCATGCTAAATTTCAATTTAGTCTCTAAGGACTCTTATAATTTAGGCCAAAATCGTGAGGTGAATCTAGAATCATGGTCCGACACAATAGACACCAAAACACCGTGGAGTCTCACGATCTCATCAATGTAGAGTTTGACCAATTTCTCCAAGGAGTAGGTATTCTGAATTGACAAGAAGTGAGCCGACTTAATGAATCGGTCCACAATTACCAAAATGGCATCATGCCGACTTGGAGTACGTGACAAACCAACTACAAAGTCCATGGTGATATTTCCCATTTCTACTCAGGTATCTACAGTGGTTGTAGGGTCCCGGCCGACTTTTGATATTCGGCCTTGACTTGTTGGCATACTAGAGATCTAGTCACAAATTCTGCTATCTTCCGTTTCAATCCCGACCATCAATAAGTTTTCTTGATAGTTCGGTATATTTTGGTACTTTCAGGATGTATCGCATAAGCTGAGGAGTGTGCCTCTTTAAGTATGGCTCTCTGAAGATTATCATTCTTGGGAATACAAATCCATTTCCTATATATTACCAAACCATTATCCCAGATCTTAAACTTGCCACCTTCTCCTTTGTGGAATTTCTCAATTATGCCCTTCAATTCATCATTGGTTGCCTGAAACTTTCGAATACACTCCACCATGGTGGTCCTCATCTCAAACTTGGCCAAAAGTGTACCGTACTCATCATTGGGCAAACCAACTCTAAGTGTACGGAGTCTTACTAAGCATGAGAGATAAGAACTCCCATGAGATATTGAAGAAGAAGACTTATGGTTTAGGGCATTTGTTACTATATTTGCTTTATCTGGATAATAATCTATCACTAAATTATAGTCTTTAATCAATTATAACCACCTCCGTTATCTCAAATTTAGCTATTTTTGAGTGAGTAAGTACTTGAGACTTTTGTGGTCGATATTGATCTTGAACGTAGCCCCATGCAAGTAATGTCGCCATAACTTCAAGGCGAATACAATGGCGGCTAGTTCCAAATCATGCGTGGGATAGTTTAATTCATGCTTTTTCAATTGTCGAGAGACATAAGCAATAACTTGATCATTCTGCATCAAGACATATCCTAACTCTTGGTTGTTTGTATCACTATACACAACATGTCACTACTGCTAGTAGGGAGAGCGAAAATGGGAACGGATGTGAGCCTCTTTTTGAGTTCTTAAAAACTCCTTTCGCATTTATCACTCCACTCAAATTTGACCCCTTTTCGAGTCAAGTTAGACAATGCAGTTACAATATTAGAGAACCCCTCAACGAATCTCTGGTAATACCCCACCAATCCAAGGAGGCTTTTCACTTCAGTGACATTATTCGGTTGCTCCCACTTTAATATGCCTTCCACTTTTTTCGGATCAACAAATATTCCATCTTCAAATACCACATATTCAAAAAAAATGATCTTCCTTAGCTAAAACTCACACTTAGAGAACTTGACATACAACTTATTCTCCCGAAAAGTTTGTAATACTATCCAAAGATACTCGAAATGCTCCTCATCATTTTCGAAATATATCAAAATGTCATCAATGAAAACTATGACGAATTTGTCAAGATAAGAGTGGAAAATCTGATTCATTAAGTCCATGAAAACTGCAGGAGTATTGGTTAGACCAAAAGATATCACTAAGAACTCATAGTGGTTATACCGCATTCTAAACACAGCCTTATAAATGTCATCCCCTTTTATTCTTAATTGGTGGTGTCTCGACTTCAAGTCTTCTTTGAAAATATCGTAGCCCCATTTCAGTTAATCGAATAGATTATCAATCCTTGGCAATGGATACTTGTTCTTGATGGTCACATTATTGAGTGGTCAATAGTCTATACACAACCAGAAAGTGCCATCATTCTTCTTTACAAATAAGATTGGAGCACCCCAATGTGAAGTATTCGGCCGGATAAATCATTTTTTCAATAACTCTTGGAGTTGGACTTCTAGTTTATTTAACTCTATGGGTGCCATTTTATATGAAGGGATTAAGATTGGGGTAAATTCAAATTCCCGGATTAGAGGCGAACCGGGCATCTCATCCTGAAAAACATTCGGGAACTCATTTACTACCTGAATATCCTTCAAGTGGGGACTCTCAACTATGGTGTCAATGATGTGTGCAAGATAAGCTTTAAAATCTTTATGTGCTAACTTCATTGCCTCCATGGCCAAGATCACATAACTCGGCAAAATCCATCGCTCACCGCAAATATCACTACCGGACACCCTGATCTCCAGAATTTTGCCTCTTTTCTGAAACAATCAACAGAAGCCCGATAGAGATATAACCGATCCTTACTCAGGATGGTATCAAAATCCACTGTTTCCAATGGTAATAAGTTTGCCTCAAGAGTAGTTTCCCCCATCACCACATCACAGTCCTCGTATACCGTGTTCCTAACCAATTGCTCACCCAATGGAGTGATTACCAGTAATTCTTTATCAAGGAGATTTAAGGGTTTGTTGGCATACTTAGCAAACCCCGCATTCACAAATAAATTATTAAAACTCATATCAATAAGCACACGAATATCAATATCAAAGATTTTCATCATACCTATTTAATGTAAATCATTAAACAATTATTAGTTAATCTTCAAAATACATACTCTACAGATGACTTTCCATATTATGGCGTTACACTACATAATCATATCACATCATATGTTTTCCTATAATAAGGATCCTCACTTTTAAATATGATTTTACCAATATACTAATCATGTGTATGTATCTACATAGGACTTTGGAATTTAAGATTCTAGGATTAGAGACTATAATGGATTTGTAGGGTTCAAAACCCTTTGGCCCTAAACTAGGCAAGACTAAAAAAGGAATTCTCGGTCATCGTTGAGTAATCACCCATTGAGTAACACTCACTCGAGGGAATTCTATACGTTAGCTATCCAATGATATATCTCTAATTCAATTATCACATAACAACCTATTCATCAACTCACTTTACTATTACGAGTCATAGTACACATATATAATTAATTTTAAATTACAAAGAAAAAGTTTAGAAGAACATACCTATGACTATGTTTAGGTTGGCTTGCGCTTTCTTATTTGTCATGGTATAAACCCCGTTTGTGTCCTTGGTTGAGAACGTTGGGAGAAGAACAACCATTGTATTGCTCCCTATCGCCGTCCATGGAGTAGTATTTGTTAAATGAGTGGGGCATTAGTTTGACCACCCTTACATCCACTAGGTTGGTCCTGATTTGGTTTGCTTCTTTGTCCGCTCATTCCCAATTCTGGACAATGGTTGCGAAAATATCTTTCATTCCTACATTGATAACATCTTCGCAACTTCCTACAAAATCCAAAGTGAAACTTCTTATAATTTGGGCAAGGGTCCTTCTTACTCCCCGCCGACTTACTTTCGGAGGAGGCACTAGCTATGGGAGCACCAAACTTAGGTGGTCATTGGCCTTGTGGAGGGCCAATGGATCCAAAAATGGAGATGCCAACGTAGGAGCCCTAGCTCTTACACTACTTGGAGTTTTGCCTCAATGCAAATCAAGATTTCTTCTTCTTCCCTTGACCATCTCTTATCTTTCCCCTTTCTTCTACAATTTGTTTAGTCCTCAATGCCAACTCCAATACATCTTGGAAGGAATAAGCCTTGGTCACTGACATCTTCTCTTAGATACTCAAGTTCAACCAATCCTCAAACTTGAATCTCATGTATTCTTCGGAGGCCATATCCATAACAAAAGAGGACAGTCTTTTCAACTTAGTCTCATACTCCGTCACCATCTTATTGCCTTGGCGGAGATGGAGAAACTCAATTCTCTTTAAGTCCCAATAAAACTGAGTATAATATTTCTCGTCGAATTCCTGAAGGAATTCACTCCAAGTAATTGGTACCGGAGACCTCTCTCTCAAATTATCCTACCATACACAAGTATCTTTATCTAAGAGTTTCATAACTACCATGAGTTTCCTCTCATCATCAAAGCCCATATCGGCCATCAGTTCTTGGACACGGTTAACCCAACTCTTGGCTACCATGGCATCACAAGTTCCAGAGAAGGTATCAGATCCCAGTAGCCGAGTTTCCTTAAGCAGTTTAGATAACTCAATAGTTGATCGGGTGGCTGATGTAGCAACGGAAGTAGGATGAACTACTGGTGCTATTGGAGGAGTTGATGGGATGACCGGAGTAGGTGGAGGTAGAACCGGTGCTTGAGGCGGAGCTTGCATTTAAGCCCCATTGGCCATCCAACACTCTATCACTTGTTGGAGTGAAGCAAACAGTAGGGCCGAAGTCCCGGTTGGTGGAGTAGGAGCCGAAGGAGACACAATGAAGAGAAAACGGCCTATGGTTGAGGAGATGGTGGAAGAATTTCATTGATATTCCTCATTTTTTGTCGGGGAGGATTATAATTCTACAAAAGAGAAACTATGTTTAGTACATAGGACTAGGTGAACAACTGAACAGCTGAACCCCTAAAAAATTAAATTCAACTTTCTAGAACCCATAGGAGGCGTTGTAAAACCCTTTGAAAATATTTTGAATACAAAAATTTTAAATAATTTGAAAATTATTGAGAACCTTTGAAAATATTTAAAAATATTTGAAAATCTCTCAAACTTTTACAAAAACAAGAGTCTAAACTTTGAAACCAATAAAATTGTCACACTCTGACTCTCAGATCGAGCACGTGATAACTGTTGTGATACATCAGAATACGGGTATATCCCATCCATACACCAAGATACCGTAAGACATTCATCGATATCTATTCATTTTTCAAAATAATCGAACAAATCCAAATCAGTCAACATGTATTCATCACATAACCAAAGGATCAATCTGATCCATCTCTGTTCAAAATATGCATACATAAGGTTATCCCGGCCATCCAAATCCAAATACATGCATAATGCTAATCCGACCATTCCAATCAAATTCATACAATATAAAACAAGTCCCCACTAAAGGAATCCAAATCAACTCAAAAAAAGATAATTTCTCAAATATAGTTTCGGAATCAAATAGATCCTCAATACACACACACATAACCAAATGAAATTCAAGATCTAAAATCAACAAAAAATAAAATTCAAATTAGTATTTCAAAAACAGTTACAAGCTACGTCTCCATAAGGGTCCACTAATATCTCAAAATATAATTAAAAGAACTGATACCTGAAAAGTTTTTCAAAATATCTTTGGTTTGACTCAAGACAGGGGCTAATCTCCAAACTAAATGTCATCTGTACAAATAAAATGAGAAGAATGAGTATAAACAATATTCAGTGAGTGGAATAACATATTATGTAATAAATGAGAGGTAGATATGGATATGTCAAATAATATTTCAAAGAAAATCATTTTCATCATATTCAATTTCATAAATATTCTAATAAATATCAAGATTATCTGGCCAAATCCAGATGTCATAGTATGACAAGTTTTATGCTTTCAAGTCATAACAACATTTTTAACAAATAAAAGGGAATGCCAAAATTATTTTGTTCGATAATGGTTTACTGCGACCAAGGGTAAATCTGCCAAGAATTTTCATACATTTCACATTTATCAAATACCCTTAACCTTAGCATTGGCTCGGAACCTCCCTGACTTTGTAACCAAGTTAGCCGGATGGGACAAAAGAGATATCTCTCGAGCTTGACTAACCTCTCTATCTAATAAAACGCTAATCATGTTACCCCATTGAGCTACACTGTGGTAGGGAGTGACTATAGCTACTAATAGGGGCTCAGACTCACACTCCAAACCAATAAATGCAATATTTCATATTTAATCAATGCATCAAATGTGTCAAATTTAATTCAACGCTTTCTCAAAACAAGTCATACTCAATATATCATATAAAACATGACATATTATTAATTTACAATAATTTGGATGCATAACTATATTAAATGTACATATAGGGACATTTCACACACAAAAAACATTTCAAAATTCATTTTAAAAATCATTTTAAAAAAATCAAATAAAACATTTTACTCATTTAAGGTATAACATATAGTCCACTAACATCTTGAAAGGATTAACACTCCTAATCCACAATCCAATACTAATTAATTATCTCTAAACTTTCAATTGTTATAACCTAAAATAATGAATACCATTTCACCGTTAACCATAAATCAAATTTAGAGTTAATTAATTTTCTCTTAAATTTTCTTAGTCCTAGGTTTCTAACATCATCAAATCCATATTCAAATTCTTCTAATAAATATCATAGACGTAGGAAAATAATTTTTCATTCAATATTTACTTCAATTTCATCATTATACAAACCTTAACTTTAAATCCCAAAACTTAATTCTTACAATCTCAACATAATAATTCAAAAATATGATAAAATATTTCAAATCTAATTAAGAGAAAAAGATTACCTTAAATGGAGACACTAATTTCATTCCCAAGTCGAGTTACACCAAAACCCTAAATTCTTCTCTCTACAAAATCTCAAATTTTAATATAAATTACAATTTCATATAAAAATAACATAAATATAAGTTAAGAGTGGAAATTTACCTTTATGGGGACCTCCAATTTCACCCCCTAGTTGAACCACCCCAAATCTTAGGTTTTTCTTTATCTAAGAATCTTGAATTCTCTCTCTAGATTCAACATTCTAGGGATTTGTTGGAGTGTTTGGAGTTCAAATCAATGGGTGTTTGAAAAAATTTGATCAAATTTGGATGGAAAGAAGAGAGGGAGAGAGATAGCTGAGAGGGAGAAGAGGGTTTTGGGCAAGATGCAGGGAGGGTGAGGAAGAGAGAAGAGAGAAGGAAAGAAGGAAAGAAGAAAAAGAAAAAAAAAGAAAAGGGAGTGGTGGGGCCCGCCACTCTCTTTTGTTTTTGTGTGTGTTTTTTTTTTTTTTTTTTTAATCGTTGTTACATTTATACTGACTATGGACGTTGCAGTCGTCCACTATTTATTGTGAAAAAATAGAGGTTATTAATAAAGAGGAAGGATGTTCACACTTTGTAGCGAAGAGTATGTAAAATAAATTACATCATGTTTAACATAAAGATATTTGTCTGTTTGTTGCTCAAATTCCTCCTCCTTTCAGGAATCTCCAGAAGAAGATGGTTCGCATTATCTTGTGGCTAAGGGATTCATAAAGTATATCGATACGGAGGAAGAAGGGTTACTATGATTTTGATGACAATCAATGTGAGTATTCAATTCTTGCTTTTGTATGTTTATTTTTCAGGGAGAGGTATGTCTTCGTTGTGCTTTTAGATATTATATGTTCTTTGATATCTTCTTGGCCATGCCATGGGGTGGATTTGTCATCTGCATTGCATGATAGATTATTTTAAAGGTACCCTTGAGAAATTTGTGAGCATATCTCTGTTGACATGTTGCTACAGGATCTTGTGCCTCCAAGACTTAACCTTGAGGAGGCTTATTCTGACACTTATACCTATTGTGAATATTATTCCTTTTCCTAATCATAACCAGGTAAATAAGTAATGCTTGGCCAGCTTCAAATGTACTCTAGCCTTGTTTTTTTAATGTACTGCTATAGTCACCTCGTAACACATACTAGTCAGCCATGAGAAAGAAAGCTGTGGGAATTTATGTTACCAATTGTCAATTAAGAATGGTAAGCTTCTATACTATGTTGTGGTTTATGCTTTTGGTGTTGAACTTCAATTAATTTCTGGGTCAGATGTTTTGTAGTGTTCATGATTCATGCCTCCTATCTCTCTCTCTCTTTCTCTCAGGATACACTAGCCTATATTCACTACCATCCTCAAAAACCTTTTATTACCAGTGCCATGGTGCATTTGCACTTTTGACTGCTACCAGATGGAATTGTGAGTCTTTTGTTTTTCTTGATTACCTTATTTTACCGTAGCTCACAATTCGTTGTACTGTCCAACTCTTTTGGTTATTCTTATATTTTTGGTTCTCTCTTATTTACTTTTGCTTTCTTGTTGTGAAAGAATTCGATTGTTGCAATTGCCTCTATTCTGGACATAAGCAAAAAGATTCTATTATCATGAATCAGTCTTCAATTGATTGTGGATTTTTCGTTTGCTAATTTTTTGCTCATATAGGTAAGCTTGTATTTAGCAAGATATTTTTTTGTTACTTGTGACTACTGTTAGAGTGCATGGCAAACCTATTGCATGGTTCTAATGCAAAAATTGAGACAAAATAAAGCATAAGTGAAAAATGGGATTTAGCGTTACCTCCGGTCATATTTTTTTCCTTTACTTTCGGTGACTGCAACACCACCAAAATAATTTTTGAGACGTGCACAAGTCTTCTTAACTCTCAATTTCACTTAATAGACGGTGTCGAATTACGAAATTTAGATTTAAGAACCCAATGCATTAGGAATGAGTTTATATATACTCTCAAACATCAAAGAGCCATTAAAACCTTACAATTGTCATACTAATTTGTTGCTGGATATTATGGAAAGATAATTCAATATTCAAAATGGAAAAATAAAATTAATTGTGTGAAGGTTTAAATGGGCCACAAAAATCCTTCTAAATCCAACCCAATTCAAATTCTTTTCATTTTTTTCACATTTAATCTCTTTAGTTATGTTTTTCCATTAACTTGTTTCTAAATGCATTAACTCATGAATTTGAATTTGAATAAAAAAATTCATAATATTTTCCCACTTGATCTAATAAACCGACTTTAAGTCAAAACCAAGTCAATTTCTTATGAAAATGATGTACATGAGTCACAATAATAAGTCATCTATAAGCGAGTTTTATCTTTCGTCTATCACAATGCACTTTATTTTCTAATCATATGTAACATTTACTTTATGAATAAACCCTTCTTTTATTCGAAATTCAAATTTGATAAATTTATCTCAAAAAAATATGTACATAAATTTATTGAGAAAATTCAACATTTAAATAAGATAATAAACTCATATTTACAACATAATTTCTGAATCTGTTTGATGGCATGCTTTTGATTAAAGGATAAACCAATATACAATCAGTGCTAATATATTGGATTATAATTTTATTTTTCAACACTTTTTCCCTAATAGTTAAATACTTTATTTCGATATTCTTATTTTGACTACCATTTTTATTATTCTTAACAAAAAATACAATAGTTGAATTGTCACAAAATATACATAATAGCCTAAATATAGAATCTAAAACCCTAAATTCGGATATGAAACATTTGAGCCATATCACGAGTGACGAAGTCTCAAAATGCATCACGAACTTAGCTTCCATAGTGGAGGTCATAATCAATATCTGCTTAATAGTCCTCCATGATACAGCTCCATTGGCCATTATAAAGACGTAACCCGACGTTGATTCTAGAAATCAACACAGCTGACAAAATTTAAATATGAGTACCCGACTACTTCTAGATTGTCATTTCTTCTGTTTGTAAGTATATGCTTCTTGGTGTTTTGTAAATACTTCAACACCTTCTTTGCAATCTTCCAATATTCCAAACCCGAATTACTTTGATATCTACTCAATATCCTCACAGTATGCGCTATATCAGATCTTGTATAGAACTGTGTATACATGAGACTTCTAACAATGGAAGCATATATGATGTTAGCCATTTGATCCCTTTCTAAATTTATCTTAGGGCATTGATTTAAATTGAATCTATCTCTTTTGACAATTGAAACAATAAATGGTGAACAATTCTCCATCCTATATCTCTTAAGTATTTTGTTGATATAGGTCTTTTGAAATAGTCCCAAGACTTTATGAGTTCTATCCCGATATATCTGTATGCTGATAACATAACATGTATTATCTAAATCCTTCATCTCAAAGTTCTTAGAGAAAAACTGTTTCACCTTATATAACATTCATTTATTATTGGCAGTAAGTAATATATTATTCACATACATGACAAGGAAACGAAAGCTACTCCTCTTAACCTTGAGGTATATGCATTAATCCACAATATTCTCTTCAGAACAGAATAAAGTGACTATATTGTGGAATTTCAAATACTACTGGCGGGAGGCTTGTTTCAGCCCATATATGGATTTTTTGAATTTATATACCAAATGCTTATTATCACTAGAGGAGAATTCTAGAGGTTGACACATATAAATCTCTTCCTCTAGTTTCCCATTAAGAAAAGTCATTTTCATATCTATTTGTTACAATTCTAGTTCGAAATGTACAACAAGTGTCAGAATGATACCAAGAGAATCTTTCTTAGATATCGAAGAAAATGTCTCCGAATAGTCAATTCTTTCCCTTTATATGAACCCTTTAGCACCAAATTTGACATTGTATTTCTTGATTTGTCTAATAAGTCACTTTTAGTTTTGAAAACCTAATTACTTCTGATAGGTTTTACCCCATTTGACAATTCTATAAGATTCAGACCCCGTTGCTCCTCATGGAGTCCATATTATCTTTCATAGTCTTCAGCCATTAATTCGAGTCTTTAGAGCTCATGGCTTGCAAAAATGCTTTTGGGATCTCTATGGCTCCAATGTTATGTTTAAACTCCTGAAGATATACCACATAGTTATCAGATATAACTAATATTCTTTCTCAAATAGATTTCCTTAATGTTGGTTCAACATTCTCCATAGGAGAAGGTTGACCAACTTGATCTTGGTCAGCCATTTGTGAAATTTCTTAATTGTCATCCGTACCCTGATTTATGTTCATAGGCACTTGAGAGTCATTTTGAATGACAACTAATTTAGTACTTGAATTTGACGGAATATTTGATAGTCCCTTTCAGAAGTTAAGTTCCAAAAGTAATCTCTTTCATCGATCAAGTCATTTTTTAGAAATCTAATATTTTTGGATTTCACAAAACTAGTATGGTAGGATGGACAATAAAACCAATATCCATTGGACTTTTTGGTATAACCGATAAAATATTCACTTACGGTCCTTGGATCTAGTTTCTTTTCTCGTGTAATGTAGACCCTTATCTCTACATGATAGCCCCAAATGTATACATATCTTAAATTAGGTTTCCAATCCTTAAACAACTCGAAGGGAGTTTTGACTATAGTCTTGATTGGAACCCTATTTCAGATGTATAATGTCGTCTTGAGAGTTTTAGTTCACAAGAGTTTAGATAGTTTGGAGTTAGCTATCATAATCCTAACCAGATCAAGTAAAGTCTTATTCTTTCTTTCAACTATCTCATTGTGTTCAGGTGAATCGGGTATAACGTATTAGACAACAATCCCATTTTTCTGAAAGAATTTTGCAAATGGACTTAATGTTTGTTCATCATCTATACAACTTTCATAGTATTTTTCACCTCTATCTAATCACATGATTTTTATTTGCTTACCACATTGTTTTTCAACTTCTGTCTTGAAAATTTTGAATGCTCTAATGCCTCATCTTTATGACAAAAGATATAGATATACATATATCGTGAGTAGTCATCTATAAATGAGATGAAATAACTATAACCATATGAGTCTGTACTTAAAGTACAAATGTCTGTATGTATAATCTCAAGTAATTATGAACTCTTCCTAATACCTTTTTGAGTCTTATTGGTCTGCTTTCCTTTAATGCAGTCCATACAACTCTCAAAGTCACTAAAATTTAGGGTATCAAGTATCTCATCTTTTATCAACTTTTTTATTTTCTTTATAAAGATGTGTCCTAATTTTTGGTGTCACAACATAAAAGAGTTTTCCTCAATGACATCTCTTTTAGTTCATATATGTGTTGTGCTCAAACAGACATTATCTTGCAAATAAATACTGTAAAGTCTATCCAACAATGGGACAAAACCAACAATATTTGTATGTAAAAACAATATCATTTTATTATCAAATTAGAAAGAATATCCATATTGTATAAGTTTCGAAATGGAAATTAATTTTCTAAAAAATTTAGGTACATAAAAAATTCTTTCCAATTTCAAGATATGATCGTTTGCCAATATAAGTTCGCAATCTCCAATAGCCTTTACTCGTGAGCTAATCTTTTGCTCGAATAAATGAATTATTCACGATCCACTGGCTTTCTTAGGTTTTGCAAGCCCTGCAACGTAATTGTAATGTGGATGGTACAACCATAATCAATCCACCATGTGTCATAAGAAATCTTAGTCATGCAATATTCATATCAAATTATTGAGATTTCTGTACCTTTATTCTCAAGCCATCGCTTGTACTTGATATAATCCTATTTCATGTGTCCCTTATTTTTATAGGAGAAACACTTAGACTCTTTTTTATGTCCTCTTTCGGTTTTGTATCCTTTTGGTTTGGTTTGGTTCGCCCTTTTTCTTTCCTTGCACTGCCACATGTGCATTTGCAGAAGCTTACTTTATCTCCATCAATAGCCTTTCTTCCTCCTATATATTCACATGGCCATCAACTTATTAATGGACCATTTCTCCTTATATGTGTTGAAGGAGATCTTAAAAGGATTGTAGGGTTAAGGGAGAGAGTTCAAAATAAAGTGCATGAGAAATGATTCGGGTACTCAACCTCCAAGATTTTTAATTAAGCCATTATGTTCCACATCCGTATGATGTACTTGCATATACTATGGACAGTAGTGAGTCTCATGGAGGAGAATTATATAATGAGGGTATTGGTAAAAAATTTCTCCAATATCGCAAATTGCTCATTTATAATTTTAAGAAAAGCATAGACATTGGTATGCTGGTTAATCGAGCCACGGATACCAACTGAAATCTTACTTTTTATGAACATGGTATTTATGCGATTGGATTACTCTCACTATTCATAAAGAGTCTTTTCTGTCGTAGAGTTGGTATTGGTTATCGGAGATAGTTCGTCTTTCCGGATAGTATAGTCAATATCCAGACATCTTGGATGGAGAAAGATCATTTCCCTCCACTCCTTATAATTTTCTCTGGTTAATTTGGAAAAATCAGACTTTAAATCTATGGTTTGAAATACTGGAAAACAAATAAACGTACTTACTAATTATATATGAGATGTTTAATATATGTC
The DNA here is from genome assembly GCA_037126225.1 of Dillenia turbinata. Classification (NCBI taxonomy): domain Eukaryota; kingdom Viridiplantae; phylum Streptophyta; class Magnoliopsida; order Dilleniales; family Dilleniaceae; genus Dillenia; species Dillenia turbinata. Next base: position 6,955,336 of record JBAMMX010000021.1, on the reverse strand, counting down.
TACCAATACAAACATATGAAAATATATTTATGATATAAAAATTGTCTGTAGGTTAAATTTCTAATTCCATTCGATTTATTTCACCTTACGATTGGATTTATAAAAAACAACTCATTTCCCAATACCTATAGGTTAATTATGAATTTACGAATGACTAATTTATTCCTAATCACTTTATCTTTTTCTATTTAACCCTATAAAACGATCTTTCTAGCATATCAGGTAGATTCTTAAGTAGGTTGTGAGTTACATGAAACCGCTTAAAAACCTGTTAGTCATAAACTTATCCTCATCTTTTTGACATAACTAGTTTAAATATGTACTAAATCAACCGTACTTATAGTATTATATAAAAAAAGGATTTCAACCAAATAGATTACTATTGAAAACAACTATTTTAATGTTTTATTACCAATTTTATTATTTTATACAACAAAAATTCTTATGGGATAAAATTCATTACATAAAAAATAACTTTCATGGCAATTTTTTTTTTCTAATATGATCATGCCTTTATATATAATTTCCTACTTAATTATGACTATTGTGGTTAGATCCTAATTAATTTTAAAAATTATATTGATCACTAGGATAAAAATGAAACCAAATTACCTAATGCATTTTTTTTTTTAATTTTGTATTTCCTCTTTTATACAAAATTATGCCCAAATTAATTTTATGCACGACTTTTCAAAATTTGGTTTAGAAGATAATTTGAAAATTTTGAGAATTTTTGAAAATTTTTCTAAAAATATTTTGACCTAAAATATTTTAATAATTTTGTACGCTCACTTATGCACAAAATTATTTCAAAATTTTCTATGTAAAAAAAATTATCAATTTTATACTTGTTTTTATGTTCAATTTTATGCATATGACTTAAAAAATGTCTAAAGGACCTATTTGTAATATTTTAAGGTTTATTGGACCCTTTTAAAAAAGAAATGTTATAAGGACCGGATTGCAACAAGACACACATATATCTACCTATATATAAAAAGGGACGAGGCTTCCTCTTTATTCGGCCACACAGCCTTCTTTGAGGTGGACACATGACTAACAAAGTCAAAGAAATTGAGTTGTTAAAGAAGAGTTGGGATTTCCTCCCATATTACTAGCACCATCACGTGGAATAGGACATCTTTTAAAAGAACTCACATTTTTTTTTTTTTTTTTAAATTCTGTTTTCGTTTTTGCTCTCATTTCAATTTCTCTTGTCACGTGAATAGCCCAAAGGAGATAGACACCTATTCTTGGGTCCCTCCACCTCTCTCTCTCTCTTCCCACATCACTCTCTACTTCTATATTAATTAATCCAACAAACATGATTAAACGGTTTAGATCACTCCTAATCAATATACAGACTTTTCTTTATTCTAAAAAATCAAAAAAATTAGGGTTTTTGCTTTTCGTTGATAACTAATTCTTCTCACTCTCCCTCTCTCCCTTCTCACTCCCTCCCCCAGAAAACACCGGATGTTAAACCTCTATCGTCAATTCATTTTCGGTCTCTATTTTTCAAAAAATTATTATTTTGGGTCAATTTAGAAAAAATTCAAAAGAGTAAATTTTGAAAATACACCGAAAAAATAAGTAAAGACAAAATTTACTTTGATATCAAATGTTTGAGTATAACAAACCTAATGCATGCTTGTAATGCAAAAATTGAAACAAAATAAAACGGAAGCACAAAAGTAGATTTAGAATTATCTCTTGCCATATTTTTTCTCTTCACTTCTGACGACTTCAACACAATCAAAATAATCCATGGGACGTAAACAAATTTTCTAAACTCTCAATTTTATTCGACAGATAATGTGAAGTCACGAAATTTAGATTTAGAAATCCAATATACTATAATGGAGTTTATATAAACTTTTAACTATCCAAGAGTTATTAAAAGCTTATGATTGTATGGAGATTTGAATGAATTATCAAAATCCAGTCAAATGCAACGTTATTCAAATTTTTTCTAATTTTTTATTACATTCAATCTCTTTAAATAATATTTTTTCTATTAATTTGATTTTGAATGCATCGGCTCATAAATTTGAATTTGAATAAAAAATTTCCTCACAACTGCTGCAATTGTAATGTAATACATTTCTTTCTTTCCATCATCAGGGATCAGGAGAATAAAATGGGGACACTTGTCAAAGAGGATTTTGGACGTCCGAACCGGGAAAAGACAATGGTTTGTATTCTTAATTTAAAGAGGCCCGTGTGCTTTCTCACTGCAATTTGAAATTTTACGTTTTTTTTCACCACTATTTTGCAGGGTAGGCGACTCGGATCTTTTGATAAGTTAGACGATGATGGTCTTGCACCTCCACAAAGTTTGTGTATCTTCAAGGGCACAAGAGTCTCAGGTGAGGATGTCATTATTGGCAAAACTTCTCCCATAGCTCAGGATGATGCCCAAGGAGTTGCTTCACGGATTCACACGCTGTGATCACAGCACAAGCTTGCGACATAGTGAAAGCGGAATGGTGGATCAGGTAGATCAAATATAGATACTTAAGCTAGAACTTCCAAAACTGGTGATTTGCTTGTTACCCCGGGATGCTTAATTAATTTGGTGTTTACAAGTATAGGTGATGCACCAAAGCAGTTGTTTCTTATTCGCTTGATATTGTTGTCTTAGGTTCAATCGACCACCAATGCTGATGGTTAGAGATTTGTGAAAGTAAGAATGAGATCGGTTCGTATAACTCAAATAGGAGACAAGTTTAGCATAGGCATGGTCAGAAGGGGACTGTTAGTATGACTTACACGCAGGATGATATGCCGTGGACTGTGGAAGGCATCACCACCGACTTTATTGTGAACCCACATGCTGTTCCTTCTCAAATGACCATTGGTCAGTTCATAGAGTGTATCATGGGAAAGGTTGCAGCTCATACCGGTAAAGAAGGAGATGCTACACCATTCACTGATGTCACTGTAAGTTAAGTGCTCGCTCCTTATTTGTGAAATGCCTAGAAACAAATCCAGCTGTTAACTTAGTACTATTGTTTAAATTAATAGAGGTTTTGATCTCACTTACATAGTGTTTGGAAGGGGCAATTGAAGGGACAGAACACAACCTTCTATTTGTGTTTGGAAGGGAGAACATAGCCCCCCGGGGGGGGGGGGGGCATCAGAGTGGTTTTGGATAACCACCAATCCGTCCAACTTTTCGGGAACTTGTCCCCCGAACCTTGGGGTTTTGGTAGGGAATGATTAAAAATATGCTAAGTTCAATATCCAGACAAGTGGAGGCATTGTTTTGTCCCTCCCACTCAAAACTCCCAATTTATACATCAGAGGACTTTGTTTTAGTGAGTCGCTGGGTTCATCTTTGGGCCTTTTATTGATTCCATCACATCTTGCAAGTGTACTTTAGGTTCATGGTATGGTCTGTGAATGTGCTTTATTTTTCATTCATTCATGTTTAGGTGGACAACATCAGCAAAGCACTTCATAAATGTGGTTATCAAATGCGTGGGTTTGAGACCATGTACAACGGCCACACTGGCCAGTGACTTACATCTTTGATTTTCCCGGGACCAACATACTATCAGAGACTTAAGCACATGGTCAACGATAAGATCGACTCTCGGGGGCGTCGTCCAGTTCAGATTCTTACCAGGCAGCCTGCTGAGTGTCGTACTCATGATGGTGGTCTTCGATTTGGGGAAATGGAACGTGACTGTATGATAGCACATGGAGCTGCACACTTCCTTAAAGAGTGGTTGATCGTTCAAAGTGATGCATACAGGGTTCACTTGTGCGTGCAACTTGGACTGATAGCTATTGCAAATCTTAAGAAGAAGTCCTAGTGTAGAGGTTGAAAGAATAAGACTGACATTATTCAGGTAAAAGAGATTTTCCTTTGCTACCATACTTTCTCCTCCGATTTGATTCAAGTTGCTAAACCATATTTTATTGGCAGGAATATATTCCATATGCTTGTAAACTTCTATTCCAGGAGCCTATGGCAATGGCCATTGCTCCAAGGATGTTGACAAAGGAAGTGAAATCAGTAAAGGACCAGAAGAAGAAAGGAGCTTGAAAGTTTATTGTCCCGAATGGGATCCAACTTTTGCCTCTTTCTGAAAGAAGGCATGTCTGCTGATATCCTGTGGGTACATGGTCGAAATCTTCCATGTCTATACTCATTCAGTGGAACCAGAATATAGAGTCAGCTATCCCATATTGGACGATCCTGCTAGTTAACATTCTGTGTGGTTTGCTCACTCGCACTGGAAGATATCAAAGGATGAAGAACACTTCAAAATTCTGACCTTCGCATCGAGGATATAAATTACTATCTACAGAATTGTCAGGCATCATTATGTTTTTGGAATGTAAAATGAGACACTGATATAAGGATACCCTTGTGTTGGCATATATTTTGCCATGTCTAAAGGACTTTGGCTTTCGCTGCTTGGGCAGCTGAAATTGATATGCGGATCAATGTAGGATATCAGCTGGTGATCATCTTTGCTGACTTCGTGTATGCAAAATCTTGATTCCTGTATTTTGTGTAGAGTTTTACTGGAATCTGAAATCAGTCTCATTGAACAAAGGAGACATGTCGATCTTTATTTTATTTATTTATTATTTGGCAAGAGTTTATAAGGTGTGTTCTCTCCTGGTCCTGTCTAAAGTACAGCCTTTCAAAGCTGATTGCCGTTCACCTTTTGGTAGTCATACAATGATGGAAAGCACATGCTCTGGCTAATAGTAAATAAAATGCACTTTGGGTTGGAGAACAGAATTTTTCCTTTAGGCAATTTCAAGGTGGAGTTTCAATTAAAGTTTCATGTATTCAATCAATGCGTCATGCTTCAACCTTGGATCATAAGTCAGGAACATATGAAACTGTGCAAAACTTGAGTCTTGTTGCAGGCTTCCTTTAAAGCAGGACATTACTCCTGTAGACTTCCTCTGAAGGATATTCCACCATCTTTCTAAGACAGAACCGAGCAAATTTCTAGGGGAAAATTAGGAAGGGTTGACAAGTAACAAAAACAGAACTCTATGATTGCAGAAAACCATTTGCATAGTGCTAAGCCTGGACACTAATCTTCCCTGTTGTCTTGAGTTCATACATTTTAATGGACCTTGTCCAATGGAGTGATCAATGCCAATCTTATAAAGCACCAACACAGAATAGGGAACATGATATGAATACAGTGACACTATAAAGTCTTGTATAAGTTTTACATTATTTTAAGTTACAAAGATAGTGATTAATAACAGCATTTGGCAGAAGTGTCCATATAAAATAGATGCCTATAGAGGAGATAGTAAACTTTCCACAAAAACCCTGGCGTGAACTACATATGTATCTTCAAGTCCCTCAACTATTGTCATAGTCCCACAGTCCAAATCATACCAAAGCAATTTGTCGGTTTTAAACAATAGCTTCCCATTTTTAAGGGACAAAAGTGTCACAATATACCCAAATCCTAAATGCACATTAGGCCTCGCTTCTTGGATGATCTTGTATTCCATGTTCCAAACATTATTCATGTGATCCACTAGCTTCCATATGGTCACTCCATACCATTTACCCCCGGCCATGTACAATTCTCCTCCCAAATTTGCTAGAGACAAGAACCCATGTTCAAACTCCGGATCCCTAAGCTCTTGTGGAGCTTGGACAGGCTTGAATACTTCTTGTGTGATGTCGAAAGAGTAAATGACATGGTGTACAGGATAGGTATGTGCTAGGTCAATAATCCAATATATTACAGTTTGGTTTGCTAGCATAGGTTCGTTAGGCCCTGGTTGATATGGTGTATTGCCTAAAATTTTCCACTCAGTTGTTCCAAAAGTAAAGACTTCACATACTTGTTTGAAGGAATAAGTCCTTCGAAACCTGACAACCTTGTAACTTTCCAATGATGTATCGAACCCTAGAATGCAGAACTGTCCGTAACTGCCTTTTTCTGAAATACTTGGAAGAGTCATCAATACTTTTCTAGTTGTCAAGTTATAAAGGTGAATGTTATTCCAATCACCATATAGGCAAACTAAGCCATTACATGTATTCGACATGTAATCGATTTTGGGGACATTGACAATCTGCATATTGGTGGCATTCCATGGTGACTCATCCAATGAAGAGATATGCAGTTTATGTCCATCTTTGTATGTTAGTAAAACTAGACCAGACAAGTCATTTTTCCTAGTTTCCAAGTGAAGTTTGGCGAAATAAGGTTCACTAATCAAAGAACACCAGCGCTTGCAGACACGCTTTAGTCTTACCAATGATGTCCCAGGAAGTCTCAAGAGTATGTCTCGGAGAACATCCACCGGAAGATTGTGTGATTCAGTCTCCATCTTTGTGGCAAAGCATATACTTCTCATCTATGTCCTGCAAAGTTAGATGCAAAATGCATTATTCTTTTGAGGTATGGATGGAGTGTTTCATAGTGAGAGAATGTGAGTGCATCTGCAATCTGCTTTGTAGATCAGAAGCAAGTTTAACATGGAATATAAATATACAAATAGAAGATTTTGACAGGAATAAAATTTTGGAAAAATTAGTTGTTTGACTTGGTATCAGAGTACGATGTCCTAGGTTAAAAACTCTCTATGCCCCTTTAATTGCTTTTGTTGTTTCACATGTTGGGGACTTCTTTTTGTAAGTCATTTTGATGCAATTCGTTGTTTTAAGCAGAAAAAACACCGGGACTTTGATCTCTTGCAGTATTGAATGCCTAAATTAAGAATCCAACATTAGTGAACTACTAAGGTGTCTATCCTTGTCCAATTAATGGTGGTTAGCAATTTGGAATTATTGAAAGAATCTAAATGATATAAATGAAATTGATGTAGAAGTAAGCAGGTGGGTGTGAAAGGGACAGAGGACGAGGAGAACAAAGCAAAGATCACCACAAAATTTCCATAAATCATGAATAAGATGATTAGAGTAAAGCAAACACCATAAAGTCTCAGAAGCTCACAGCAAAAAGGAAACAAAAAGTGCATCATCTAAATTAGTCCTTACCCTTGTGAATCCATTTTGTGCTCCACCAAACCACAATCGGAAGTGGATTAATGGCAGCCGCGAGAGAGGGAGAGGGGGAGAGGTAGAGGGAGAGGGGGAGAGAGGGCTCATTTTTTGCGTTGACTTGTTTGTTTTTATATATAGACAAACATATTCTAGGAAAAAACGAGATGCCAAAGGAAATTCCTATGATGCGTGTTATGTAATTTTTTTGCGGACTCAAGTAACAAATTATAACAAAAATGAACTCTAATCGAAGGAGATAATTAGTCTAATAGAATATGATATTAAATCTTTTAATTAAAGTCATAAATTTGATTCGTGATTTAGATATGGATCAGACTATGTTAGGATAGTAGCTCCCTAAATAGGTAACTATAAGTCCCGAATCCGATTAATCAAAATATGATTTCGGATACCGATTAATATAATAAAAAAAAATAAAAACAAAAATGAACTCCAGAAAGATCATACATCAAGGAGCTATCAAATCTGATTGTAAACTCTAAGTGAGTCTCTTTTATGTAGAAAATGCATTCAAGGGTATTTTACTCTAATGAATTGTAATGCATTACCATTCAACGTGTAGACATCTCTCACTACCTTCTTAATCTACTACCTTAGGAAGTCCTGTGATAACATCAAGAAAAACACTCTCCCACAGTTTTCTGTGTATTGGAAGTGGTTCAAGTAGTTCCCGTGCCTTTCTTTTCTCTATTTTGTTCCTGATGGTAGCCGGATTAATAGAAAATTTTCCAAAATCTCATAGAATTCTTACTCTCATGAACTCTAAATAAGGAAGTAAATCTTTCATAAATACTAAATTTTTCTTAATCCTATAGGATTCTAAATATTCTAAAACTCTTTGATTATAATCTCTATTATTTTGAAAGATCTCACACAAAAGAAAACTAAAATTTTTTACACCTCTTAGGAGGCTATAAATATAGAATAACCATTCCACAAAATATAACACAAAGCAAAGGTGCTTATACTTTTAACCCCATACAACACAATTTCTCCATAATCACACAACAACACAATATTCTCTCCCCTACACATATCTAGAGACATGAGAAGACAACTCAACTGTCTATAGGTGGAGGTATGGTTTCATGCCTAATTATATACCATCAGAGGCATGGTTTTTACATCAATTTTATACTACCAGAGGTATGGTTTTATATTTCATTCTATACATGTGAGTATGACTCTATACTCAATTATATTCGTTCATTATCCCTCTTTCCATACATACATAATATATATGGCCACATTCATAGTCAACTATACACTGATCACATGGGAACAATACAAGGCAAAACCTATAGACTACCCTTAGTTTTCGTTTTATTTACTCTTGCTGACATGAGTGTCAGAGTCCTTTCGTTGGGTCAGCCCCGATAGGGTTTTTGTAGGTTTTCTATCTAAGAAGATCTGGTGAACACCTCGACACCGGCTTCCCATTCGAGTCGGAAGAGCAGATATCTGAGGGGGTAAAAATTACCTTCACTAGATTGGCGCTATCCGTGGGAATGATAGACTGACTAGCCGAAAAAAATTTACGCTCTGCTTCGTTTTCTCCCTCCTAGCACCATGCCATCACAAGGGTAATGTCTTTAAAGCTAAACATAATGAGGGGGGACATGTTCGATGCTCGATAAAATTTGACTTCTCACTTTGAGAATTTATTTGTCGGTATATCTAAATTTATTTTAATCTCTCTCTCTTTGTACAACTTCACTATCTCTTCATGACTGTTACCTCTCAAAATATTACTCTATTTCTCCACTGCTTTTGGTACACTCCACCACTTCTCGATAGATTACCCTCGATATATCTAATTCCTTGCAAATGGAATTTGTGAAACTTGCTCTCGGTACATCCACTACTCTCGGCGATTGTCATCGTTCTTGCTCTCGGTATATCCTTGTATCCTTATGAAATTTATCTCTGTGAATGTAGTCATATAGATTTAAACCTTAACTCCCTCTCTCCTAAAAAAACTTATTACCATCATTCCACTTAAACTCTTTAATCAAATTTCTAATATTTCTAATTTATTTTTTATAAATTGTATTTTTCACTCTAACCTTCCTTGCTCACCAACAAATACCTTATCTCAACAAAATGAAATTCCCATAGGGTGGACCTTCCTAATAACCCCGCTTGACATAGACAGTCTAGATTCAGTAATCCTTATTCCCAACCTACTATTACTTTATCAATATTTTAGTATTGCTAATAAATTATTCTTATCTAAAATCTTGCTTTATGTGCATTGTGACAATAATATTCATATTCGATATACTCTGTCACTTCTTTGTTATATCTTGGTTAACAACAATTTAGCATACCTCTTGGCACCAGTGTGCTCAATTGCGATCCAAATCCGTCGAATATCTCAGTTTAGTGATTCCTATTTACAGCTTAGTATTACTTTGATAGTGTTTCAATACTCTTAACTAGTCATTCTAATATGGAATCTTATCTTATGATTATCATAGAAATAATATCTTTCTTTTATATGCTCTGACTCTTCTTCGTACCACCTTAATCATGTCAACCATGCAATGAACAAAAACAATTTTCAGTCAATGATAACACAGTTAGGAGTACCCCCTTTGCTAATCAACAACCTCGAAATGCAACATTCTCTCGGCATTAGAGTGATCAACTATGACTTGGATCTATCAAAGGACTCGGTCTAGTAATTTTTGTCCACTACCTGCTACTTTGTTAATTTTCTATAATATCAATTCTGTATATTTTATCATTTTTTCATAACATTTTGACTAACCTTGATCTAGCTCTTATGCCTATAGAGCTCTAGTCTACCACCCTCTTTCTTTTGTAAACACAATCTCTCAGCTCCACGCCTCACATGGGTTCCACATCCACACTCACCACTCCTCCGGGTACCATTGATGCAATGTCTTGTATGCTATAGACATTTTTAAGGTGCAACGCCTCTGAGTACTCTCGACGCAACGCCTGGTAAGCTATACATTTTCAAGGCGCTACTCCTTTGAGTACTCTTAGCATAATGCCTGATATGCTACATGTTTTCAAAGCACAACGCCTCCAAATACCCTTGGTACAACGCATGGTATGCTATATATTTTAAAGGTATAATGCCTTCGAGTACCCTTAGCGTAACGTTTAGTACGCTATACATTTTCAAGATGCAACATCTCTAAGTTCCTTCAGTGCAATGCCTGGTACACTACACACACAATGCCTCGTACACTATATTTTTTCAAGGTGCGATGCCTCCGAGTACACTCGGCGAAATGCCTGGTATGCTATATATTTTCAAGGCATAATGCCTAATACGCTCTATGTTTTCAAGACGTAATGCCTCTGAGTACTCTCGACTTAAGCCTAGTGCACTATACATTTTCAAAACGCAATACCTTTGAGTAACCTTGATGCAATGCTTGGTATGCTATACATTTTTAAGACTCAATGTCTCTGAGTACTCTCAACGTAACGCCTAGTATGCTATATATTTTCAAGACACAACACCTCCGAGTACCCTCGGCGCAATGCCTGGTACGCTATATGTTTTCAAGACACAATGCCTCCAAGTATTTTCGCCGTAGCGCATGGTATGCTATATATTTTCAAGACGCAACATCTCCAAATACTCTCGACGCAATGTCAAATATGCTATACATTTTTAAGGCACAACACCTTCAAGTACTATCGACGTAACGCCTAGTATGCTATGCACAATCTTGGCGCAATGCCTCCAAGTACCACCAATGCAATGCCTGGTACGCTATACACATCCTCGACACAATACCAAAGACATTCTCTCAGCTTCACGACATGACATGGGTTTCACACCCTTTTTCTCAATCTTCTATTTATATTTATAGGCCCTAGTGCCCTGGATAGGATCTAACTCCTTTTTTCTCTTGGCATTTTGTATAATGTGTACCCTAACGCTTGGACGGAGTTTAACTCCCCTTCTATCAGTTTTCCTGTTTAACATGGCTACTACTGCACCGGACGGGATCCAACTCCCTTTCTTTGGCACTTCATCATGCTCGTCGTAATATCGCCTCTGTACATATTCTCTCAACTCTAACATTTAATAGTCTCTCGGCTCTGATACGAGATAAGGGTTCTAACACCCTCTTTTATGAGTAAAACACCTTTCAAGACAACTCAATGCTCAGATCACTTTATCTCAACACAATCTACTTTTTTATTGATTAAATTTTCATGTATCATGCAAGTATATTACACCATGGCAACCAGCAAACATCTTTTTATTTCATGAGAATTCTTATACATCATGCCAATTGGCGTAGCAATTTCACCTCATCCTTTTTCGCTCCAACCTCCAACCCCTCGCACTCACCGAGAAATTCATCGCACTAATCAAACATAGACTCCAAGTCAATTTTCAAACACCCTGCCTCTCTATCTTTATCACTCAAGGCAACATCCGCTGCTCTCTCTTGTCAAATTTCCCTTTTCCTCTGGCACACAACCGAGACATTAGCTGAAGCGTGATTAAATATAGCTAACTTCTGCTTTTCATAATACAAGAATACACTCTCTGCCACTGCTCGATCAAACAATCTTGCTTAGTCCCTCGACCTTCTCCATTATTACCTTACTCCTCTTTATATATTACTAGGTCATCCTTTCTCAGTATACTCACTTAACCTTTTGATCCCTCATTCTTCTGACCTGTTGGTCACTTTAACACCTAGCCAAACACTCTCAGTTGCTATGGAAGTAATTCCCATTATGCAATGGATTTAAATTGAGATTCAATACCCTTCAAAAACCTCATAGAGCAACCTCTCGGCTACCTGACCTCCCGGTCAGTCCTTTATCTCTCTCGGTACACTTTGTTCGGCCATCTTCTCTCAGTATGCTTAGCTCACACAACATCTCGACTACTCGACCTCCCAATCATCTTTATTTTATGAGTCTCACTGACTTCTTATAACATCATGATCAAAATAAGCACATGTAATAAAGAATAGCATGTGGCTATCAAACGCCCTTAAGCGCGTCGCTGACATGACATGTAACTCCTAATCGGGTATACACGACACACACTCCTCGACGCAACATCGCCGAACTTTCTCGGTGCAATGCCTCAAACCGACTCTTGGCACAATGCCAACGAGCCTCCTCGGCGCAATGCAATCATATGACCTCTTGGCCTAATGCCAATGAGCACCCCCTCGGTACAATGCCAATGTGCTTTCTTGACTCCATGCCATCAATTTTTCACTCTCGGTAAGACATCAATAGACACCTCTCTACACATGGCCATTAAATAATCTATCCAGGCACAATTCCTCTAATCTCTTATCAATGCAATAGACACAATGTCTCAAAACTCTCATTTGAGCACAACAACAAGTTCCTTTTGCAAAGCACTTCCTTAGTATGATACCTCGTGGCGCATGACCCCTATAAAGCACAATTCTCAGTCGAACGGACACAAGCCCATCCTTTTCGTCTTAATTACTAACATCATCTCTATATTTTTTTTGTGACACATTCTCCATGGTTTAGGAACTATAACCAAACATAATCCTTACCCCTGCATCTTACAACTACCGAGAGCCTCAACAAGAGGTCTCCAAATCTCCTAATCTCCCGACCTCCTCAATCATCCGACTTCTTGATCACTCAACCTCATGGTCTCTCGACCTCTTGTCACTCGATCTCTTAGTCGCTCCATAAATTTCACCAACCCTATAATCAAAATTTTTCTTAAGCGATTCTCACAATCTATCGCCAACACTTTCCACATTTAATGCTCTATTTTCGTACCTCTTTCTATTCAACAGTTGACTCTATTCCTAATCCATTCTTTCAAAATGCCATTAAGAGTGGGGGCAAATGATGGTACCCGAATTAACAAAAAAAATTTCTTAATCCCATAAGATTCTAACTCTTCTGGACTCTCAATAAGGAAGTAAATCTTTCCTAAATACTAAACTTTCCTTAATCTTATAAGACCCTAAATATTCTAAAAATCTTTGATCACAATCCTTACGATTTTGGAAGATCTCACATAAAAGGAAATTAGGATTTTTTACACCTCTTGGAAGGTTATAAATACAGAGTAAAGGTAACACATTCCACAGAACATAACACAAGGTAAAGGGAGCTATGCTTTCAACCCTGTATAACACAATTTCTCCTTAATCACACAATGTCACAATATTCTCTCCCCCTACATATATATCTGGAGGCATGAGAAGACAACTCAATTCTCTATCAACAGAGGTATGATTTCATGCCCAATTATATAGCATCAGAGGCATAGTTTTTACACCAATTCTATACTATCGGATGTATGGTTTTATATCTCATTCTATACATTTGGGTATGACTTTATACTCAATTATATTCGTTTATTATCTCTCTTTGCATACATACATGATACATAGAGCCACATTCATAACCAACTATACACTGACCACACGAAAACAATATAGGGCAAAACCTATAAACTATCCTTAGTTTTTGTTTTATCTACTTTTACTGATTTGAGTGTCGAAATCCTCCCGCTGGGTCAACCCCAGTGGAGTTTTTATAGGTTTTTCATTCGAGAAGATCTGGCAAACACCATGACACCGACTTCTGTTCAAGTCGGAAGAGTAGATATTTAAGGGGGTAAAAATTACCTCCACCAATTCTATTGGCAAGTGAGATAAATGCATATATGCTTTTGGACATCATCTTTCATCTAAAACCAATAGTAACCCAAGTTTAGTAGAGCAAATGTCTGTTGTCATCTCAAATATTCTACTCACAAAGTATCTTGACACTTTTGCAAAAGTGTCATTTGAAGATCGCTAGCTTTAGGGACATACACTGTGTTACCCGTGTTCCCCTTTGCCAACCAATCTATGCTATAGAACTAGCGAGTCTTCCCCTTATTGGCTAGTTTCATGATACTATAAGCCATAGGGTTCTTTTCATAGAATTCTCTTTATTACACTCTCTCATAAGAATAGTTACCATGCTAACAGTAATCTGAGCTACCTATTTCAAAGTTACAAGTTTGACCTTTCAGCTTAAAGCATCAGCCACCATGTTGGTGCTTACTCTAATACAAATCAAACTCCACTAAGAACTCCTACCACCTCACTTGCTTCGGAGTCAATTTAGGCTGAGTCAAGAAGTGGCTAACTATGACAATGTTTGTGTTTACCACAAACTTTGATCCAAACAAGCAACTCTTTCTCTTAAGCAGTGTACCTCTACTCTGCATTATTGTAAGCTAAAGGATGGTTATCTTGTATTAGAACACCCCTAAGAGCAAAATTTAAAGCATTTTTCTCTACTTCAAATGGTTTTATCACATCTTGAAGGGCGAGCATCGGATCACTTGTTATTTCCTGTTTCTGCTTCTCAAAGGCTTCTTGTCACTTTTATATCCAATTCTAGTAATTATCTTTTTTTCAACAAGTTGGTCAGTTGTGCCATTCTTTTCACTACCCCTTAACAAATCATCGATAGTAATTAACTAAGTCATGAAACAAATGCAAGTCCCTTACATTGTTTTGGGTTTTTGACTATTGAATAGCGAGTACTTTTCCCATATCCATGCGATGTGACCCAAAAACTACACACTCTTCTAAGAAAAAGAGCACTTTTCCCTCTTTACATAGAAGTGATTATCCCTCAACCTCTAAAATATTGATATGATATTCTTAATGTGTCCCTCAAATGTTGAACTATATATATCATGATGTTATCGAGATACACCATGACAAGCTTATTAAGATATTCTTGAAATACTCGATTTATCAAGGTACAAAATGTGGCAGTGTATTCATAAACCCAAACAGTATGACCAATAACTCAATACACACCATACCAAAGTACACATGTAGTCTTTGTCTTATCCACCTGGGTAATCTGGACTTAATAGTAACTTAACCAAAAACTCGTAATAGAATAGATATTTCTCAGAATCACTTTGTTCCATGCTCAGTAGTTCACACACAAGCGTAAATTCTATTATGTTTTTTCTAAAATAACATTGGTGCACCAAACGGTGCTTTGGATGGTCTAATGAATCCCGCAAGCAATAGTTCATCCAACTGCCTTTGTAATTTTGCCAACTATAGTGGCACCATCCAATATGGCCCTTGTATCGATGGTTTTACACCCGCTATGATCTTGATCTCATGATCTATTATTTTTTGTGGGGATAACCCTTTCTATTATTGGACATCATATCTTGGAACTCATCAAAAACACACTACACAAACTTTGGGATGTCTGGATCACCTGTGTTCTTCTTTATTGATAAAGTAGCAATATAGGTCGACTCTACTTTTTTTAAACCCTTCTTCAATATTAAAGTTGATAAAAATTATTGGTAAAAATTCATTGATAGCAAGTATTAAACATGAATTCTCCCTCAAAATTCACAAACATCCGAGAAATGATATCAGTATCACCGTGTTGTAAAATAAGAATCCCTGAATGATTTTGAAATCATCCAATGGTACCATTAAAAGGTTCCCCTTTCCTTTTCATTCACTGAGCTTCATCGACAAGCCTTGTACCACTCTGTGTGTGGGATATGCTTCAAAGTTAATAGCTTTGATCTGGCTTGAAGCCTTCTCTAATTTCAAGCATAGACATTCCACCTCGTTTTCCCCAATTAAATTATGACTTGACTTGAGGTCAACAATTTGCGGGTCAGTTTCATGTTTAAATAAAACTCCACAAACATAAGCCCTTTCAGTTTTCTCTTAGGCATCACATGCTTCTTAATGGTATTAAGCAAATGGATAGCCCCATCACTATGGGATGTTCTTTATCATCATCCTCCTCTTCTTTCGAAGATGATGGTGAAGCTACTTGTAGTGCTTTCAATGACAACTCTATATGACCATTTACACAAGAAACACCCTTATTATATTTGTTTGGAACTCAAATGCTTATCACTCCCCCACCCATAGGTTTGCCTCCTTGTTAAACTTCCCTTTACTATTGTTTGATGAAGAGTGAGGATTATTATTCTTAATGGGATTTGGAGTGGCGTAGTTTCTCAAGTGCCCCATCACATCCTGAGCTTTAGAAAAGACCTTAACATGTTGTTATTGGAGTTCTGTTCTAACCTAAAGCTTCAACCCTAATAACTTGCCTTTCTCTAACATGTCTTGTATGTTAAGCATAATAGCCAAGTATTGCGTCACATATTCGTGGACTATCTTAGTTTGTTTTAGACCACACATTATCAAAAGAGCATGGTAATCCATATTTTAGGTAAAAATTGAGTCTTTAGCTTATTTTTCACATCCTCTATATATAGATAGCACATCAACCTTGCTCCATTTCTACATACTTGATGCGTCACCATAGCTTGGCATCACCCATCAAGTATATCAACATTATAGTCACTTTTGTCTCCTTCGACTCCATTCTTACAACATGGAAGTATTGTTCAACGTTGAATAAGAAATTCTCCTATTCTTTAGCTTCCTGTGCACCCCTATATAATTGTGGCTTAAGAACTTCATTCTGTCCCATGTCCAAGGTGTTTGGACCATTCACACCTATCATGCTTACCGACAAGTTTAATTTGGTGCTCAACTCCCCAATTTGCTCATAAAGAGTATCTATTGTTACCCAAAAATCTTCGATCAAGTAATTGACCTGGCTTGGTTGATAAGATTATTTTCAATGCCATTTATTTTATTATAAAGATTATTCATGTTTTTCACCACTTTAAGGATGTTTGCAGTGCACTCCTCAAGCTCCTCTAACTGCTTTTTATTCAAAGAGCCCACCATCGTTACACCATAACTAATCCTACTAATTCCAAGCACCTTCTTGAGCCTAAGTTGTGATACCATCACATGCAGAGCCTTTTCCCTTAAGCTAGACACGTATGGCATGTACTTGGATATCACTACCCACCAACCAACAATGTGGAAGCAATTATGTTGTGTAGTGCATTTATACGTATTGAGATTAGCTAGCAGCTATTGTATCATAAGTGAAGCAAATAAATGAAAGCAAACAAATGAGCGACATTCGATTGTAGACAACAAATAGTTTTATTAATTAAATAGAGTGTGTAAAACTTGATAGTGAGGGGGGCTCTTGGGTAGCTACTTTAGGTTTAAGAATTAGTTCGTGTTGGATATATCATGGATTCATGCCCCCTATAGAGCTTTTTAAGTACTTATAGGTCTAGCAAAGGGGATATTGAAATATCCGAGGAGACATATGTGACTTTTTCAGAGTTAGGCATTTTCCTCGCTCTCAAACTTTATAAATTATTACAATAAGTAATGACACACACTATACTTTTATATTTTTTCTTTAAGATTTTTACAAGCTCTTCTAAACTTTCTAAAAATTACATAAAGTAAAATATATATAAACATAGAAAATAGTCAAACACTTAGTTTTATAAAATAAACCTATAACTATAAAGAACTACTCCAAAATATATTAAGTAAAAATTTTGAGACAAAACTCTTTATGGCTGAGTCATGATAGCTTGTCAAAATTGATATAAAATTGCATATTATGACACAGACATCATTTATCGATCAATGAAGATCTTTTTATTCATTGATAAAAATAATGAAAAAAAAGAAAAGTATTAGGCCTAGCTAAACACAATGGGTGGGCTCGTCATCGTTAGGACTATTGGCGGTTCAGGTTAAATTGCCAACTCGAACCAAACCAAGCTGAAATTTTTGGTTTGGATATTTCTTTATTAAAAAAATAACTTCGGTTCAAGCCGAACGAAATCAGAATTTTTTTTTGTTCAGTTTCGGTTTAGTAAAAAAAAGGGGTTCGGTTCGGGTTGAACCGAACAAAGAAAAACATACTGGACTTGCCCACATCCAGTTTTATTTTCTAAGTGGTTCCCCCCTCCCCACTTCCCCATAATATCCTCTCTCCTTCCCCTTCTCTCTCTTTCTATAGAACTTGTATTTGCCAAGTGGGTCCCCCCATCCCCTCTTCCCATAATATCCTCTCTCCTTCCTCTCTCTCTCTCTCTCTCTCTCTCTACCTAGTACCTCTCTCTTGAGTTTTTCACAAAAATATTATTTTTTAATTAAAATTATTTAACTATCGCTATTTTTTTCTTTCCCAAACTATTGATTTCGCATTCTCAGAGTGAAAAATTAGGTTTTTTATTACTTTTTTTTAAGGCATTAATTTTTTAAAAAAGAATGCTTACCACTCTATGAGTATGAAATTATCGGGCTTTTAAGTCAAAGTACGAAACATGATTTCGCACCCTTAAACATATTTCTCTCCTCACTTCTATCGCTGCTGCCATTCACCCGTCCTCTCTCCTTTACGACAGAACCCTAGCCTCCTTGCAACAAGAAGTAAGGTTGTGGAGCTTGGATCGAGTGGTAAAGCCTCTAATCTTCGTCCTTTCTCGCGTCAAGATTCATCTGCACTCGGTAACTTCTTCTTTATCGTTGGTTTTTTTATACTGTTTTTGTGAATTTTTTTCATACACTGAACATGTTAGACCGAATGTAGGGTTATTCGAATATATGTTAGGGTTTTTTGTGAATCTAGAGTTTGTTTTCTCGGGTTTCCTATGAATCTAGGGTTTGTTCTCTAGAGTTTACTGTTTCTACGAATCCTTTATGCTCATCTGTGACTCAAAATTGTCTTGATTTTGGGGTGAGACAAATTTTGGTTCTTACATAGAGATGTTAAGAAGTGAGAATATTGAAAATGAGTGGTTAGAGTATGAAGCATTCAATTCATATGATATTGCTTTGGTTAGTCATCATGAATTCGCTATGCCTATCGCAAGTGAGTATGAGAAGCCTAGTACCAGTAAACCCTATGAAGGAAGTGAGTATGAGAAGCCTAGTACTAGTAAACCCTATGAAGGACAAGAGACAGATGTTGTAGAAGCAATTGTTAATGAGGAATTGGAGGGTGAAAGTGATGATGAGCAGAATGTTGTAGATAAAGTAGATTGAATTGTTGAAGAAGAAGATGAAATACCATATCCACACACTATGGGGGAAGAGACTATGATGGTTGATGAGTACAATGACTATGACCATCCAAAATGGGATGGTGATCGCACTTTGGAACTATAAGTTGGGATAATCTTCAAATCCAAAGAGGAAGTTTAGTATGTTGTCAAGTGTTGCTCGATGTAGGAGCACAAGTACTTTAAAGTGTATGAGAGTTATTCAAACATATGGTTTGTGAAGTGTTCATTGTACCATAAGAATAATTGTTTGTTGCATATTTGGGTTAGACAAAAAAAAAGCCATCATCTTTCAGAAATTACAAGGTTGACAGCAAAATATACTTGTTTTCCTAAATTGCCTTTAGGGGATCACCCCAATATGAACTCCAATATAGTGGGTCGTTTGATTAAAAACTACGTAAAAGAGAATATTGATTATAAAATGTGTGATGTAGTTAAGAATATGAGATCGTATGGAGTAAATCTATCACACAGAAAGACTTGGATAGGGTATTGAAAATCTATAGAAATAGTGTATGATAGTTAGAAGATTCTTACACACTATTGCCCTAGTTTTTAGATATTGTGTAGTTGAGTAATCTCCGAACTATTGTTGAGTGGAGGTTTACTGAAGTATCGGGATCTAATGAGAGGGGTTTTCACTCAGTTTTTTTGGCCTTCAAATCATGTATCGATACATTTGGGCATTGCAACCCTGTGATTAGTATTGACAGGATATTTCAATAGAGGAGATACAGAGAGAGAATTTAATTGTTGTTGGAATAGATGCGGTTAACCACATTCTTCTTTTATGTTTCGTTATTGTTGATGAGGAGACCATTGTGAGTTAGGCATGATTTTGAATAATTTGAGAGTGCACATCATTGATGATCAGTCTAGAGTGTGCTTGATATCAAATAAGGTGTGTGGTATAATGCGAGCCATAGAGAGGGATATCAATCTTCAACCACTATTTGTATATCACAGACTTTAATTGTATTGTGTGGAGATTAATTTCAGCAACAATTTAGGAATAAGTTGCTAACGGAGTTAATACATAAGGCGGTCAAGCAAAAATAAGTTAGAAAGTTTGATACGTGATAAACAAGATCAAAGAGTTTAGTAAGCAGACATATAGGTGATTGATGGATATTCCTCTCAACAAATGGACATTGTGTCATGATGGGGGGCAATAGATGGCAGAACATAACTACTAATCGATCGGACTCATTTAATAGCATGCCTGAAGGTGGAAGAAAGTTGCTAATAACTGCATGTATGTGGGCGACATTGTACCATGTAGTTAGATTTTTTAATAAGAATCGAGAAGAAACGACTAACTTCAAGGAAAACAAGATGTAATCTACATTAGTAATAGAAAAAATGGTTAAAAGTGTGCAGAAATCTAAATTCCACTTTATCATTGCATTTAATAGATATAGAGGGGAGTATGAGGTGATAATTAGATTTCATGATGGGAGGGGTGAGAACAACCACACCGTGGTGTTAGATGTCTCATCATGTACTTGTGAGAAATATGTTATATCCAAGCTTCCTTGTTCCCATATGTAGAGAGTTTGTGCAGACATGGGGCGTGGACACTTGTAGACAAACTACATAGTTGCCCATCAATGTTGCTTACATATAGTGGCGAATTTCATCTTCTTTCACATAAGGACTATTCGTCCTCTCATTCTTTTACATTGTTATACAATGTTTCACACCTTCATAACCAGTCAGATAGACCACGAAATAAGCGGATCCATAATCAAATAAATAGAAGAAGAACTTAGTATTGAAAGACTTGTGGTGAATACGGGCATAATCATCACCATTAGTTGTAAGAGCGGGCAAGATAAGGCTGAAACTTTTATGGTCCCATTATGTACTTGTCTTATATTGTATCATTGACTCCTTCAATTATTATGATTCTATAACTTTCATAACTTATTGTTTCATGTGATCATTTTTATTGTATTTGAGGGTTTAGAATTTTTATTATTTTTTATTTTTTCTTGTGATCATAGCTATAGACTACCCTTGGATAGAATTTACCCTAGGCCCATGGAACCCCAATGTATTGACTTTACAGTGCACATATTGGTCTCAGTGTATATGGGAGACTGAAAGTGACACCCCCTAGAGGTGCATCGTTCCAATCTTAGGTTTTGGGCTGCTTGACCCCTTAATGTTAGGGTCCAGGAGATTTTGTTGTGGATGAGCTTTTATGGCCTCTATAGATGGGAGCATATTCAGTATGATCATGCGCTTATTACCATGTTTGTCGAGAAATAGAGACAGGAGATTCATACTTTCCACTCACTGGTTGGTGAGACTACGATTACATTACATGACGTTTCGATTCTTCTCGGATTGCCTATTGATGGAGATGTTGTTATTGGGATGGATTGACTCGTTCTATCGTTGAGTGACAAGATTTATGTCATAGTCTCTTATGTTTCTTTCCTAGTCCAAAGGATTTTTTTGGAGACAATTTTAAATTATGGGTTATCATGGGTTTCCTTGATTCACATCCTCTGAATCCAGAGTTAGATGTGACACTGGTGGAGTTTCACACATGTGGTCGCATAATGCAACTATTGGGTAGTTTTTTCAGGACCAATCTGAGTTGAGGGGTGAAACTCATATATTTGGAGCTTCTATGAGATTTTGATTGTGCCAAATAGTATAGTTGGGATAGTGCTACCTTAGCGACACTTTATAGGACATTGTGTCGAGATTCTACTGATGGCGTTAGATAGATTTGTGATCCAGTCTTATTTATTCAGATATTGTATCTCCATTTAATGTATTACTTTTTACTTAGTAATACTTTATCTACATATTATATCATTTATTCAATCTTTTTTCTCTTATCAGCTTTGGGCATCGCCACACTATTAATTCAATACCCTCTACTTCGCACTTGCTTGGCGGCCCTAGAGGATCTCTGTACGTAGTGTTTACTTCATTTATTCGTATTATTTTTTTCTATTCCCTTAACTTTGTATAATTCTATCTTGATATTGTTTTAATTGTAAATAGTTTGGTTGTTTTGTGTAGTTATGTACATACAGGTTAGTTTATTCTTAGAACATATCGGGATCAGCTCGATTATATAAACAATGATGGAGTGAGCATAAATTTCATCTTTGGTATTGGCAACTACTTCTATTATTATGGATCAAACTAACACTATTTTTTTCTTTTTTTTTCCAATTCATTTAGATGTCATATTCGTATGCCCACCTGGAGGTATTGCTCGTGTATTGCTTTGTCAGTTGTGAAATATGGCATGTCAGTGTCTCCCTTATTTGTTTTGAAGTCGTGGAGTTTCATTTCCCTCAAAGGGTTATGAGACAGTTTGGTTTGTTTCATGGTATTCCCTTACCCGTGCAAACTGACCAAGAGTTAAACCGAATTGATCGATGTGTAAGACATGGACGGGATTAGATTAGAGTACATACGGTACCTTTATAGTTATGGGCTAACTGTCGATATCAACTCGTTGAGGAAGAGGAGTCTTTTGGTGCGCCGATAACGAAAGATGACTATATGGCGTTGTATTGTCAAATCACCCACATGTACATTGGTTGCCCTATGTATCGTTACAGTAGGGATTTCGGTCGATAGTAACCCAGATGGAGTATCTCGTAAGTCAAAATAGGTTTACCATTTAATATTACTTTATTGTTTACATAATATTTCTTTTCTTTTTATCTTTTACAGTGTTATGAGTTCAAGAACAGTACTTAGCAGCATCTAACGTTCTTTTAATAGAAGGAATGGATCCTAGAGTTGGACATCTCAGAGATATGTCATGGTATAAACTTCAGTTAGTCAGGCATGTGTCATCTAAGGATTACCATCCTCTAACACCCACACAGAGAGCTACTGAGTTGATGAAGATAACTTCCACTTCTGGTACTGCGGATGCTTATGACGAGCCGATGGAGATACGTGTGTTATCTTCATATGTGACTCCTACTCGGACATTTACTAATGATATTGATGATACTATACCGACTGACCATCTATGACTTAATGTTTACTAGTAGTGTCGTTACCATCGTCAATATTTTGATGATATTGGGATAGTTGCAGTCACATTCCCTGAGGGTGATTAGGGTACATAGCTATATGATATACCTCTATCTTTGTTTGGTAGGCCATCTCGTATTTCCATCAAACATCAGTCGTAATACAATGCTGGACGAGCTCCTTGCGGCACTTAGTGTATGTTTAGCATTTAATATATATTACATTTAAATTTTGTTAACAATAATTTAAATTTTTATCCATAATTTTTTGTTAACAAAATTTCTTGTAATTTCTTTCTTTATGTTACTAAAATATTTATAAGTTGTTTGGTCTATGTTGTTTTAATAGTGGAGGTTTTGGATGTGATGTATGTTTGGTAGAAATTGTTTCGTTGAAGTTTGGTGGTGGCCATAGTTAAAAATGTTTGGTTGTATTTTGATTATTGGTATATGTTGTTTTGATGGTAGAGATTTTAGAGATCATGTATGTTTGGTTAAAGTTTGGTAGTGTCCATGGTTTAATTTATTTATTGTATTTTAGTTATTGGTGTATGTTTTGATATTGGAGGTTTTGGAGGTGATGCATTGGTTGAAATTATTTAGTTAAACTTTGGTAGTGGTCATTATTGAAATTGTTTGATTATGTCTTGGTTGTTGGTATTTAGGTTGAGCATATTTGTTTTGGATTGAAATTATCTTGTGATTTGTAGTATGATAATTTGGTAGTGTTTTAGAGTATGATTATTTGGTGGTGTTTTGGTGTATGGTTATCTAGACTATGGTTATTTGGTGTGGAGTAAAATAAGTGGAGTATGGTTATTTGGTGTAGAGTAGAGTTAATGGTCTTTTGGTTATTTTATAAGTTGGTGTGGACTATTAGTGGTGTTTTAGCATGGAGTATGGTGAAACAACAAGCCAAGAAACACACAAGCCATGAGCTATGAGTCATACATGGCGACGCATAGGTCACGAGCCATAGGCAATGAGCCATGAGTCACGGGCCACGAGCAATGCCATGGTATGTGTGGGTGCACTGATGATTTCGCATTTTGAGAATGTAAAACATTTAAAAAAAAATAACGCATTACAAAAAATAAAAACATAAAAAACTTGATTTTGCACTTTGAGAGTGCAAAATCAATACTAATTTTAATTAAAAATAATATTTTTATAAAAAACCCCCCCTCTCTCTCTCTCGATGAAACCCATAACCAGACCTCTCTCTCTCTCTCTCTTGATAGAACCTACACCTAGTATCTCTGTCTTTCTTGATAGAATCCATAACCGAACACCGAGCATATCTTCAATTCCATCAAATCCACTCTCTTTCCTCAACGACTCTCTACTTTCTCTCTCCTACTTCTCTTTCTGCTTAACAATGATTCTAATCGAAATTCGGCTCTTTCTTCCATTAGAAAGCTGTGCTTTCTCTCTCTGCTTCTCAACCCCATATACAGTTATCGTGACCTCTGCCTCCCTCACCCAGAATCACCCAATTGCCACCTCGTTTTTCTCTCCCTCTTCCTCCTTCTTCTTAATCTGTCTCCTTTGCTACTAGATCCATTGCCAAATCCACCTCCTTCTTTTAACCCCAATCTCCGCCTCCTTGAAGGTCTTTTCATGGAGATTTTGATTCAGACATCTGCCACCAGATCCACCGCGAGATGGATATTCTCCAACAAGCTGACTCCCCCTATGTTTGCTACCAGATCCATTGCCAGACCCACCGTGAGATGGACAATTTCTAATGCTTATGAAATTTTAATTTCTACAAATCTAGTAAAGAGGCAATTGAAATTTTAATTTTATAAAAAAATCAATTTAAACTGAATCAAATCGAACCAAATCGAATTTTTCTGATTTGGTTTGGTTTGGTTCGAATTAAATTTGGTTTGATTTTTTATTTATATTTTTTAAAAATTTTAGTTTTTAATTTGGTTTAATTTGATCACTAAATCAAACCAAATTAAACCGTTTAAATCGAACCGTTGACACCATAGTCTTCGTAGTTGTTTTTAGACAAAAGACTTTTTTAATGGTCACAAGATAAATAAATATCTTAGCTATTGTAAGGAAAATTTTCTAGAATATTTTGCGTCAAATTGTTATCCTTTAAATGGTCAAATCTTAAATGTTGACCATTGGATGGTTAGAGGTTCAAATTCTGTATTCCTTCTAATTGCTTCTATCACATAATTGAGGACAACGCTTGAGAGAGGAAAAGAAAAAAGACTTTTAGTGCAAGGCTAACCCAGAGGATCGGGGAGTTGTAATTATAATTTTAAATATATTTACTTTTAAAAAATTATAATTATAATTCAAAATGTATATTGTATTTTATTTTTTTTCAGTATAAATTTTAATTTTATTCTATTTTAGAAATTGAATCAAGCAAACAAAGTAACCAATCCTTTTTGTAATTGGTTTGAACTAAATTTTGGATTTAAAATTTTAGAATAAAAAAGACTATATTGAAAGATCTCACACTTAAATTGAGTCTAATAATATTCGAATCAGATTAATTAAAATATAACTCTGAATTTTAATTGATTATATTAAAAATATATATATCGAATGTGGAAGTCTACTCATAATTCTCTTTTATAGTGATTTTAAAGATATAATCTATATAATGCTCTTTGGATTTTAGGGCTAAGTCAGGGTGGGTCTCCAGTAGACCATGGCTTGAAGCTTTTCTAATAAATAAATAGAAAAATTTCACATAGCCAAGCATAAGACATTCTTCCTATTTATATCGAATATTGGAAAGATAATAGTAATGAGAGAGGCAAAAGAAGAATTGACCACAGGAGAGAAGCAGGAATTGAGCGTGCTGTTGACGTATTAATTGTTGGGCGGGCGAGTGCATGTGTCGTTTTCGATGTGGTCTCCAAATGTCGGCGTCGGCTAACCACAACCGCACCCATATTAAATTCTCCCCACCCTCGACTAGGAGCTTTCGTGTTTATGCCCACTTTTTTTTTTTTTTTATTAAATACTTAATTAAATTTTATTTGGCACGTAACTCAATTTATTTTTTAATAAACTTTTTTTTTGTTTATTCACACTTAATTCATACTGAACTCAAAACGCATCGTTTTAGTTTATAAATTCAAATATATTAATTTAATTAAATTTTGAGATAAATATCCAAACTCGAACATTGGTTAAAATTCAAATTCTATTATAAAATTTATATTATAAAACAAAATCGACATAATAGTTTAGTATTTGAAAGCAAGCATAGCAAGCAAATTAACATACTTCAATTGTTTAATATCACGAGAAAAAAACTTCAAAAATATAATACTAATTAATTAATGAATTTCAGTGTTTTCTTTTCCTCTCACACGTGTTATTCATGATACACTTTAAAATAAACCCATTAATTGTAAAATATCTTACACATTAAATTCAAAATATCAATATATAAGTATATATATCAAGTCATGAATCAAATAAGTCGAACACTTTATAATTTAGACACGACTCATAATTCATACAAGTTAAAAAATTATCTCACGTATTAATTAAAAAAAAATTAATAAACCGATTGTGATTTAGATTTAACTCATTTTTATCGCTTGATTTGCATTGAGCAAGTAAAACGGCATAAATTACATATGAAATTAATTGGGGGTATTTTTAAAACCTTTGAAATGATTGTCTAGTAATTTAGAGAGACTAGAATACGGTTATCATCTCAATATTATTATTATTATTACTTGATGGGACATAGTCTTAGACCTAACGGATGGGTCAACTCTTGAAAGAACCACATGAAAAACCCACAAAGGAGACTACCAATTGATGTTCAAATGCGATTATCTATCGAGAGGTCTCAGTTGTCCAAATCTCCCGAACGATAGGGTCTCAGTCGCTCCGCCATCTAAACATAATTTGTTAAGTAAAGATAATCGCCCTGGTTGGGCATTTAACCGTCAGTCCTTCAAGTGAGCGAGCTTTGAAGACCCTTCATCAGCCGAACGACCGATTGATAGAAAACGACTCTAACGATTTTAAAGGAAAGTCAAAATATCATAATGTCTTCTATTTCCTATTTGAGAGTAGTCTCTTTAGGATCTTTCGATTAATAAAAGGATTCTAATAGAAAATGAAAGTTTTCCAAATGATGAGAATCCAATCAATTTGAAATTTTGAATCCCTGTGAATTCCGGATCGGCTCAATAAAGAAAGTAGGGTTGAAATACTTTAGCGGCGTACGACTCTTATAGGTATAAGGTGACTCAAAACCTTACAAGGCAGGTACGCTCTCTTGGTCATACACATTGGACACTCTAATCACAGGGAATCACGCCCTTGAGTTCTCAGTTTGTTTTTTTTCTCTTCGAAAACTGCTATTTCTAACTTGAGCGTCGGACCCTCCCCGTCGGAGCACCTTCCGACGATTTTTACAGATATTACATCCCTTCTGATGATAACCGTTCAAATCTGTAAGGAATCAGTATCTGTAGAGTCATAACCTACCTCTAACATTATTATTATTATTATTATTATTATTATTATTATTATTATTATTATTGATATCAAATATTGCATAATAAATAGAATATTTAACAATAATAATATTCGCGGGAAAGGTTAATATATTGGTCATCCTCCACGCGTTTTGCTTGGAAAGTGAAATGCATAGTGTGACAAACGGTGAGATAGGCACCATTAACAAATAATTATCAATTAATTAACGAACCATCCTCATGGAAAAGAATAATAAATTAGCCCATTTCATGAGTTTCCGGGGGGGTTACATGATTAGGATCTCATGAAAGGCACAAGCAAATGTGACAAAAATTTAACTTTACATGAATAAATGGATATAATTAACCTTAATATATTTAATAATTTTTTTTAAAAAATATATTTAAATTTAATAAAAATTCTAAATTTATGTAATAGTTATATAAAATATTACTCTTGCATTCTTAGATTGCAAGCTTTTTATTGAATAATAAAATACTTCACCGAATTGATTCAATGGCTGGACATTAATATCTTTTAAATAAAATCTCAAATTTGAATATTGTGTATGAAAAAAATGGTATCAAGAGAGTTTTGCCCATTTAAACTTTCAAGTTAACTTGAACCATATTTAATCAAATTTAATATAATTACTGTAAATATATGTGAGCCAAAATATATTAGAAAAAAAAAATTCGAAGATAATTTCAGAAAAAGGAAATAACTTGATTGAAGATAAAATGACACCATTTATAAATATGTACTATTATTAATAAAGAAAATAATTCTTTATAGTAACTAAATTTTTAATAGCATTTTAATCAAAATACTCTTAAATATGAAAATTTATTTCATAAGAAAATATATGTAAAGGGAAAATATTGAAATTTATATAACTAAATAAAAAACCAACATTTAAAAAAAAAATCCAATAAATTTTTTTATTCCATACTTAACGTTTTAAAGTCACATTTTGTGAGCATCAATGCTGAAATATTTATAAATAAATAATTTATTTTTAATGTGTGGTTCCATTATTTTGTATAAAAAAATTAAAAACAATATAATATTCACAAGAAAAAATATCTAGTTAACAAAATATCAAGGATGAGAAATGTAATAGTGATAGTGGAAGAAGGGCAAAATAGAGATTTTACGGAGCAAAAGCAGAGGTCCATGCGGCGAGCTCATTGTATCATCCCATCACACATGTCCCCACTTAGCCAGCATCTAAGGCCTCAATCACTCGACCTTTAAACCGGCGTAGACTAATCACATCCATACACGTGTATCACTGTCATTGACTGTTATCACAACATATCAACCAATCATCTCTCTCATCGAGACTTTCCATTTTTCATTTTTTTTGAAATATTAAAAAAAGGTAATAAAGTCATCTTCGAAGACATCACCTTCCGAGGTGCCGCGGAAAATGTCAGGAGCAGGGTGTTATTACCAAATTGTCCCTGGACTTTGGTTGCTGTTTCTAGAAGTGGGGGGGGGGGGGGAACGGTACGTTTTGACTCATCTACCCTAGGAGGGTAGAAAAGAAACATTATTAAAAATTAAATATCAAATAAACATGTTTCATTTTTTTTAAACAATGGTCCGATATTTTAAAAGTCAAAGTTCTAGTAAAAAATATATAATTATTTTATCTAATAATTGGGACTTACTTTTATATTTACAATAAAATATACAAGTTTAAATTATTAAAACTGTTATTAATTATTTACTTCCTCTTCTCATAAATCACTTTTTCTTTTTATTATCTTTCCATCGGCTATGATCATTTCTCATAAAATCTGTTACCTTCTCGCAAATCTCTCTCTTTCTATCATCAGTATCTACGGTTGTCTACTTTATCCCTCAGAATTTATGTTTTGCATCTATAAATTTATATATTTATAAAGCTACATATATATTTTATTCTCTTTATTAGAAAATCTCATATATCAAAATCAAATCAATTATTAAAAAATATTATAAATTAAAATAAATTAATAATTAATTTGATTTTAAAAATATTTTACTTATTTTGTTTTTATATTCCTATGTTTGTAATAACGAGTTTTTTTTTTTATATAAATCTAAATTATTATCATATTTTATTTAAAATAATGGATTATTACCATTTGTACGGGAGGTATTTTCAAATTTCTCTAAAAAACCCACTTACAACAATAATAATAATTTAAACTTTTTATCTTAAAATTTAGTATTCAATATATGAGTCGCTTAACTAATAAAGCTATCATTTAAAAATAATTTTTAAGGCTCATACTAATAGATCTGGTCCGAAGACAGATGTCCTATATACAAGACAAGTAGTAAGTTGTAATGAGAGAAAAATCGTCGTTATCAGATTTTATTTTTTAATAAATTAGATGGTAAATTGATATTATTTAATTTTCTTTTATATATTATTTTATTATTTAACATCATGAGCCTAGAAGCAATGAAGCATACCCCTACCAACGTGGTAAAGTTGATAACTATTATTATTTGAACATACGTAAGTTGGTTGATTAGGATGGCAATTAAATATTGTTTGACATCACAATCCTTTGGCATTTTTCTCATGCATGATATCTCTTATCATAAAACATCACCATTGACCAGAACTCATACTTTGGTCCCGGATAGTATTTTTAAAATCGAATCGGACTAATCTATTCTAATGATTCGATCAGAAACCGTTTTATAATTCGATTCAATTTCACTGTTAAATCGGATGAAATCAAAACAGATCAAAATCATTTAAAATCAATCAAAATCGATAAAATCAATTAATTATTCAAACTAGTCAAAAAAGAAAAGGTATTTGCAACTCTTCCTATTCCAACTTTTTTGAAAAAAAAATATATAAATTATATATATAATATCATGGTATGTTATCAAATTCGTAAAATATATGACTAATGAACTGGTAGATTAGTCGAGTTATTTACTAATTCAATTTTAAAAATATTGTTTTCAGAGTTTTTATAATAATAAAAAAAAATATTGAGAGAATTCGTTTCTAAATTGAAATTTTCAATGTTTGAATTGAATTAATCGACTAAACTGAATATCAGTAGTCGAAAAAAACACAATACTATTTTCTGGATAAATCTATGCATGTCTCCCCTATTTCTATACATAAAATTTTAATAATTATAATTTAAAATACATATTGTAATTTTTAACCTAGCTTCATCTATCTAAAATTATTTTTAGTAATTTTGCTTATTAAGGAAAAACGAAGGGATAATGCTGTCTTACCCGTCATTACGCAGGCAAGAGGCTATAAGCGTCAATTTCATATGAACGATTGAATCAATCCAACAATCTCCTCACACACACACCTAGCTGATAAAAGAAACATTAACACAAATGTTTAAATGATTTTTTCTAGTCGAAAAGATTATGGAACTCTAATTAAAATTGTATAGTGAGCGAAAAGCTTTACAATGAATTCTAATTAAAAAGAAAAAAAAAGAAAAAAGAAAAAAGAAACATAATTACTATTAAAACTCATTATTTAAAAATTAACATGAAACTTTTTTTCCCCAAAAGAGCTATAGAATTTAGCTAAATTGATTGCTAAGGTGGTGTTTGAATATTCTCAATATTAGAGAAATAGGAAACAATATGAATATATCAACTCTAATATTCAATTGATCAGTAAAATATTATAATAAATTGATTTTTTATAAAAAAATCTATTATTTTGAATATGGAAGTAAAGAGAATCGGATATTTTTAAAATTAAATTAATTATTTATTTATTTCAACATAATATTTTTAATGATTGATTTGATTATAATATATAATATATATTTTTTAACACTTAACATTTGTTGAGTTATTTTATTTTATTTACAATTAATTAATACTAGCCGTCTAATTTTAACTTCAACTTCCTCCAACAATACCTTAATCTCACACCCCGCGCGATCCTTAAGTTGGGTGCGTGGAATTTTATATGGGGATTTTATGTGTTTCTTAAAATTTGATGTCGGGAGATTTTTTTTTTTTAATTTTTTAATTTTTGATTTTATTTTTTAGAATGGTCGATAGAGGTGTTATGATACCTGGGTCGAGCTCGGGTATCATGATACCCTAACTCGGTTTGAGTATTTTTTAGGTGGGTTCGAGCTCGAACTCGAGCTTAAACTTGAAGTGTCATCGGGTGTCATCAAGTAGTGTCATCGGATAGTGTCATTAGGTAGTATGATCTATTTTTATATTTCTTGAGCTCGAGTTTGAGTTCAAAGTGTTATAAATAGTGTAATCAGGTAGTGTTGTCGGATAATATTATCATATATTTAATTTATAAAAAATATTTTTTTTAAAAAAATTAGGTAGCTTGTAAGACTTTTAAACCCAACACATTTGAATTTGAGCCCAAGGTACCTGAGTCCGACCCGAGCTTAAGTTCAGTCAAACTAAGTTTGAGTTGAGTTTTGACCGAATATTATCACGGGTACTCGTTAGACTTCTCTGGTATCATAAGAGCTCTAGGTCTAAGGAAGGAAACATATATGTTCAAAGAATTGTAGGGGTAAGAAAGTAATTTAGGAAGCCGTAAGGGTAGAAATCTTTAATATTTAGCGTTCACACCGATCGCCAATGTAGAATTTTCGCTCTTGACCCAAGTTCTTCCCATATATATTTGTCACGCATGACTCGGTTGAACAAAAATCAAAAGAAATCTCTCTCTCTCTCTCTCTCTATCGATTACGTCATAACCTGACTTGATTTCTGGTATTTCCGGTGTGTCTGAAAAGAGAGAAAGATGAAGAAAACAGGGCTTGTAGCAGCTTCAATGGCGGCAGTCTCTGCCTCTTCTGCTCTCTCTTCTTCCTCTTCCTCCTGCAATTCCAAGTTTCAATTCTCACAACAGGTATCTTGCTTTTCTGACCTCCAAATCTTTATTGCCTTTTGTTTTCTTCGAAGTTTATTTTAGTGGGTTTCTTTTTTTGTTCTCCTGCGATTTTCTCTTTTAGTTTTCATGCTTTTGGTTAAAAGTTTGTAGCTTTAAAAAATTACAATCTCTCTTTCTGTCTCATTGGGTCGTCTTCTTTATCTTCATCTTGATAATTTCTCTTTGGAAGTTAGTGCTTTTCTTTTGTAGCTTTTGGAAAAAGCTGAAACTTCCCACAATCTAAACTCTCTCTCTCAACCTCTGTATCATTTTTTCTATGGGCCTTCTTCCTTTTCCTTTGTTCTTTACTAGTCCTTCTTGGAAACTCAATTTTCTATTCTTGATGGGGTTTGTGTCTCCAAAACCATAAGTAAAATTTTAAACTTCACAAAATTCAATCTCTCTCTCCCTCTCTCTTCAAAATCTTCTAATTTCTCTCAACTGAATCCTTTTTCCTTTTTCTTTTACTAGGAACTCCATTGGGTGTGCCCTGGAATTGATTCTAGAAAGCAATTTCTATTTTAAATTGGTAAATTCTCTGCTTTGACGTAATAAATGTGACTTTTCAGGACTCAATTTCCAGCAAAGACAGAGAAAATTCAAGTTCACAAGATAAGTTCGCACCAAGGTTCGATGGCTTGAGATTTATTGAAACTCTGGTCACTGCTCATAGATAATAACATAAGCTCTTGAATTTTCTGGGGATGGGGGGTTTCAATCAAATCCCCCCTTTTCTATTTTTCTTTTCTTTTGGTTTTGGATGGTTATAAAAGAAAAGAAAAAAAAATTATGGAGAAGTGGTCTGTAATCATTTTGGTAGCTTTCTTGAGATGAAAACAAAAAAAAAAAAGGAAAAGCTCTGTATGAGTCTCTTACTTTCTTATTTTCCACTGGCAAAAATTTATAGTGGTATAATATGAATATTTGTAAACTTTTTATTTATTTATTTATTTATTTTTCTTGGGTTGGAATTTAGGGAGATGCTTGCTGTGATCCGGTTCTGTGCAATTGAACTTTGCCAACCAAGATACAGCAAATGATTTTAAATGCCATTGCCAGTACAAAGTCAAATCAAACTTCTGCAGCTGCATTGAGTGTTCTAAGTACATTTTTGTAATTACATTTTGGAATTTGTCGCCCCCAAAATAGATGTCTTTTACGTAAGTTCAATTTTTGCCGCATATTTTGGTTTTATCTTATTATAAAAAAAAATTTCGATAGATGAAAATCAAAAAAAATAAATAAATAAATAAATAAAACTTGAACCCCATGTCTTTAAAAAAATATTAAATATATAACCATTAAACTATATCTATTTATAATTTATATTTATCTCTATTAAAAATAATAACCAATAAGTTTGACTTTTGTGTGTATTGTGATTGTGTTTGCATGTATATGTTTTTTTTTTTTTTAGTTAAATAGAGATTTAAATTTAAAATTATCAGATTATATGAAAAATTATAATTATTAGACTGTAACCTAGGTGACTTCTATACATGTACATGTACGTAAGCCTTTGAATTGCTAAAGGTATTGAAGCCTTATCTACATTTTTTTTTCTTTTTTGTGTTACAAGCCTTATCTACTATGTGAACAAAAGGTATATGCGTTACTAAAGGAACGCGCCACTTCACCAAACTTATAGTGGTTTGCACTAAGTATAAATCTTGGATTCGATTCATGAGAATTGAGAAATAGAATTTGAAAAAATCAACCATCTACAAAAGGCTAAACATTGTTCGGGTTGGATTAATCAAACGAATCCGGATATCGATCGATAAGTAATACACTAACACCAAAGGAATGCGCCACTTCGTGATAGGGATATTAGTGTTCTACATTTTTCTGTTTTGAGGGGTTACAGCATTTATCCCTAGAACTTTTTAGCACCATTGTCACGTACAGACAAGCTATTTGGAGATATTTTCACTCTGCTTTTATATAACGCAAATGACGATGCATTCCCTCTTTGGATAATATCAGTTTGAACGTAATCCCACTGTTGGGTGCTTACCATCAAACTTTAGCCTAATGGAGCTGTCGATTTTTTGTTCATATATTCCTCCAAAGGGGCAGACAAAGTGAGGGACAACCCAATAAAGGAATAGGATCGTCTTTGTTATGATCAGCAAATCCATGGCATTCTACAATAGATTGACACAAAAACACAAACCAACACATACATGCACCCCACACACACACACAGTGTTGATGTTTGTCTCATATGGCACATTCAATATAACCTGCCATTTTCCATTTTTTGGTGGGTGCACAAGGCCCATGTTGTAGTGCAACACATGGGTGACGCGGGAAGGCCCAAGTAAGAAGCTACTTTGATGGGCCTCCCCTAAAATAAAAAAAAAAAATTAATTTAATATCATGTGAACTATTGATTCACTTATCAGATATTAAATTAATAAGAATAAATACTCTACTTGATCTTAGCCAGAAGGCCGAGAAAAAGCCATTTTCCATGTTACAAAGCACATCCCACTAAGATAATATTTGATGGCTCCTAAAAGAAAAGTTCAAGGTTTGCACCCATTTGGGTGGTGTTTTCTTTTTCTTGGTTGTTCTTTTCTTCTCGACGGTCATGCTTAGGCCATATCTCCACTGGTACCAAGACCAACTGGTCGTCATGCTTATCCATGCGAAGGTGAATGTTGTAACAGTCCAAATACTAATAATTTTGAAGAGTTGAAGATGGTAACATAAGTATCAGTCCAAATCACGGATCACCAATTACCAATAACATGGAACAAGTTGGATGCCAACCTAAAAAGGGGAAGGGAATAGTTGTGAAGAAATGGTTTATAAGTTGCCATGTTACAGAAGTTGTAGTCCAGCGATGTTAGAGCTGGCATATTTGCTGTATGTTCCTTTTTTGACTTTGCCCACGTACGCTCAGCTCTCTTTGCCTGTTTTCTTTTTTCTTTTGGTGGCATGTGCTCTTGCCCATTTGGTTAAACAAAAAGACAGCGACCTGTTAATTGGAGCAACCCCTCATATTCAAACAAGAATATGACTCTTTTCATTCTTGAATGGAGTTATAAGGAGACTACCCCACTACATCTTGGCAAGGAACATTACACTTGCATTACACTAAGATATACTTTAAGAGACCCTATCACACCTAGGGTTGCTCTCCGAGCATGGCTAATCAAACTCCTTGGGTGTTCCAAGGGGATAGCCTAATGGTCACTATTAAGAGACTTAAGGAAACAATATTAATGAAGAGTTTGATTATAGGATCAAGATTTGATCTAATATATTTCTTTTCCCTTTTAGTTAGCTTTTAGTTATCTAATTGACTTTTTTATTTTTAGTTGATTCTCTTTCCTTTCTATTATTTAATTGACTCTTTTGTATTCCATAAATATGTATACTAATTTTGTATATATACATATGTACCAAACAATGTAATGGTATGGAAAATTCATTTCCTTTCAAATCAAACTTTGTCATGGTATCAGAACAGGTTTTCGACTTGTAAAATCTAGCTTTTTTTTTTCATTCTTTCTCGATAATGTCAAATCCAATGGCTCTTGAAACAAACCCAACCTCACCATACTTCTTACACCATTCAGATAATCCAAGTACCATGTTAGTTTCCCAACCATTGATTGGAGATAACTATCCAACTTGGTGTCGTGCCATTACCATGGCTTTTGAGACAAAGAACAAATTAGGATTCTTAGATGGGTCGATTGTGAAGTCAGAACCAGGTTCACCCATCTTCACCCTTTAGAGTCGTTGCAACAGTATGACATTATTTTGACTTCTCAATATAGTCAGCAAAGAAATTGCAAGCAGCGTCATCTTCATGGAAATAGCCCATGATGTATGACATGACCTTCGAGATCGTTTTTCTCAACAAAATACAAATCCAGCGAGCCATCGGCAATCATCTTCAGCAAAATAACTCCATCGCTGTTTACTACATGGTCTGAAAGCTTTATGGGATGAACTCAATATTTACAACTCATCCAGTACATGTACTTGTGGTCCCCCCCCCCCCCCCCCCTCCCTCCCGCAGCGTGATCGTCTTATCTAATTTTTTGATGGGCTTGAATGATACATATGTACCGTAAGAAGTCAAATCTTACTCATGAATCCTCTTCTATCTATCACTCAAGCATATGCGTTTGTGCAGCAAAGAAATTGCAAGCAGCGAAGAAATTGCAAGCAACGTCATCTTCATGGAAACAACCCATGATGTATGACATGACCTTCGAGATCGTTTCTCTCAACAAAATACAAATCCAGCGAGCCATCGGCAATCATCTTCAGCAAAATAACTCCATCGCTGTTTACTACATGGTCTGAAAGCTTTATGGGATGAACTCAATATTTACAACTCATCCAGTACATGTACTTGTGGTGCTGCTCAACAACTTACAACTTTCCAGCAGCGTGATCGTCTTATCTAATTTTTTGATGGGCTTGAATGATACATATGTACCGTAAGAAGTCAAATCTTACTCATGAATTCTCTTCTATCTATCACTCAAGCATATGCGTTTGTGCAGCAAGAAGAACGACAAAGGTCAGTACTTATGACCAATCCTGTATCGGACCAATCTACGTTCATGGCTCACCATGGAAGACAAAATTCTTCTTCTCCATGGCAAGATAAATCAAAACATCATAAACATTGTAATTATTGTGGAAGGGATGGACATATAGAGAAATGGTGCCGCAAGAAACAAGCTGATATGCGTTCTGCTACATCTAACCAGCCCAAAAAGGATCAATCTCGGCATGAGCAAAATCATACACCAAATCATAATCGACCAATTGTAGTTATTGCGGATAGTGTCCCATTTTCTTCTCATAGATTGCCTTTCACTGAGGAACAAATACAGCAACTCCTCTCCTTAATTCAATCAAATAACACCACCTCTTCTCATCCTTTAGCTAACTTGGCAGGTATGGTTTCTTGTTTTTCTTCTCATTACGATGACACTTGGGTAATTGACTCTGGATGCAGTGATCATATGACTCACGATCTAAATTCCTTGTATGATGCCTCTTGTCATAATAGCCAACTTGTCAAACTCCCAAATGGTAGCATTGTTCCAGTAACTCACTTAGGCTCTATTAAATTTTCACCAATTTTTCATTAGACAACGTTTTGTATATCTCTTCTTTTAAGTTTAATTTCCTATCTGTTAGCAAAATCACAAAAGCTCTTAATTGCTCTGTCACTTTTTTCTCATACTGTTGTGTTTTTCAGGACCTGAAAACGAAGAGGATGATTGGATTTGGTAGAGAACATGATGGTCTTTATTACCTTGATTTAAAATTCAACCACACTAACTCTTTGTTATCTATTACTACAAAGGACAAACAAGACTTATGGTATTGTCGTCTCGGCCATCCCAGTTCAAGTATTTCACCTATTTTCTCTCGTTTAGATCTCAGTATCAATTTTTTATCTAAATGCACTTGTATGATGTGCCTTTTAGCAAAACAATCACGACTTCCTTTTCCACATGACTATATTTCTTCTAAATCTTGTTTTGATTTAATTTATATTGATATTTGGGAACCATATTCTACTCCCACTATTACTGAAGTATGTTATTTTCTCACAATAGTGGATGATCTTTCACACACTACCTAGACATATTTGATGCGTTTTAAATCCCAAACCTTTACCCATATACGTTATTTCTTTTCTATTGTTAAAACACAATTTGATGTCTCCATTCGTCAAGTGCGTAGTGACAATGCACTTGAATTTTTTAATCATGACATCAATGAATTTTTTAAATCTATTGGTGTCCTTCATCAACATAGTTGTGTTTACACACCCCAACAAAATGAGGTTGTTGAACGTAAATACCGTCATCTACTAAATGTTGCACGAGTCTTGCGATTCCAAGCTAATTTACCTTTAACATTTTGGGGTGAATGTATTCTTACTGCAACTTATCTTGTAAACAGAACCCCTACAACAGTTCTTCATGGCAAAACCCCTTTTAAATTTTTGTTCAATAAAATTCCTACATATCACCATTTACGTGTTTTTGGCTGTTTGGTTTTTGGTCAAAATAATCATCCCAAATATAAATTTGATTTACGTGCTTTACCAGGTATATTTCTTGGTTACCCATATGGCCAAAATGGATTTAAGATTTTTGATATTAAATCTCAAACAATTTATGTGAGTAGGGATATCGTATTTCATGAAAAACTATCCATGTTCTCCCCTTCCATTAACTGACACCGGTGACTCAACTTATCTACCTACAAATTCCAATGTTGAACCCACCACTACGCATTCCATAGTACCCCTTCGTCGCTCACAATGAGTGACTCGTCCTCCGACAAAATACCAAGACTATCATTGCTCTCAAGCTCAACATCAATCATCTTCAACTCTTTCAGGTACTCAATATCTTTTAGAAGATTATCTTTCTTTCCATCGTTTCTCTCGTAGACACTGTGCTTTTCTTGGTGCCCTAACCTCTATTGCAGAATGCAAAACGTTTACCCAAGCTGTACGAGTACCTCAGTGGCAAGAACCTATTAAAACAAAACTGAATGCCCTTGAAGCAACAAATATATAATCTATTATGCCTCTTCCATCGGAGAAGAAACCCATTTGATGTAAATGGGTTTATAAAATCAAAAGACATTCTGATGGTAGCATTAAACGCTACAAGGCACATTTGGTAGCCAAAGGATATACTCAAATTGAAGGGGTGGATTATCATAACAAATTTGCTCCGGTAGCCAAATTGGTGACTGTCCGAGTTCTTTTAGCCATTGCTGCCATTCACCGTTGGCTTCTTTATCAGTTTGATGTGCAAAATGCCTTCTTACATGGCCCACTACAAGAGGAAGTATACATGTGTTTATCTCTGGGACATCCACAGCAGGGGGAGAAACATCTGGTTTGCAAACTTCATAAATCTTTATATGACTTGAAGCAAGCCGGAAGAAATTGGTTTACTACATTTTCTACTGCCTTATTAGAAGTCGGTTTTACAAAGTCACATACTGACAATTCTTTATTTTGTCTCCATCGTGAATCATCTTCTATTTTCCTCCTGGTTTATGTGGATGATATCGTCATGACTGGAAATGACCCAAAACTTTTATCACAAATCAAGATCTTCTTATTACCATACTTTCGCATCTTGGTTCTCTTAAGTATTTTCTTGATATTGAGGTAGCTAGATCTTCTCATGGCATCTACCTATCACAACACAAATATGTCATGGATCTTCATACAGATTCTGGCCTCATTGGTGGTCGTATTGCTCATACACCTATGGAGCAAAATCTCAAACTTACAGACTCTATTGGTGATTTGTTAGAAGATTCCTCCTCTTATCGTCGTTTAGTTGATCGTCTTATTTATTTGACAATTACTCGACCTGATATTACATTCGTTGTTAATGTTCTTAGCCAGTTTATGCATCAGTCTCGTCAGCCGCACTGAGATGCTGCTCATCCGCTGCTTCGCTACTTAAAGAAAACTCCAAGTCAAGGCATTTTATTGTCTTCTTCTAGTCCAATAGAGCTTATTGCTTTTTCAGATTCTGATTGAGCAAACTATCCTCAAACTCGTTGGTCAACCACATTGCATCTTCCTTGGTCATAGTTTGATATCTTAGAAAAGTAAAAAGCAACAGACTGTATCACATTCGTCGGTTGAGACCGAATATCGTGCCATGGCTACCACTACACGGGAAATTATTTGGGTTCAATCTTTACTTAGTGATCTTGGCATTTGTTTATCATCTGTCACTACTCTATATTGCGACAACCAAGTAGCATGTCATATTGCTACTAACCCAATTTTCTATAAGCGTATCAAGCATCTTGAAATTAATTGTCATATTGTTTATGAAAAGTCTGAAGCTGGGATCGTTCAACATCTTGTCATCTCTACTACAAACCAACCGGTTGACATTTTCATCAAAACATTAAGCAATAATCAATTTTTGTTTCTTCAAAGTAAGCTGGGCATTCCTGACCTCCATGCACTAGCTTGATGAGGAGTATTAAGAGACTTAAGGAAACAACATCAATGAAGAGTTTGATTATAGGATCAAGATTTGATCTAATATATTTCCTTTTCCTTTTAGTTAGCTTTTAGTTATTTAATTGACTTTTCCATTTTTAGTTAATTCTCTTTCCTTTCTATTATTTAATTGACTTTTTTATATTCCATAAATATGTAAACTAATTTTGTAGATATACATATGTACCAAACAATATAATGGTATGAAAAATTCATTTCGGGTGATCTGATGATCTCGGGTTCAAATCCCAATATAACAAAAAAAATAAAAAAAAAAACAACCCCTTGGGTTGAATATCGTAGACATCATCTGACAATTCAGTCTTGCACTTGTGTTGCGCAAAAGAGTCATATTATCTTCGAAGTTACCAAAAATCAACTCCTTAGGATGAATCTAGGAAGTTCCAGTGTCATGCAATGAAGAAAAAATGAACAAGCAATCTAGGCCAGTTCAAGCAACATAGGACATAAACAATAGAAGAGTTTTGGCTTGGTTAACTCTCCGCGATAAAAGTTTAATGGCAACTAAAGCAACACATACGAGAATAATCACATCCATGTACCAAGCTAAGGACAGCTTCAATGAAAACACACGATTTTGTCAAAATCATAAACAAACCACATGCTTTTGATCAATATCAACAACCAAACAAAATATTAAGTTATACCTTTCGAGTTAATGAAAGAATATCGACTCAAGTATACTATACAAGGCTCAGAACGCAGCATAATTGTGAAGCGCATGATTGTGAAAACCGTGATTTTAAACTAGATTATACCAAGAAAAATGAGAAGGAAAAAGTGGGAAAACTACACCATTTCACTCCTTCAATATAACTGAACCAGTAGCACAAGTAGTCCCACTGTAATCATAACAACCGAAGATTGAGTGCCCAATATCTCACCTCCGCTCTTAGTGACTGTACTTTTGGTTTGCTGTGATGCTGGTCCTTCTGCAGGGCATGCGAGACCTTCCTTTCCTTCATGGCATTCACTGGAAAAAAGACCAGGCGGGTACTTGCCGTAAAGGTTTATGTAGCTGAACAGAGTTGAAGCACAGTCATTGCTTACGTCATTCAGGTCTTCAGCGTAAGGGCAGGCAAGTTCCTTGAAGGCTGCACAGCATAGGTTTGGTGGGTATTTTGGTCCTTTACACTGGCTTGTGATAATCGTGTAATTCAGAAATTCAAAGTTATCAGGGCAGCCTGCAGATGCCATCCATTAATTACTCTTTCAGTTTTTCATAAACCATTTTTTTTTTTAAAAAAAAAAAAAGGCAAAGCAGTCACATGCAGTAATAAAGCTACTACTTCAGAGAAACAGAGCTCCTCTCACATTGGAAAATCCATACCATTTTGGAAGAACTTGGTTTTTGCCATATAAAATCCAACCTTTTAGGATTTTATA
Source organism: Dillenia turbinata (assembly GCA_037126225.1). Taxonomy (NCBI): domain Eukaryota; kingdom Viridiplantae; phylum Streptophyta; class Magnoliopsida; order Dilleniales; family Dilleniaceae; genus Dillenia; species Dillenia turbinata. Next base: position 6,913,480 of record JBAMMX010000021.1, on the reverse strand, counting down.
AAGTTTATTTACAACAAATCTCAATTTTGCACTTCATTTTCTTTAAAGATTCACTGGCTTTCTAATACAAATCAAAATGACAAAGGCAACCAAAATGGTAAAGCATGCTCAATCTGCGAAAACTGCGACCTTAATATCCGAGAACATAAAAGAAACCAAGATGCCCATTGCCTCAACTATAATAAGCATCGGCATATAAGTGCAATTTCAAATGTTCCAATCATGAAGCTTCAAAATTAGTAATAGGGTTTGAGAAAGAAAGAGGACCATATTAATTAACAAAAGTATAAACTAGGCTTAGAAATAATTCACATAATATTTTACGGACGTAGTAGTAGTGCCTTGGGTGTTTGAAGCACAATGAATACAGATAGCACCAATCTGCCAAAATATAACTTTCCCATTTGAGATTCTCCTCTCTTATCTCTACAAGGTTTAGATCTTCACATCATAATATGAACATTAAAGTTTTCTGATAAAATTTGATGGCGAGCGCAACATCAAATCAGACACTCTATTTACTATTCACACTCTCAACTGCTGCTAAGGTCTAATCCACTGCAAAAGTTAAGAAATATCGACCTTCCTTTCACTAAATCAATGCAGGGCTACATAACTGACATGGCATCATGGGCCACAAACACCCCTACTCTACTTGTACAATCTCATGATTTATAGCCGCGTTAGTAGATTCCAAACTCAGTTTTATGATTTTACTCTTTACACGAGTATGGTGCAATCTAAACTTTTACAATCTTGGACAAATGTCAAATGCATATCCTCAAATTTCTGAGACGAAACGAAGCATTTCTTTTATGAGGAAGAAAAGGTGAATTAAACTTATGGACGAAGTGATTTAAATCCAAATTGACAGATTTGCTTTAGATGATAAACAACATATTTCTAATGTTTCAGTTACAGTCAGCCCTATAATATATAAGTTGAACACATCGGCACAAATTATTTTGAAATGTTATGTCATGTTTGTTATATTTCCTCGTGTCCATATTGTGCTGTCTTTTATGTTATTTCCAAGTATAAGCTTCAAAGTTTGATTTGTCTTGTATTTAGTGTTTGTTATCTATATGGTTGGGTCCCAGATGCAGATTAGCATCACATTAATATAAACCATGTAATCAACGGGCTCAGAAGACAACAGAGTTTGCTTCTCTTATAGATATCCCGAGTTCGATTCTCCTAGAAGGCTAGGGGACGACATCCCAGCTTCAGAAGCTTGGGATCGTCTAACCGCATGACCAGAAAAGATAAACCCACAAACGTCAAACAACACTACTTGGTACTTTGCCCATGTACGCTTGTGTGATACACCTAAAAGCCCGAAACTTGAACGCGCAAAATTCTAAGTTTGCTTATGCAGTTCTTACTATTTCCTGTTTCTTAATTCCCTAGCAACCAATCAACTTCTAGATTCTTCAAGCTAATTAAGTACAAACTACAGGAACAAGGAAAATAATCTTAAAAGCCACAAACAAAAAGCTACAATATACATCGTCTAGGAAATGGGAAAATGAAGAGAATACAAGGTCGGTCTTAAATCCCAACCAGATCTACAAGGATACACTAATAATTTCTACTTGCAATTTACCCAATCACATACTTTCCAATTTAATCCCATGAAATATTTCTCATGAAAACTACAAACCCAGCTCCTGAATTTGACTACTAAACCCAGAGAGGGAGGGAGGGAGGGAGAGAGAGAGAGAGAGAGAGCAAACTTTTTTTGGTCTGGAGAAGCGAACGACCAGTGAAGGCATTAGATCCAAAGATATCATCTGCGCAATTTCAACAATTAGATCGACCAATTTATTCATTTGCAAAGAATTGTTCAAAAGATGGAGAAATTTGAAAAGAACTTACCAGAAATGAAGCTGGAAGAGGTCGAATCTGTGAGAAGAAATAAAATGACTACAAAGGAAAGAACAGTGAAGACGCATCTATTTGGCGAAAGCGCCATTGATTATAGTTGGATCAATCGTTTTACAGATCCACCTTCGTCTTCTTCTATATATATTTATATATAGAGAGAGAGAGTTAATTACGAGACCAAGAACGCCGTTCCACAGCTCAACCGGTGGATATCGATGACTGGCAACACGAAGTCCAACTAAACTAGAACTTAAGACCCTTTCTCTGACTAGCCGACCAAAAAACAAAAAGGGGGAAAAGTTTACTCTCAACTCAAATCTTCATCCGGGGTATGTGTTACATTATCTTGATTATAACTAATTTTACATAATTAAATAAAATATAAAATAGTGTCACACTTGAAATTAGATTATCATTTAACCATTGTATGTATCAATTATTTTATTAAAAAACAAAATCCACCTTATGCTTATGATTGGAGTCCAGTGTTTTTAAAATTATATCTAATTAATATCTTTTAAAACCAATCAAAACTGATAAAATCGATAAATTATTTAAACCGGTTTAAAGAGATATATGGACTTTATTTTATTTTAAAATATATAATAGACAAATTATATATATGATATCATGGTAATATTATACATTTTATAAAACGATCCGATCAATAAATCAATAAACCGATAAATTGGTTAACTTATTTACTGACTCAGTTCTAAAAACATTGATGGAGTCCACATTCGAGAAGGAACTATACCAAACCAACTTGTGATAATAAATAATTGAAAGCATCAACGATCTGTAAGTTGAGTGACAAAATATTAAATTTTTAGATTTTGAGTTTGAGTGTTGAAAATAAAAAAAAGATATTGAAAGAATTAATTCTTAAATTGAACTCACAGCTATTCAAATTAAACTAATAGGATTTTTGGATATCGGTGATTAAGTAAAAAAATAAATAAATAAGTAATTGAAAGTATTACATGAAAGATGGGATGCGAAGGTATTGGATGAAAGGATTGGTGAAAGAAAGACCTTCCTTTAGGATTCATGGTAGAAAATTCCCTCATAAGGACCTAAATAAATTGGTGTACCTCATCTATGGCACACTCAAGAAATGGTGTCATCGTAGCACATGCAATTACAATTTGTGACCCGCATATCATACTTTTCATAGTTGAAATAATTTTATATTCTTTTGAGTCAAGTAAGATAAATTTTTATTATTAATTTTGTATATAAGAAATTTCGTTACTTGTGTAGATAATTAGCTCAGTGTTTTTGCTATATTTACATAAAATGAGTTTATTAGTTGGGTACCTGAATAATGTTGGTAGAATTCACGTCATTGTGTAAAGAAAAACAAGCGTTGCCAAATATTATAAAAGCAAAAAAACATTTAAATTACACCTTTTGAATCAGTGAAAGAATGATGGTATTGTAGTATAGAAGGCTGATGAGGAAGTACGATTTTAAAGCACATGTTCAGGAAAGACAATAGAAAAGAGAGAAGGAAGAAAAACAAGGAAGCATTGCTATTTCTCTCTTTCAGTATAATTGAAGGAGTCCAGCCATGATAATATGCATTGAGGAATTGGTGCTCAACATCTGACCTCCATTGGTTGATGGCGATGACAGTGGAGGAGCTTTGGGGCACTTGGGACCATCTGGAACCTCTTGCATTCAATGGAAAAAATGTCAGCTGGGTACTTATCAAGCTGAATATAATTACGGAATAATAGGTGGTTAGGACGTCGTCCAATAAATCTTCATCAGGGCAGACCTGTTTCTCCGAGAGAGAGAGAGAGAGAGAGTTGGGCCTTTGGCCAGCCTTTTGTTTGTTTATGTTTGGATTATTTTAGTTGATTCACGTGTGGCAAAAGTATTTGAATAATTTTCAAAAAAATAAAAAAGATCGGCTATAGGATTATCTTAAAGTGTAGAGTCTCTCAAAAATTGACCCAATCGTACGTATTTCGAGCGGATCTCACGGTCGAGATAGTGATCACGATATTAATTGAACCACCATCGCAATACCACGACGTCAAAATCCTCAGTCCGACGATCGTTGTGACGGAAAAAATTCCTTGCTTAAAATTTTTCTCATGCCCTTATTTTATTCTTACTCTAGAGAATAATTTTCTCTCTCAATATTGCACTCATCGGCCATGAACAATATACTAATGTAAAGCAGTCGGCCATGTATGTTCCTCACAGAAAGATGACTTACTTACAAAATAAAAATCTAGTCACTTCGGAGAGAGAGGGAGTAGTTATCTTAGGGTGCTTAATGGTATAATGGGAGTTATAGGAAGTTATCCCATAACTTCCTAAAATGCCCCACGATGTGGGGCATAAAAAACTAATATCTCCTACTTGCACACGAGAACATTTAATATTCGTCACAAAATCATAACTCATGCGATCATCTCATCACCCTACCAGATTTTCATATAGGATTGGGCATCGTGTGACTTGCGAGTACACCTACAAGCAATGATCTCTCGATGCACCTGTTAGGATGATTGAGAAGCCATCGTTAGTATCAAAAGAACTCGCTGCACCCCAAATCCAAGGCTAATTACATCCATCGAGCTACTTTCCTCATCGAAAGTAATCCCCAATAAACGCTCGACTGTGTATCCACTATTATGCTTACATTCCAACATGGACAGACATAATAGGCTAGCCGATGAATACAATATAATGATGTAATATCAATTGGTTTTCATTTTCCCAAACTCGAATCTATTATCCTCAATTCAGCTCTTTTCTAGACCTATCCCCCAGACCTCAATTTATCTTCTGGGCCATCGGTAAACAGACTAAAGTAGCAACACTGAGCTAAGATTTCTAGAAACAGTCGAAAGTGATAAGGGTACAAGAGATCTCACTCAATGGATCTCGGGTCTCACACAGTGGGAACGGGGATCTAAATCAGTCAATGTCTCATATAATGCTCCCACTATCCCTGGTCGACATATCACACGCGGTATGAAACGCGTGTTACAGTGTTATTCATCCATCTTTCAAAGAGCATATATCAGATTTCTCAAATACTGTGCAGGTATGGGACTCGGTCTACACATAAAACTTTACCCAGAGATCTCAAAGAGAGTATCTCAGAGATAATATCACTAGTCATAGGTGATATCTGAGAGCTCAAACCTGGCTACTTATAGGCAACATGGATGTGGGTACGTCCATGCAGGTTATATCGCATATGACCTCATCCTGAACACATATCAGGGCGACTTATATTCTAGTAGGGTTACTCTCAAAGCCTCTTACATCTAGAAATCGTCTCATCTCCGCTCACTCAAAGTTAAAGGTGGTCACTCGTGTGAGGGAGTCGACCACGCCTGCCTGACATATCATTTATCATAATATATCACAAAATATATGATAATAAAATAGTGCAATGAATAAGTGACTCAATCATGCACACATATTATATATATATAACACAATAAGCATCAGTACAAAGTGAGAAATGTCAATATACATGCAAACCCAATGATTTCTATATCTCATACAGGAATCTCTCACAATGGGTTTATTGAAGGGATCAGCCAACGCGCTGTATAGTAATGTACTTAAGTTATCACTTCACCCTTCTCGGTGATGTCTCTCATAACGTGGTATTAAGTATCAATGTGTTTGGACTTACTGATGGTCTCAAGTGTGGTCAAGGGCGGCCTGATTTTCTCAATAAATCATCACTGACCTCTCACTGTTTGCCACAACCCCTAAGTGACCTAGAAATATCCGAAACTAAACACTCTCCTGAACTGCCACTAAGCGTACCACAAGCTTAGTTTCTATCATAGATAGAGATATATAGGTTTGCTTCTTGCTACTCCAAGACAGCAAAACCTGATATCAATTTGCATACATTCAGATCGCTAACCCAGTCGGTATCTGAATACCCATCAAAATGCAAATCACCTCCTCCGTAACACAAGGAGAGGTCCGCAGTTCTTTTGAGATATCTCGGAATCCTTTCACTGCTCTTTAGTGATCCCCTCTAGGATTCGATCGATACCTAATTACCATAGTGACTGCAAAGTAAACGTTCGATCGTGTACGCGACACTGCGTACATCATAGTTCTCAAAGCACTGGTACAAGGGACTCTACTCATTTCCCTTGTCCTTTTCTGAGTCTTAGGACATATGTCAAGAATTAGACTTTAACCTTTTTAGCGATAAGAGTATCTTTAGGGTCGTAGTCAATTTTTTCGAAGCGCTCGAGAACTCCCTTGATGTTGGACTCCTGTGAAAGAGTCAACACCTGTCTCGAGTGATCCCTCTGGATCTTAACTTCGAGGAAGAACTGAGTCTCACCCATGTCCTTCACATCAAGACTCGACAATGTCCACATCATCGTGGTCATCAGATACTCTCTGTTGTTCCCAGTCAACAGAATGTCATTCACATAAGGACATGATCACAAAAGAATCAAAAGAACGTAAAAGGTATACGCGATGATCCTCCTCGATCATCACGAAACCGTGAGATATCACCTCCTCATGAAATCTCAAGCGTCACTATCTGGATTGATGATTAAGGTCACATGTCGACTTCCGAAGTCAACAGACCTTATCATTCTGATCTACATGAATAAAGCCAGATGGTTGTTCTTTGTAGATCTGCTCATCCAAAACTCGTACTCAGGAAAACAATCTCAACGTTCATCTAGTCTCACTCCAGATCCATATCATGTCCACGACAATCGCTAAAAGTAAACGGATCGAGGTAATATCGCCCTCTATCTGAGTAACCCCTGGTTATCAGATGGGTCTTATACCTCTACACCGATCCGTCGACCTTTTTCTTGATGTTGAGAACCCATATGTTCCCAACGACCCTACTACCCTCAGGCAAATCAACTAGATCTCAGATCCCGTTGATTCTCATCAACTCCTTTTACCCATGGCCTTTAATCAATGGTCCTCCATAGAACCCTCAAGAACCTCTAAGACAGTTAAAGGTTTCTCGTAATCCTCAAGAGTCATACTGAGAGCCTCTCCCTCAATCGGGAAGCGATGGTTAGGTACGCGTTCTCGACTACTCTTAAGAGAAGGAGAAACCTTTTTTACCTCTAGATGGATCGCTCCCACTAGAACCAAGATCCATAATGGATTCTTAGGTCCTGCCACTGGGATCAGCTAAAACCTACACTCATCCATCTGATAAAAGGTAAAGTTCCAATTGATTTCAACTCTCATAGGGAAATCATTTTCAAAAAATTCGACATCATGAGACTCAATTTCAGTGAGAGTGCCATCTGTATGCTCATTAGAACACAACCCCCTGGAGTGTTCTGAGTATCTCATAAAGATACATCTCTTTTCTCGCAGGCCTAATTCGCCATGTAAATGCGAGAAACAGTGAACATACGCGACACAACCCCATAATCTCAAATGGCTAAGGTCAGGCTATCTCCCTGTCCAAAACCCATATGGAGTACTGACTGCGGACTTCAATAGAACACGATTGAGAACGTAGGCTGCAGCCAATAGCGCATCTCCCCAATGGGAAACGAGTAAATTGGCTCGCGCCATCATCGACCTCATCGTCTCAAACAAAGTCCTATTCCTCTCTCGCAGCTACTCTACTCCACTGAATAGCAAGGAATAGTCAGTTTCTCGTAATACCCTTCTTGAAATAGAGCTCTTCAGACGAATACTTGCGCCCTCGATCGGTTCTGAGAGTCTCTTCTCTCAAATCTAATTGATTCTCAATCTCGCTAATAACCTCCTAAGACACCTCAATGTTTCAGACTTACGCGATATTAGATAGACATAATCGAAACGTAGGTAATTATCTATGAACGTAATAGAGTACCCAACACCATTCAGGTTTTCACGTTCAAAAGGCCATAGATGTTGGAGTGAACCGACTACAATGGAGTCCTAGCCCTCATTGCAATGTCGAATGGTTTTCTTGTAATTTTGCCGTCTAGGCAAGACTGGTTAGCGGGCCCTATAGACCACTCACTGCCAACCGGTTCATCCTCTCTCACACTAAGAGGATAACAAGAAAAACCATTGAAAGGAATCACTTCCAGTACATTTAGTCCCTCACGGATCAAAATAGAACAAATCAAAGAATTGTCGTAATAAATGGAAATTATAAAATTTCTAAATTGACAGAGCATATCCTAGGTTGAAATCAAGTTCCGTCGAACCTTTGGCGCGTAAATGACGTACAGAGTTTAGCAACTTTGCAACTCCAACTTGCAAGTGCTGCTCCCTCTGATGTCGACAAATGCTCTGTTTCTCTACGTAAATCCTCCTACTTGAGGACTCACTAAGCGGAACTATATAAGCACGCTCCTATGTCGAGTTACGTAGTCGGTTGCTCCTGTGTTTACAATCCACGAAGGAGAGAAAACAGAGAGCAACTCAAACCACGTAAAGAATGAAGAGATAATTTTCACCCATCGCACTCACGAGCGAAATGACCAAGTCTACTATAGATGTAGTACTACACCTTGGTCGTATCCAACTCCTTCTCGCTACGCATTATTATTATCGGTTTTCTGAATTGTTTTCTTCTTACCTAAATCTCGAGTCTCACAGAAGTTCTTGCTCGACTCCACCGCATAAGCATGATCCGAGTATGGCCTACTCGCCTCTAGATGCTCCTACTCGAGATCACTGTGTCTATTCACATTAGTGAAAGTACGAATATTTTCATCGTATGTGAAATAGACTTTCATGATTTCTCATGAATCAGGTAAAGAATTGGATCGCATCCAGCACTAGAAAACATATCCGAAAAGAAAACATATCCGAAATAGGCTCGGTCACATTCCCCAACTCGGCGATCATATTCGACATTTTTATCAAATATTATATCACCGTATGATCAACACTTTTCTTATAAATTATTACACTTATAAGTCAGTATCATCATCTCAGGATCCGTAAAAGCACCACAATGCTCTTTATAGGGTGAGCCTAACCGATAAAGCCATATGATATCGCTTATATATTGGGATCACATCATCGAACATTCTACACTGGAGAATTACCCTAACTCGGCCATCATTCCTCTTCCATGCACGTGATGTCCCCTAATCTTGTCTGTCTGAGGTGTGGAACCCTCCTCGGAGTCTACCATCTCTTACCTTAGAATTTTAATTACATCTTGCCCATCGAGGATAAATTGAATCTACTGGTGAAAAATCACATAATTATCATCATTCAATTTTATCCCCCGTGTAAATATCTAATACGATAATTTTAGAAGCAGTCATAGAGATAATCGTGACTTGTGATACTTATTCTCACATTTTGTGCACCGTACGAATCAACAAGACCCAAATAATTCGAATATATACCCCAAGACGAGCGTATGAATCAACAGACACCATACACCACAATCTGGGATAATATCTCACCATTTGGACTAGGATTCGATGCACAAAAACCCACAAAAAGTCACTTTTATGAATGTTGGACCCTCAAAAATTGAAAAAATTTTAATTTCAGACGACCTGACGTGCCGTCGGCAGTCCTACGTGCCGCCATGTGCCGGCGGCGTGTCCCCACGCTCCTACACGCACTTGGGACAATTTCTGGCGCGTGCCAGACGCGCAGCGCATCCGGAAAGCATAGGCGCGCGGGTCACGCGCCTGCACACACGTGACTCTCATGCGAGGGTCGGTTCCGGACCCGGGCACGGGTCGGAATCCGAAACCCGGTCCGGAGCCGGTCTCGGGTTGGGCGTGGGTCGAGGGACACATGTCCGGGTTGTAACCGACCCGGACGGCCTGACTAGTTCACTCGCCTTTCGCGCGCGTGAACCGCACGCGCCACATCCCTTTCGCTACACGTGCCTGCCTCACGCGTGTATCTCACGCGTCTGGGAGTTGGGCTTCGTCTTCTTCCCCCAACTTCTCTGCAACAAATTTTTTTTTTCGACCCGGTTTTCGGAAACCTTACATTCCGGTATCAACAACATGCAATATATATATCAAAATGTAAATCTAGAAGATATAAACATGGATCTACCAATTTTATGTACTGATTTGACCTAAAACTCGCCAAATCTGGGGTTGAAGGGTTCGGTAACTATTCACGACCGAATGCTTCAATCAGAATTTTTTTGGCCTAAACATGCTCAAAAAATTACGAAAAAAATTATTTTCACGTTCTAGGGATCATGGGTAACTCAATGGTGTTCTCGAATTCACGAAACTCATCCGTGATGTAAATACCAAATTTTTATATCCTATAAAATAAATCCGAAAATTATTTTTTAATAATCAAACGTATGCTCTGATACCAATGTTGGATTATTTTACTCGATTCACATGCAGCGAAAACATTCGAATAATTTTTGAAAAAATAAAATAGATCGGGTATAGGGTTACCTCAAAATGTAGAGTCTCTAAAAAATTGACCCAATCGTATGTACCTTGAGTGGATCTCGCGATCAGAATGGTGATCACGATATTAATCTAACCACTACCGCAATACCACGACGGCGCAACACTCAGTCTGACGATCGTTGTGACGGAAAAAATTTCCTATTCGGAATTTTTCTCATGCCCTTAATTTATTCTCACTCTAGAGAATAATTTCTCTCTCAATATTGTACTCATCGACCATGAATAATACACTGACTTAAAGCAATCGGCCATATATGTTCCTCACAGGAAGATGACTTACTTACAAAATAAAAGTCTAGTCACTTCGGAGAGAGAGGGAGTAGTTATCTTAGGGTGCTTAATGGTATAATGAGAGTTATGGGAAGTTATCCCATAACTTCCTAAAATGCCCCATGATGGGCATAAAAAACTAACATTTTGGGCTTTCTTTTCTTACCAGAGAGAGAGAGAGAGAGAGAGAGCTGACATTTTATTGCTGGAGAATAGAGCGACTGGAAGGGTGCATAGTTTCTATTTTTGGGAAAGTGTTGTAGTTATGATCAACTACATGATTGGTTGGTGATTCTGTTTTTGGACAATAATTAGAGGACTTCTCAATCTCAAATTTGAACGGTGGAGATTGGATTTGGTGGTTTGAAGGTGTTGTTATTTGACCCGAACAGTAGCCTTTTTTGTGAGAAATTTTTGCACTTTTCTCATTTGTTTTGTTGATTTGTTGGATACTTTGGAGTTATGTACTTCTTGAATTTGGTAGAAACACCTTTTGTATTCCTATTTAAAGTATAGTTGAGATTTAGAGTGGACTCTGTTGTTAAATTTAGGGGTTTCCATATAAAAATTGTGTGTGCTCTTTGTGTTCTTTGTGTGTGCTCTTGATTTAATTTGGTTGGCATTATTTGTACATTAGGTTTGCTATCTTTGGTGTTTGTTACCTGTCATAGGTTTAGTCAAACGAGAGAGGGTTCCTTGTTCCGCTACGTTCTTTCCCAACAAAGTGATATCAAAGCCAACATTAACGTGAGTTTGTTTTGACTAAGTGATGGAGAGCAATTTTACTAAAATAGTTTGTTGGAATGGCACATATTACTATATATGGAGAAATAAGAGCAAAGATTTGTTGTTTGTGAAAAAACTGCCTTTACCTATGTTGGCTGCTAAAAAGTCTGAGTCTAAAAGTGATGAGGTATGAAAATTTGAGTATGAGTAGGTTTGTGGTTATATTCGATAGTTTGTGGATGATAATGTCTATAATTATATATGCAATGAGACACATGCATAGACTTTGTGGAATAAGCTTGAATTATTGTATACTTCGAAGATCGGCAAGAATAAGCTAGTTTTGTTAAAGAAGATGATGCAACTAAGATACAAAGAGGAAAGTTCTGTGACAAATCACTTGAATGAGTTTCAAGACATGATTGACCAATAGTCTAGAATGGGTATAAAGTTTGATAACGAGATTTTTGGGTTTTGGTTACTTAACACTTTACCAGATTCATGGGAGACATTTAGGATCTCCCTTATTAACTCAGTCCCAAATCATATTGTGTCTATAAAACTTGCCAAGGGTGGTGTTTTGAATGAGGAGATGAGAAGAAAGTTTAAAGCTTTATATCATCACAGGAAGAAGTTCTTTTTACCAAAAATAGGGAGAGAAGTAAGCAAAAATTTGTGAAAGGTAGAGATAAAAGTAGAAGTAAGTTTAAATTAAAGTACAAGAATATGAAGTGTTATCATTGTAGAAAGATGGATAACATCAAGAAGTATTGTTACCAATGAAGAAGAGAGAATAATGGTAGCAATAACAAATGTGAAAGAACAAATCAAAAAGATGATGAACTAGTTGTCACTACTGCTACTACTGATGTTGTTCATGAAATAGAAAATGTTGTGAACTTCACATGTGATGAAACTAGTTGGGTGGTAGAAACTGCTGCAACTTGCCATGTTATACGTCACAAAGAATTCTTCACTTCCCACATATCTAGTGATTTTGGAACTTTGAAGATGGGTAATGACATTGAGTCCCATGGTGTAGGTATTGAGATGTGTGTTTAGAGACTAATAGTGGAGTATAGTCGATGTTAAAAGATATTAGGCATGCACTCGACATTTAGGCACCAGAAAACCACTCCAAAGATATCTGAGCTTAATGGCTTGGCTAAGTGGATAAACAGAACTTTGATAGAGAGAGTAAGATATTTGTTTTCAAAAGCAAAACTGTCGAAGTCTTTTTGAGGCGAACCTTTATATATGATGACGCATATGATCAATTTGTCATCTAGTGTTCCACTATAGGGTGATGTTCCTGATAGAGCGTCTTTTGGTAAGGATATCTTTTGTAACCACCTTCATTTGTTTAGTGCAAGACTTATGTATATGTCCCAAAAGATATGAGATCACAGTTGGATGTCAAGACACGTAAGTACATTTTTCTTGGTTATGGTCAGGATGAGTTTGGTTACAAGTTGTATGATCCTATAGAGAAAAATCTTGTTAGAAGTTGAGATGTGGTGATTTGTGAGAATTAGACTGTCAAAGACATTGGGAAGGGGGAAGAGACATCTGGGAGCAGTAATGATTCCTTCTGCTTAGAATGACTATCAGCATTAGGATGAGCAACAAGACATGGATGATGATAATGTCCAGACATATCAATTACAAGATCATGTTGAGTTACCTAAAAGATCTTTTTGAGATCGACAACCTTCCACTTTGTATCCAATCGATGAGTATGTACTCCTTACTGATAGGGGAGAGCTTGAGTCTTATGAAGAGGCGATTGAAACTGACCAGAAGAAATAGTGGATTGAAGACATAGAAGATAAGATGAAGTCTTTGCTTTATAACAATATCTTTGAATTGGTGAAACTTCTTAAGGACAAGAAAGTTTCGAAAAACATGTGGATTTATAGGTTGAAACAAGAGGAGAACACCTCATGTTCATGATATAAAGCAAGATTAGTTGTCAAAAACTACAGTCAAAGAAAATGGATTGATTTTGAAGAGATCTTCTCTCTTGTTATGAAAATGTCCTCTATTAGAGTTGTTTTAGGCTTGACTACTAGGCTTAATTTGGAAACTGAGCAAATAGATGTGAAAACTACATTTCTCTATAGTGATTCAGATGGAGAAATTTACATAGAGTGGCTACAGGATTTCACAATGAAACGAAAAGATGATTATGTGTACAGATTGAAGAAGAATTTGTATGGTTTGAAACAATCTCCAAGACAATGGTAAAAGAAGTTTGAATCTATGATTAGGGAGTAAGGCTATCGGAAGACTATTATGACCACTGTGTTTTTACACAAAAATTTTCGGATGATAATTTTATTGTGTTGTTATTATATGTTAATGAAATACTTATTGTAGGTTAAAATGCTTCTCGAATTGATAGGTTGAAGAATGAATTAAGCAAGTCTTTTATAAGGAAGAATTTAGAGCCAAAAAACTAAATACTTGGCATGTAGATTAAAAGGGACAGAAAGATAAGAAAGTTGTGATTGTCGCAAGAGAAATATATTGAGAAAGTGTTTCAGAGGTTTAATATGCATTAAGTTAAAGTGGTTAGCACTTCTCTTGCTGCACACTTTAGACTTAGTCATAGGTAGAGTCCTTCCATAGAGAAAGAGAAGGAAAACATGTGAAGAGTTCCTTATATATCTATAATTGGTATTTTGATATATACAATGATGTGCACGAGACCGGATATAGGTTATACTATTGGGGTAATCAGTCGATTTCTTTTTAAACTCTGAAGAGAGCATTGGAATGCGGTAAAGTCGATCATGAGATATCTCCGACGCACAACAAATTTAAAGTTTTTCTTTGGGAGTGATGAGTCTATTCGTATTGGCTATACTGATTCATATATGGCTAAGGATGTTGACTCTAGAAAATCAATCTTTCATTGGTGGAGCAATGGCTTAGTAATCGAGATTGTAAAAGTGCGTTACATTATCAACTACTAAATCAAAGTTTATTACAATAATCGAAACATGCAACGAGTTACTTTGATGAAGAGATTTGTGGAGGAGTTTGGATTTACTCAAGAGAGGTATCTTTTTTTTGTGATAGTCAAAGAGCCATTCATCTTGGCAAGAATCACACCTTTCATGTTAGATCAAAACATATTGATGTGAGGTATCATTGGATACGAGATGTGATAGATGAAAAGTTATTAGAAATTGAGAAAACTCACACGGATGATAATGGTTCCAATATATTGACAAAGTCTTTACAAAAAGGAAAATTTGAGACTTATCGATTGATCACCGAGTTGGCAAACCTCTCCACATAGTCGAGAGGGGGAGAATTGTTGGGTTTATGAATCTCTCCTATATGGAGAAAGTCCAACAAATAAAAGACCCATTAGGTTTTTATTTGTGGCTCATATATTGGGATATGAAAACTCATTTTTCTACTCATTTAGAGAGAGAGAGAGCTTAAGAGAGGTGGTGTACTATCGAGAAAGAGAAAGAAAAAGGATGCAGAGTTTCTGTTTTTGGGCAATTGCTGTAGTTGTGATCAACTGTATGATCGATTAGCAATTCGTGGTTTGATTAGGCTAATTTTTGGGTAACAATTAGAAGACTTCTCAATCTCAAATCTAAATGGTGGAGATTGGATTTGGTGGTCTGGAGATGCTGTTATTTGACCCAAACAGTAGCTTTTTCTGCGAGAAATTTTTGCACTTTTCTCTCTTGCTTGTTTTGTTGATTTGTTGAATATTTTGGAGTTGTATATTCCTTGAATTTTCTGTAAACACCTTTTGTATTCCTATTTGAAGTATAATGGAGATTTGGAGTGAACTTTGTGTCGTGTGATTTGTTTTCTCATTGAATTTGGGGGTTTCACTTAAAAATTGTATGTGCCTTTTGTGTTCTTTTTGTGTGCTTTTGATTTGATCTTGTTAGTGTTATTTGTGTGTTGAGTTTGTTGTCTTTGATATTTGTTGCCTCTTCATAGGTTTAGTCAAACAGGAGAGGATTTCTTATTCCGCTGCGTTCTCTCCCAACACATTATATATAGAAAATTTATGTTAAAGTTAGCTTATAATTTTAAGAAGTTAAACAAATATCATCTTTGAAATTCTATATGTATACATATAATTTTAAATTTCATTTCAAAAGCAATTGCCCCGCCCCTTTTGAGAGAAAGGTGTAAGAGATCAAATCTTTTAGAGGGAATGAAATGACAAAAACATAAAGAAGAGGAAAGATACATGGATTTGATAGAAATTCTATTTAAATGTATTTGGAGATTGATCTTTTTACTCATCCATCTTTGTCTTCAAAGAGAGAATAAGTCTATCCAAAAATTAATTAATGTTGTTATTAATAATGTTATAATACTTCATTTATTTGTAATTATAAAAATGAGTTTAATAATTTTATGCAACGCACGAAAGTAAAAGTATTGATATGTAAAATTGAATTAATATATAATGATCATATCATCTTTGATTTGTATTAATCTCCACATGCACTTCTGAAGAACTTAGGTAATTGTAATGTAATAAATTATGAATATGTTTTGATTTAGAAACAGTAATAACATTTGTTTTGATATAGAAAGAATATTAATTAAAAATTATTTCAACGTTATTTAATTTATTTTTATAAAAAATTCTTGTAAAATAATTAAAAAGTAAATTTTCTAAAAAATTAAAATTATCGTTACGTTAATATTTTTTATATTAAAATTTTCTTTTATTTTGATTAAAATTTAATCTTGATTTTTGCAAAGAGAGTTCGACAGTAAAAATTGCTACTATTATTAGCATCCTCCGCTACTAGGGTCCCATGTTGAGCCATGGAAATTGACATTAGAATTTATTCTCGTTACGTGAAATTTAAATTTCAAATCATGAGATTAAGAGATGGATATTATGACCACTGATCTGTTCCCTTAAAGACACATTAGAGTTTATTCAAATTATTATAAGTTTTGAGAGAGAGTTGAATGCGGTCAAGGATCATTATAGGTTGATATTAGTTGGCCCCCGGGCCCCAAAAATGAAGTCAAAATGTTTCATTTGGTTTCAAATGAATTATATATATACATATATTTTATCGAATTTGTGTTTCCAAATCCAACTTTTAGTGTTTGGATTCAAAAAAAAAAAAATTATGGACTCATCCCATTATGAATTCATGCTTTCTTGAATATACCCTTTGTGTAGCGACTCTTTCACCTTCTAATTAATTTTTTCACTCTCCTATGGACTCATCCCATTATGTTACAATTTTGCAAACTCATACCATGGATCAGGTTGATGCGGAGTCGAATATCTCTCATCGGAGCAAATCGTTAAGTCTTCCGACGTTATTGCATTAAGCTTCGGCTCGATTGTTTTCAAAAGTTTTTCTGATATTTTCTCTCTTTCGCATGCCAAGAGATGTACCTCTATCAACTCGTTGCATGTTGCTTCCATCTCATGCCTTGAATCAGTAATGTTAAGAGAGTTCGCCCTTCCACTTCAGAAGTTTTGGGTTACAAACTTGTCTTCATCGACATCAAATTGCGAAACTCTATCAAATAATAAGTGACAAGCATCCATATCGACAATATCAAAATATACTTCACTTGATAGAGAATGTAACCTTACACCACTGGGTAATTGGTACCTTCTCGGTTGCTTTATCTGGCTAATGGAGTAGGGCTTAGAGTGGTTTTTGATCTCTAGCCTTAAAAACTCCTCATAACATTTTTACCAATAATGTTTTCTTCACTGCCGCTATCTATAATAACATTAAAAAATCGACCCAAGTTGGTACATCTCGTTCTCAATAATTGATTTTCTTGAGTTCCATCGACTTGCTTTGGTGATTGCATCATCCTCCTCACTACATGGCTTTGACCCTCCTCTTAATCTTCTTTCACATCATCCCCATCTGGATCTAACAAATCTTATGCTCCCCATCTTCTTGCTCATCTTCCCCACATTCTTGCTCTACCAGACGTACATTTTTTAGGGGACAATCATTGGATTCATGACAGAGTTGATAGCACTTGAAGCTCTTCGTTGGTGTTGGCATAGCATAAGGGTTTGTTGGCTTTGTTACCTTTGTAACTTCCACCACCTTCTGTTTCTCGACTAATTCCTTTTGCCGATGGTTATATGTACAAGTGTCATGAATTGTTTTTAATCCTATTGATAGAGGTTCCACAATTATCCTGCTACAATTAATAAACTTTTCTTGTGTAATATTTGTTCGGCCTTTGAAGCAATATTTTGTGCTTAAAATAAAGTTCGTAATTTCTAAACCTCCTCTTTAATGGTTGATTTGAGACCATCTAAGTATCAAGATATCTACTATTATTCCATCCCGTCCCCCTTAAGACGGTTCATTTCTACTAACCATTTGAATTCAGCAACGCATCCGTGTGCACCGATTTTTGCCTTGATGTCATCTATGATATTGCTAGAACAAGATCTGCTGCTCATAATCAGGGGGGAGAAAATCTTTCTCCTACAGTTACATCATTTGATACCATGTTCGAATTGATATCTTTCATTCACAATTCCTTCGGGATTGTGATCTCTCCCACCACGCCAAAGCACCATCTTTTAATCAACATATAACAAGTCCCACCGTTTTCCCTTCAGGGATCTCCATATACTTAAAGAACTTTTCAATTTTTGCAATCCAATGTAGAAATTCCTTGATATATAAATTTCCATTGAAGCAAAGAATACCCTGTTAGTATATTTTTTTTGTATCATATTGTTTTGTTTGCTCCTTTCGTATCAGGTGTTTCTCATAGACTTGACAAAGTAATCATCTTATCCATCGAAGTGTTCCACAGACACGATGTGCATGTTGGTATGCAGGAATCTCTCTCCCAACAGGCTGTCCGTGAGCTAAGTTACCTTGGGCTCAAAATTGATCGTCTTCTATGTTTCTGTTGGCATCGATGCCTAAAGCATCTAGCCGATTTGTGATTTGATCAAAACGTCATTCTATACACTCAAATATGAAATCCATTTGTTACTCCAAAATCTTCAATGCAACCTCTTAATCCTGCAACCAAGAGATCTCAACTCTGACCTTCATCATAAGAACCACAACTGCAACCGGCTATTATTAGGTTTACTTGATATGAAGTCCTTCCTCTTATACCAACTAATGCAATGAGTAGGTGTTTTAAAAGAACTAACACTCGACTGCACCCTAAGAATAAATGAGTTTCAATCCAAAATTCGACCAAAGCTAAACTTCCATTAAAGAGCATTTCCACATGGTAGAATCTCCTCTAGGAATATAAGGTTTTCATGAGGCTGACCTTGAGCCGCCATCCAAGCACGAATACCTTAGACACAAAAATTTAAAAAAATCAAATTGAATTAATTACAAATGAGATATTTTACATTGAAAAGAACCCACTAATTTATAGGGTGAAGGGACAATATACTTCTATTAGAATTAAAAGATCTATTAAGTAAATACATACCTAAAAACAAAAGAGATCTCAAAATTAAAATACTTCCTAAATAAAGATACTTGAGGAGTAAGAACTTTCCTTTTAACTTCTTCCAAAATAATCAACTATACCACTCAAAAAATGAACCAACTATTCCAACACCAGTTTGACATCCCTTGCCAAGTTTTTAAGTAAATTAGATCATAATCCATGAACTTATTTTATTTTATTGATCTATAATTAAAATTTAAGGGTAAAAATAAAATGAATTTAAAATTTTGAACATTTCATAATTACCAAAGTTACATTTAGAAGCATGGAATGGAAATCTTGGCATAAAGTTATAAAGTAGCACAAGGAAACAAAGATGGAACAATGGGAATAACAAGGAAACAAACCAGCAAGGCTTGCATTTCAAATATCAACTAGCCAATTGGTAGCCGTAAATGATTCAACAAAGGAAACATTGTCTGAAGCACCATCATTTTTGTTACCAGCTATGGCTAAACTACGTTGATGATTCTGCTGTTACCTGTGTAATTTTTTGACGTTAACCATCGCATGTATGAGTTGTTCCACGTAAAGGGCCAACTGCTGAGACATGACCAAGAAGAAACTCTATATCTTGGTGAACTGCATTGCAAGACTATGCTACAAGAAACTCTATATCTTGGTAAAGTGCATTGCATGGTGGAACAATTTTCCTGGCAGAAACTTAAGCATTGATCTCAGCATCACAAAATTCGCTTTGTAATAACAGTGGCTAGCGATGTTTACTGATTGTCAACAGATGTCAACCTTGTGTCTTTCTTTACGAGTTATGGACCTTCCCATGCGCACCCGTCGAGCTATAAGTGCTTCAAGAAGAATAGCAAGAGCATCCCCTAATGCTTCGGCAGGTTTGTCCAATTCAAAAAAGCAGAACTGTGGATGAGTCTGTAGCTCATACAGAAGACTGACAGCTGCAGCTGCTGTACAGGTTCGGTCCCAGGATGGCTGAGGCCTGGACAATAACATCAGACAACGTAGAGACAAAGGAGTCCTGGAGAAAAATAGTACAGGCTCAATTGACAAGTTATCTCACCTCAGTTTGTGCATTGCAGATGCACCGGTCGCCAAAGTGATGCAAGGAATTTCATCATCTCCCCAGACTGACTTTGCTCTTTCCTACACAAAGGAAAATTATCAAGACTTCACGTAGTGAGATATTTTTGGCAACAGATGACCATATTTGGGACAAGGGCAACTGAAGGCTCCTCTAAGATTAAACATTCATCAATTTGTTTGGAAGTCAATGTCGTACTAGCTATTATTACTGTAATTATAATTATGCAATTATGACAGAAATATTTGTTCTAACTAGATGTCTCCTCATCTCTCAACAACAAAAGGAGCATCATTGTACTAAACCCCTCCCCCCGCCCCCCAACAAAAAAAATATTTATCATCTCTCATTGACTCTCACCAAAAAGGAAAAGGAAGAGAGAGAGAGAGAGAGAGAGAGCATCACTGAACTAGTGCCCGTCTCATTTATTCCGCTTGCCCTTCAAATTCCCTGACTAATCCTATTAAGGGGTAACTGAATTTAATCACGCATTCCTAATAGTGCACTGCCCCAATTGGAATGGGCATCTTGCTATCTACATTTTTAGACTTCCCATACCGTCACAGAGCCAAAGATTGAATTTTTCACTCAGCAAATGGTGGTCCATTGAGCAACAGCTAAAGAGACAAAAATTATATGATCCCCATGTCTAGCAGTTTGCCCCAAGATAACATATGTCCTTGTAAGAAGGGAAGTAGCACTAATCTAATGTTTATACAAAAATAAAAATACAGAAAAATTACTAGAAACAGATAGCCGGCAACCTTCTATAAACAACAAAATTTGCATTCACATTACTTGCTGATATATAGATGCAACTTTGATCTTCTCAGGTGCACTTCCTCGAAAAGAACTTTGAACCACACCAACCTACAAACAGGCAGATATCTCATTTTCTTTCCAGGCATGAGAGAAATCAGTTTTGTCCATATAACATGCTCTTCATGTTAATGGAAGAAATAACATAATTTTTCTGACGCAAAGAGTCATATAACTGAATGAAGCAATCTGAACACCCAGACTGGATGTTGAAGCAAACATTGATAAGGACTTTCGCCCAATGAGCATAAAAATATCTGCATTTGAGTATTCCCTACCGCAACATAAATGTCCAAACTCACTAGATTGCACTATAGGAACAATCCTTACTGTCCATGATTGTGATCCAGACAGGATACCCTGAATAAAGCAGACACATCACAAAAGTTGAGGTACCAGATCAATTCCTGAATGCAGCAGACACATCACAAAGGTTGAGGTACCAGATCAATTTGAGCCTAAATAACTATGTTAAGCCAACAAGACGTACATGGCCCTGGAGTAGATTTGTGACTAGCTGGCTACATTCTGACATTACCAGAATGAAGTTCATATTATCAGAAGCATAGTTGCAAGTATAACAAAGACTTGAATAGGTTAAAATTGCTTCGCATTTCTACTTGCCATACAGAAAAAGTAGAATCTTAAACCTAGATCAGACTTCAGAGGGAAAAAAGGGGAAAGGTTATTGACGTACTACCTTCAAACGCTTGAACATGGCAGCAGAATTGCTCCAGGTACCATCAATCAAGATAAAGTTCAGAATCTTATCCTCATATCTCTGTGAAGTAGAACCAAATGAAGATTAGCACTTTGATGAAGTGAAGAATGCAGAATAGTTCAAATTATCTGATAATGCAAATAAACATTTTTCTTATCTTTCCCCCTTTTTCCTTGAGTTTATATGACAGGTTCCGCCATCTCCTAGAACTTAAACATTTAAGTTGAAACTAATGGAAGGCTTAGATATATCATCATCAGGAGCCTTAAAAGCTTAGGTTTTGCATCAATATGAAAATTATGTATGTGAAGTTTGAGGTTTTCACTTTTGACGGTGTAGCTTTGACAGGATATCAGGATAAAGCCCTGCAGCGCATTATAGACAGTGTGTTAACTTTCCTGTCTTACCCCCCTCAAAGCCCAAGATAGTCTCTGTATAATATTTTCTAGAAAATAAAAAAACAAAATCTTACTCTACTTCACATAATCACCACACTCTTGCATGCTGCTCTATTCTATTTCATATAATCCCTTGGTGCAATGGTTAAGTTGCTCCTTTGTGACCTTGAGGTCACGGGTTCGAGACATGAAAATAACCTCTTTGCAAAAAAATGCAAAGGCTGCATACATATACGCCCACCCTCCCCCTAATCTGCAAGGCAGAGAGCACTTTGTGCACGGGGTGAACATTTTTTTTTTATAATCACCACACTGTTGCATGCTGCTCCTTTCTTTCCTCCTCTGCTCATAGGAGGAAATCACAAGATCTCATTACAAGATATAATGAGATGATAATTAAACAAATGAAAAGTTCATCATGGTTGACTTGATGCATAACAACTGGCAAAATGAAAAATGAAAATTTACCATTGCTGATGAGCATTCTGAATCCTCTGAACACACTTCTTGAGCATTGATATCCTGAACTGACTTCGTCAATGCATTCTTATTTGGGTAAAGGCACCACACTTTACTTTTACCTTGAAACAAAAAGAAATGAGATAAGAAACAAGCAGTGAACAAGTTTTAAGGATGAAGTATATGAGCATTGCTTGTATGGCAATGTCAACATCATAATCCTCATAATCATAATCATAATAATAACAATAAAAGTAACAGTTCAAATGCAGTATTAGATGGAGTAAAATCTTTTGGGACCATCAGACCCATTGGGCAGCTTGCCACATCCATGGGGCAGCTTTAGCATTCAGATGATGGGACCTTCTGATGTGAACCCGACGGGTATAAAAACCTTAAAACCCACAAACAAGTTAATATAACCCAAGAATCGTCCCAACGAATAACATTGAACCGGTGGAAATAAGATCTCAACTCGTTGCTCTAAAGGAAGAAGAGTCTAAGATATATGACTTTAGACTCGTTTTTCACTAGAACAAAAATCTTGGTATGATGATGGAATGAATGACGCCAAGACCTAAGTGGTTCAAAACCTAGATTGATAAGTCAAGAACTAAACAAAACACATATATTGAATAAGTTCAAACGTTCTCAAAAGAACAAGACTTGTTTGAAAAATCCTCACAAATAATATTTATTTCTCTCAAAAAAATTTTGATTTTACATAATGTGTAATGACCTATTTATAAGAGACTAAAATGACAACTAGAAATTTAATAACTTTCTAAATAATCAAAAATTAGAAAACTAAAATATAAATTACTACAAAAAAAAAAAAAAACTAAATAAAGTAAACTAAACTATTTTGCTCAAATCTTTGCTACTATTTTTTTTTATTTTCGTTCTTCTTTAGATTTGGATAATTTTGGACCCTTTATCCTTCCAATTGGGTTTGTATGAGTATAATTAGGATCCCTTTTGGTTCTTTATTTAATTGGACTCCAATTTCTTGTTATAAACCTTTTGAATTAAGTTATTTAGTGTTTTCTTGAATTTTTTAACTCGAACCCTCGTCACTGAACTAACTGAAACTTGAAATGGATCATGCAAATTCCTTGCAACTTTGATATCCAATCATTCCCCCTTCTTGACAACGATTTGTCCCCAAATCGTCACCTGTGTGAAAATGCATCCACAACCACATTTTGCTTAGGAAAATTCTCAATGAATTCAATCCATTGAACATGTCTCTTGCCATCTTAATGAACTAATAACTCTTTGAATTTAACTCAAAAATAATTGCCTTATGAAATTCAAAAATTTATATAAAAGAAAGGATAATAAAGGAAACAAAGAAGGGAAGAACAAGAAAAGAAAAGTGAGAATAAGGAAAGTCACAAATTTAGAAAAACTTTTGGAAAAATTTAGGAAGCTGCCCCTTTTTTAAATCAATTTTTTTATGGACTTTTTTTTTGCCTTTTTTTTTTTTACAGCCCATTTTTTACAGCCCTTGTTTTTGAACTATGGAAGCACCAAAGAAAATTCAAGCGTGAAAGATAACAGGAAAAAAATTATAGACAAGTATGAACAATTCAAAGGGTAATCCGAAATTGCTCTGGTACTAACTGATATGAACCCGACGAGTATAGAAAGCTTAGAACCCAAAAACAAGTTAACATAACCCAAAAATCGTCTCAATGAATAATTTTGAACCGGTGGAAATACGATCTCAACCTGTTGCTCTAAAGGAGGAAAAACCGAAGATATATGACTTTAAACTTATTTCTCACTAGAACAAGAATCTTAATATAATGATGGAATGAATAACGCCACGACCTAGGTGGTTCAAAACTTAGACTGATAAGTCAAGAACTGAACAAAACACCTATCTTGAATAAATTCAAAAGTTTTCAAAAGAACAAGGCTTGTGTGAAAAATTCTCACAAATAATATTTATTTTTCCTCAAAAAATTCTGATTTTACACAATCAGTAATGACCTATTTATAGATTAGAGGTAGAGACTACAATGATAACTTAAAATTTAGTAACTCTCTGAACAATCAAAAATTAAGAAACTAAAATATAAACTACTAAAAAAAAGTAAACTAAACTATTTTGACTAAATTTTTGCTGTTATTTTTCTTTATTTTTGTCATCCCTTAGATTTGGATAATTTTGGGTCATTTATTCTTCCAATTGGATTTGTACGAGCATAATTAAGGCCCATTTTGGTTTTTCATTCATTTGGCCTCCCATTTCTTATTTTAAAACCCTCTGAATTAAGTTATTCAATACTTCCTTGAACCTTTTAACTTGAGTCCTCGTCACTGAACCAATTGGAACTTGAATTGAATCATATAAATTCTTTGCAGTCTTGATGTCCGCATCACCTTTTTAGAAAGGGATTCATGGAGTATAGGATTATTAGGCCAAATCTATCTATCTATATTACATATATATATATAGTATGTATCTATGCATACAAGTACCTTCTGCGGAATTAGTTTTCCATCATTATGCAATTTTGTCCCTTCTCGCTTTTTTATCTTAATGAGCTTAAATTGAAGACTTCTGTTGAGTTGCATCTTTTGTTAGTTACAGTTCAAGTGCTTGCATTTTGCACATAATCTTAGCACAACTAATTAAATGCATTTCCTTGTAGCTACTATCATTGATCAGAGAAGGGCAAACTCCAAGGGGTTGCCTTGTCAATGCTCAATATTATTTGAGAAAACTTATTAAAGCAACTGGATGAAATAGAACCAGAGGTCAAACATATAAATCGTACAAAATGTGAGTGCGTGTGCGTCTGCACATGCATGTGCAAGATGTTGTTCAAAAGATAGGTAGGATAGAATACAGGCACAGCATTGACACATTCATGCAACATTTACTTGCTCATCTATACAGCATATATTGCATGGTTATGCAAGACATGTAACAAATGAAATTGAGACCTGCAAGCTTGAACGTGTTCCACATGATCTCTTCATGTTCAGCAATTCCATAGATGCACATTGTTGCAGCTTGTACGCCAAACACTTGCCACAACAACTTCCCAGTGTTGTTTTGTCGCAGAAAGTCCTGCAAGGAATGCATGTCAAATCAGATAATTTTGAAGTTGTAGCTGTCAACCTAATTCATGACCCAGCTGAACAATGCCAACCTTTGGGTGCATATACAACCAAAACCGTATCCCAGGCCAAAGGGAAGAGGTCACAACTTTTAAACACATACAGTCCTCTGTTGGAAGCCAGCACTGCAACAAACTAAAAGTTTTCTGTTAGAAAGTTAACAACAAAGAAAAATTAGAACTGTTGTAGATTGGGCGCAACCAACAGAGAAGCAATGGGCATAATCAGTTTCATCCTCTTTTTATTTTTTATTTTTTTTCCTTTTTCTTGGAAGGAGGGCACAAAGGTGATAGCGAGCAAAGCAAGGAGAGAGTGGTCTTATCCCACCTCAAACTGTTCCAACGATAACAAAGGTAGGATGCAGCCCTAAATCTCTGGTAAGACCAATTCAAGAGACATTATCAGCGAAGTTGGGTAGGCACCATTAAGGGTATATTTAAGTTTTCTGCAATGATATACTCATTTGCACAAAAGTGGCCTGGCCCGTGATGTTCATGACAATTTTCAGGAGAAACTCAATACCTTTTGACAAAGATAACCTCTACTACCAATAACACGACATGCTACTTGTCGAGATGAGAAAAAGTGGAGTTTCTCTTCAGATTCACCTAATTTTTCATAGGTTGCTCTATGCTTTTTATCCTCTTGGATCTTCATATCTCCCTGAAAATTAATAGTGGAGATCAAATAAAAGAAATTTTTACTTCAAGAAAGCATATGCATTTGAAAATAACATTAGAAGGAAGGATACAAAGTCCCACAAGTGTGACGGAAGATACAAAAGAACCAAAAAAAAAAAAAAATGCTCGTCAATTATATAAGTTCTAGGTAGAATGCACATCATAAAAAGTCTACCAAATCACACTTGTCAACGGTGAATTGCCATCTCAGCTCAAAAATGTCTCCTAGTTTATAGTGCAGTACTAATCCAAAAATAACCAAACAAATACATGACAAGCTAGTATTGTTATGGAGATTAAACGGACACAGCATAGGGATAAATAATTATACAAATTTATACTATTTTAAGTAACAAAAGTGTAGTATTATGCCCAAATGATTTTAAACTGCCTTGTTTAGTTTAGGTAATGGTGAACAATTGGGTCTGCTCTTTACGTTACAATCTTTAAAATTAATGGATTTGCTTCTCATTCTCTATCAAAAACTATTTGCATATTCTCTCTCCATTCGCCCCCTAATCATTTGCCTCTGAAATCTGCAACTAGTTGCAACAATACCCAAATCAAGTTTTCAACAATGTCACCAAAAATCAACCGGCTTTAATTCTCTCTGCTATACAAACATATATGGCAATAAGTAAATTTGAACAAGACCCAGAATGTGGCAATAAGACCCAGAATGTGGCAATAAGTAAATCGCAGTAATACCACCAAAAAAAAAAAAAATCAATGGAAAATTCAGACCTTGAGCTTGCCACCAAGACCACCAAAAATCAGGGGGGTCTGACTATCTCGCTCCAAACCCTTCAATTCTTGCACCAATTCCCCAACCATGGCTGGTAATGGAGACGTTGTGCCCCAAGCTTGCCACTCTTCAAGACTGATAGGACTCTCTGCTTCATCTCCCATGTCAATTACTGTCGTCGACGAACGAGGTGATGATGATGAAGACGATGAGATTGAGTAAATACTTCCTCTAGTCGCGGGTCTATTTAAATAATCTGCGAGGGTTTTGTTGGAGAGAGTGTGAAATTGCGACAACGAGCATTTGAAAAACAGGGTCCTCGTGCTTATGAGCATTTGTGTGCTTTTGGGGGCCGGATGCCTAGCCTGCGTGAGTTTTAGGTTTATGGCCCCAAGTTAGAGGTGCCCATCAAATTTTCTAAGACCTTGTTCGGCAAACTTTAAGTATGTTAGTCGGATTCAAAATAATTATTAAATATTAATAATTTATAAAAATAAATAAATAAAATGAAATTACGTAAAATTTTAAATATTTCAGTATAAAATATAAATTTATTTTTGTTAAAAAAATATCATGTATCAAAATAAATTAATAATTAATTTGATTTAAAAATATTTAAATTTTTATTTTTATATTTCTATATTTGTAATAATTATTTTTTTGTATAAGTCTATCAAATTATAATAATTTAGTTGATACAATGAATTATTGAGATTTTATATTTTATATTGTTTTGATGTTCAATTTCTCTAATAATATGGACTGGCTAATCTTTTAATGAATCATACAGTATAATGTTTGAATTAGATTAATCAAAACAAAAAAAAAAAAGACTCGCCAAGTTAATTGAATCATCAACTTTGTTACTTGCTGGACTCAATCCAATTAGTATAGAAATTAGCATGGTCCAAATTTTTAGCCCATTTTTTATGGGAGTGTGAGAAGATGAAAATTTTGAGTTTGTAATTTTTAAAAAATATTTAATAATTTAAAATATCTTATATAAGTAACATATTTATATTCATAGTTATCAAATTATGAAGAAGGATATATAAGAAACATGGATTATACTAATGTTTGGTGGCGTAGTTGGAATGAAATTTCAATCACTAAACTATGGTTGGGGGTTCGAACCATTATGGAAATGTAAAAACCGATATTGGGAGATCTTCTTTTATAAAGAGTTTGATAACAGATTGAGTCAGATTAGTCAATGTGAAATTTTAGATACCAGATGCTCAAGCCAGGGATAAAAAAAAAAAAAAAAAAAAAAAAGTAACATGGGCTATCTCTCAGGTCCAAGATCCAATTAAAGCCTAGTTTGGTTCAGCTCAACCCGTTTTTAAGAAATCCACATGGGCCAGGTCCACTGGATTACAGCCTTGGGCAATTAAAACAAACCCTGACTGTCAGGCCCGCCCGGACCTAGTTTTTATTTTTATTTATTTATTTATTTTTTATATAAACCAATCAATATCCAAAATCATACTTTAACTATTTCGATCTGAGCATTATTAGATTCAATTTATGAAGAGTTCTCCCATCTGTTAATGAAGCCATCAAAAGTTTATCTATAAAATAATTAATATAAAATAATTAAGTTTTTACGTGCTCACGCGTGTTACCTTCTAATGGTATATATAGAATCATGAAACCAATATTAATGATGCAAAATTTTATCTAAAAAAGTTGTGAATAAAAAATGACTTATATCAACAATTGTGACCTCTCTCCTCCCTATATGGGTGTTGTTATCAATTCCTTTCGACTGACCAACTATTTTAACCTTTTGGATATCTCTCTCTCTTTGGCCATAGACCAATTAGTATTCGGATTATTCAACTACTCTGATTTGAGCACGTGGAGCCTATTTTAGGAGTTAACTTTCCTAACACTTATTTTTTTATTTTTAAGATTCAAACTTCAGATCTTGATTAAGAAAATCTAATATTCAATCACTATACTCACAGACATTAATTCTCTCTCTCTCGTCACACGAGCATATTCTCCATCTCTCAACAGAGGAAAACCCTCCAACAAGTTTTTAATCCAATCTTCACACAAATACTTAATTTTTTTTTTTTTAAATTTGGTTAGTAAAATATTACAACCCTGCAAACAAAGTTCCAGAGAACAACAAGAATGAAAATAAAAAATAAAAAATAAAACAAGTTTTGTGTTCCATCAAGCCATTCTTTGCGTAGCCAACGTGTGATAATAAGTTTGTTAGAATACATAAGTTTCTTGAGTCACGAATTTACTATTGTAGATAATTTCATGTTAGTTCGATTCAAACTCTAAATTGTCTAGTCGTACCATATCACCTTCCTTGACATACAAATTTTTGAAAATTTTCTTCTAACTTTTTTATTATTAATTAAAAAAGTAATAAAACATGAGTACATTTATCCCCTCTAAAAATGAGGACAAGGTAAAATGTTAATTTCTTCGTGCATTCTGCAACTCTACTTTGAAATAGAAATCAATAAGTTCCCAAGGTGACAGTCCAGTGACAATAATTTTTCTCTCTCGATTCTGTAATTAAGGGTTCAATTCTTATTGTAAAAAAAAAAAAAAAAAAAAAAAAAAGAAAAACCGATAAGGAATGAGAAAGGCAAACTAATAAAGGGTAAAGAACATGTAAGTATCCTACCATTCCTGGTTTTGGGGGGGGGGAGAGGGGGAGAGAGAGAGAGAGGCACCCAATCCTGAAAAAGAGAGAGGCCCAACACAAGAACAAAAGGCAACCGAGAAATCTAATCCCAGAATTGATGTGGAATTGAAAATTTGAATGTTTTGGTTTAGTTTTAGATAAAGAAAACTCAATGATGAAAGCATTAAGTTAAAACAAGATAGTGCAATTTTATTTGGCTTGTATTTGAGAATTATTCCTTTACTTTTTCGTCTTTTGCTTTGTTTTATGAATCTTGACATAACAAATTATTCATATAAATATAATTTTTGTATAATTATATAGTCTCTTCTAAAAATATTTTATTCCTTTTTTTTTTCTCTTGATAACAACTAGGGAGATAACAATAGAACCCTAAGTCTTTCTAGCATGCATGGATTTTAAATTTCTTTTGATCAATATTTTCCTTAAAAATCCTAAAACTATTGATATGTTAAGAATTTTTACATTAAAAAAAATCTTATTTTATATTTTTTTCCACTCTATCTTTGCTTCCCCAAACATCATTTTAGGAGTATAAATCAAGTAATAATTACATAAAAAATACCCTTATTTTATAATTCTAAATTTCTCATCTTCTATTAAACTAAAAATATATTAACACCCAATATTAAATATGTAGCATTATTAGTAGAAGTCCCACGTTTTGAAGATAACGTATGTGCTGAGTTGTGGCTACCTAGAAATTGATCAGATACGTTTCGAATGAGATAATCTAGTGATCATAATTTTTCTCTCTTAATCTAATAATTACGGATCCAAATCCGTAACCCAAAAAAAAATGATGGGATACCGTTCTACTGGTTCATCGTTTTGTGCTCTTTTGATGGGGGGCACAGATGAAAGAGCAGATATTGTGGGGACAGTGTTGACAGTGATGTTTTCTAATTTGGCACCACACTCATCTTCTTCAACCTTATTCCAAGTTGTCTGTCACACCACACCATTGTTGAAATAATTAATAATATAATCAAAATAATAAAACTTAATCATATGTTTTTATTTATTATTAAAGAAGTACATAGAGCCTTTTTAAAACTATATATATTTTTATCAGCTTGTTATTGGCATTTTCGATTCAGACAGTTAGTGGGCAAGTCTCCCATTCTTCCGCACCAGGGTCATGTTCTTCACAAACATGCAGGCGTTCGTTTGCCCGATTGTGTATATCCTCTCTACTGCTGCTGTGGCTGTGCTCACAATAGAGAAAAATGGGTATCAATGACGAAGAAATGGGTATTAACGATGAAAATATTTGTCATTGATATTTAAATTTTCGTCACTGAAAGTCATCTCACTAATTTAATGACGAAAATTTTCTGCCGTTAAGAAAATCCGTCGCTAATTAGCGACGGAAATATTTCCGGCACTAATAATCCATTAGTAATTTAATTTTTTATTTTTTCTAATTATTTCTAATTATCGACGGATTATTAGCGACGGAAATATTTCCGTAACTAATTCGTTGGTGAAGTGAGTAAGAGCAAATCCAAGCGCACTAATTTGGACGACCGGCCCAGCTGCCCGACCCGACCCGTCTGCCCTCACACGCACCTGTCCCGACCCCGGCCGGCCCGCCCACCCGCTTGCCCGTCCTCCCACTTTTAATTTGTTGTAAAAATATTCACACACATGTTCGAACCTGGGTGTGAAAGAGAGATATTGAGAGTTTTCACCACCATGTCATTATCACATTTGTCTTATTAGTTTATTTTTTTCTATTTTTATAACTTTTTCTTTCTAACTCTCAATATTAAAAATACAATATACTAATTTAAAAAATATAAATTTTATTTAATAAAAACACAAAAATTATATTTAATAAAAATACAAAATTATATTTAATAAAATCAAAAAATTATATTTAATAAAAACACAAAATTATATTTAATGAAAACAAAAATATTATATTTAATAAAAACACAAAATAATATTTAATAAAAACAAAAAATTATATTTAATAAAAACACAAAATTATATTTAATAAAAATACGAAATTATATTTAATAAAAACAAAA
The DNA here is from genome assembly GCA_037126225.1 of Dillenia turbinata. Lineage (NCBI taxonomy): Eukaryota > Viridiplantae > Streptophyta > Magnoliopsida > Dilleniales > Dilleniaceae > Dillenia > Dillenia turbinata. The sequence goes on along the minus strand of JBAMMX010000021.1, from coordinate 6,881,989 downwards.
AATTATATTTAATAAAAACACAAAATAATATTTAATAAATATTTAATAAAAACACCAAATTATATTTAATAAAAATATAAAATTATAAAAAACAAAAAAAATATATTTAATAAAAACACAAAATTATATTTAATAAAAACACCAAATTATATTTAATAAAAATATAAAATTATAAAAAACAAAAAGAATATATTTAATAAAAACACAAAATTATATTTAATTAAAACACAAAATTATATTTAATAAAAACAAAAAATTAAATTTAATAAAAACACAAAATCATATTTAATAAAAATATAAATTTATATTTAATAAAAATACAAAATTATATTTAATAAAAACAAAAAAATTATATTTAATAATAACACAAAATAATATTTAATAAAAACAAAATATTATATCTAATAAAAACAAAAAATTATATTTAATAAAAACAAAAAATAATATTTAATAAAAATACAAAATTATATTTAATAAAAACAAAAAATTATATTTAATGAAAAAACAAAATAATATTTAATAAAAACAAAAAATTATATTTAATAAAAAGATAAAATTATATTTAATAAAAACACAAAATTATATTTAATAAAAACAAAAAATTATATTGAATAAAAAGATAAAATTATATTTAATAAAAGACAAAATTTTATTTAATAAAAATACAAAATTATATTTAATAAAAATAAAAAATTATATTTAACCAAAACAAAAAATATTTTTCAAGTTTAGCGATGGAAAAATTAGCCACGAATTTTTTCGTCGTTAAATCTGTCATTAATCTGTCCAAAAAAATTTTAGTGATGGATTTAGTGTCGAAAAATTTTCATCGTTAATTTTAACAACGGATTTAGCGACGGAATAATTAACGATAGATTTTTTTGTTGCTAAATCCATCGCTGAATTTTCTATTACTAATCCGTCGTAAATTCATTATTAATAGTGATGTATTTTTTTTCATCGCTAATTTTTGTGAATAGCTGTTTTCTTGCGGTGAATGTTTGTCGATGATAAGAAAAGCTAAACTTTCTGACTTATCCTGAGCAGGTATGAGTCGGTCCAGGTAATTGAGGGAGATATACAACTATAAGACAAAATCCGGATTCGAGTTTGGCTTGGTCCCATGGTTAAACTTGCCATCTTCTCCCCAAGTCCAATTTCAAAACTATCTGACCATCTAATAAAATTAGCTTCAGATTCAAAGTAGTAGCCCAACCCCACCAAGATTGTATGAATTATATATATATATATATATATATATATATATATATATATATATATATATATATTTATATTATAAATTATTATATCTGGTAACTACTTTCATTCGAATAAATTCGATTCGAATCGAATTGAATTTTTAATAGACAAAACTCTCTCGATAACTATTTTTCATATATAAAATTTGAATTTGAAACTTTATTTTTTAAACCATCTTTTTTATTTTTAAACTGTGGTATTAATTAATAGATAAGGTTAAAATTTAGAATGATGCAGTTGTGTTACAAATATTAAACTATGTATATATATTCTCAAAAATGGAAAAACATTTTATGAACAAATTGCCGTGATAAATAAGCAAAAATTTTCAAATCTCGTCACATACTAAGAATTGAATTTGAGTTTTAAAATAGAGAGATATCTTCACAAATAGAGTAGCAATTGGTCATTTTGCCATGAAAGAAGCACTAAAGGTGATTCAAATTAAACAAATATCCATAATTCCCAATCTTGTGGTCGACTCGACTCCAAAATCCAAACAACCCCCTAGTGTTTCTTCGTTTGAGATACGCAAGAGCCAAACCGATAGTTCAAATGTTTGGAAGCTTTGGAAACAAACATTTCTCTTTTTTGTATTGAAGCACAGGAAGAGCCATGCATGCATATCTCGTGAATTGTGTGCTGTTACGAATGTTGGTTGTCTTGTTCCTAAGCAGTTTACATGGCTTTGTATTTTGGAAACCCCAAGAACGAAGACTTTTAAATTTTAATAATAAAAAAAAAATACAAAAAGTTTCCCCAGGTACCAGAGTGATAGCATAGCAAAATCATGGGCTCCATTTGCATTTAGCTGTAACTTGTTAAAGGACACGTGGATCATAATTTAGATATATTATATTTATGATTTTTTGAAAAATTCTAGATTTTAGGTAAAAATATTATAAATAGATTCGAATAAAACAAAAGAATTAAGAGGAGAGAAAAAGGCAAAAAAAAAAATCTATTTTCATAAATAAACAAATGAATATATATATATATATAGAGAGAGAGAGAGAGAGAGAGAGTCTATAGGGGATAGCATCACAAATTTGATGCGTGTATTCATTAGAGATACTTTAATTTTACATCCACATCTTTCACTAACAAATCTAAATTTCTATTATGGGTAGAGAGGGGGAAAGGGAGAGAGGGAGGGAGGGAGAGAGAGAGAGAGAGAGAGAGAGAGAGAGAGAGAGATTTTAGCTTAACAAGTCATGCCAATATCTCTCTTTTTAACCAAATTTAGACTTCAACCATAATGAAATGGAGTTTGTTTTATCCATAAGAAGGAGGAGGAGGAAAGAAACAAAGAAAGGAAGGAAGAACAAATAGAAAATCCCAAACTTTCAAATCTCTTTTTTATCAAGGCAAGATTTAAGATTTCTATCTAATTAATGCAAAGCGCAATAGTCTTTTCTATTTCAATGTAACTCAAAATGACACTCTCTTCTATATTTTTTTTTCTTAATAAACAAATATATGCAAAATTTGTACTCAATATCTTTATCGTATTGAAGAGTTTTGAATTATTTAAATAACTATTTTAGCTAAAACTCTTACTTTATTCTTATTAATAAGTTTTAAAAAATACAATGCTCGAGGGAGAGACTGATTTCTTAAATTAAAGTAATGTGACCAGATAATTAAATAATGATTTTTTATTTAAAATTTTATTCTACTTTGTGCTATTAACTAAAAAAATTATTGCTTCAATTTTCTTCTTTAATTTGTTAAAAATTCTGTAACGACAAGTTAATTATCAGCACATTGCGTCCAGCTTGATTGCAAAGAGAAATTATTAAACGGAACGTGTGCATGTAATTTTTATGCATGATAAAATAAAATAGACAACTCAATATAAAATAAGATTACAATATATGTTGCCATTACTAAAGAAAAGTAAGGAACTTCTAATTTATTTTTAAAAAAATAAAAAGAAAAAAAAAAAAGGAAAAGAGAGTCACATTGACCTGTTACATGAGATAACCTCATAAGAAAATGATGCCTGTAGTCCAGCACCAAGCGTCTGTAGTCCAACGGTTAGGATAATTGCCTTCCAAGCAATAGACCCGGGTTCGACTCCCGGCAGACGCACTCATATGTAGGCTTTTATTCCCATTTTCGTAAACTTTCTTAAAACTCAGGAATTTTTTTTTTTCCTTTTAAATAATGGAACAAAAATCAGGAAAATAACATTTCAAGCATAAAAAAGAATAGAGAAAAAGAAATATTTAATGAAAAATATTAGTAGTGAAATAATATGAAACCAAAATTAGCAAAGAAGAGGAATGATAAAGTGAGATTAACAAAGTCTAGGTTGCCATAAATTAATTATCACCTTTTGTGACATAATTAATTATTAAAAAAAATTACATCTCTTGTGAAACAAAACTTCTCAATATTAATATTTCTTCATTTTCAAAATATTTCCGAAACACTTCTCAAAACTAATATTTTTCCGTTTCCAAAATATTTCTAAAATGTTCCCATTTCTAAAACGTCTCAACACATTAAATTAATTAATATTTATACCAAAATCTATGTTTTATATATACATATTTTTCATATTTAATATTATTTAATTATAATCTTTATTTTTTATATTATTTTTCTTATTATTACTAATTATATATTATTATTATTCTAAAATATGATCAATTTATTATTTTTATAAAATAATTAATATTTATATAAAAATTTTCATTTTTTTATATTTTTATATTTATAAAATACTATTTTTCTGTATCGTTTTGTATCAAATTTTATTTCTATGAAACCTACAATATCACCTTTTACTAGTTCAACCTCGTTCAAACTAATTATAATTTAACAATTACGCCAGTATAGACTAGTTTCAATTTAAATGCTGCAAGATGATATGAGGGGTGTTAAGTCCCTAAGGTTTGAGTTTTCAGCTCCAGCTAATGCTCTTGCTGGGCTCGGCTTAAGTTTTTAACTTGTGTTTTCTTATGTTCCCTTGTTTTCACCAAATAAAAAATAAATGTTATTCCCATCAATCGGTCAAATGTAGGTATCCTACGTTGAATACACACAACACATTAACATATATTTGTTAATATAATGGTCAAAATTAAAATAAAATAAATATTTTTCATATTCAAGAGCTCATGTCATCTAATCTTTTTTTTTTTTTTTTTTTACAGCAATCAAAACTGATTTTTCTATTCAAATTCATAGATTAGGCCATGGAAAATTTTTGTCAAATTCACGCAACCCTGCAATCATGGAACCTAAACTTCTTCCAAATTCACGATGGAGTTGATTACTAATATTTTAAGAAATTTATTAAATTCTCACAATTAATATATATGTATGTATGAAAAAGAGAATATTTTTTTTATGTTCACATATAAAAGAAATTTAAATATAACTATGATATTGTATTAAAAATGAAAATAGTATCTAATATTTCATTGTTTTAATAAAGTATTACAATATGTTAGATATTTAAAAAATATTTTGGGTTAAAATCAAATCAATTATTAATTTAATATTAAGAATATTTGTTTTTTATTTCTATATTTGTAATATTTATTTTTATATTTATAACAAAGGGTTTTTTATATAAACCAACCATATTGTAATACTTTATTGAAATAATAATTAATTAGGGTTCATATTATTATTATTATTTCTTCCATCTTTAAATATGAATACGTTACCATATTAAAAATGAAAATAATAATAAAAATATGAATGCTAATATTCCATTACTTTAATAAAGTATTACAATATATTACATTTATATAAAAAAACTCATTGATTCAAATATAAAAAAATATTACAAATATAGAAATAAAAAAAATCAAATATTATCATAATCAAATCAATAATTAATTTAATTTTGATATATAATATTTTTTAAATATTCTCAAAATATATGATATATTTTAACATCATTCTGAAATTCATTGTCATATAATGAAAACTATTTGAATTTGAAAAAAAATGATAGGTGCATTCTAATGTGGGTGAAAATGTGCTTTTGCAACCCCAGTTTTCTAGAATGAACTAGACATCTTTTGAAAATATGTGTGGGCACATGAGTGATTGTCTTGACCTCTTGCCATAACCCATATTGATGAACAACTTTTCGAGAACAGACCATGAGTCTTCTGAAAGCATGTGCAAATAGATATTGAAAAAACAAATTTTTTCGGAGTGAAGCAAGGTATTATGGAGGCACATACTAGCACATATCGAAAAATAGTTTTTTAGAACAGACTAGAAGTCTTCTATAGATGCGTGCAGGCACGAGAATTTTTTTTTAAAGCTTTTTTGCAAATGGTCTTCGTGTCTCCGATACCATATTAAAGGTGAAAATATTAACAAAACCCTAATATTACATTGTTTCAATAAAACATTAAAATGTGTTGAATTTATATACAAAATTTATTATTATAAATATGAAAATAAATATTATACATATTAAAATATAAAAAATTTAAATATTCTCAAAATCAAATTATACATGATATTTTCTAAACATTTTCTAAATATATGATGTCTTCTTGTATTTGTATTTACATTTGGAAGTGTGACAAAAAATAAATCAATTTTGGTGTTACAATATATTATCCATATTTAAAAAGAAAAAATATCATAGTCTTCAAATTAAATAATTTACAATTACTAAAAAAAAAATAAACGTTGATTTGTCAAATCTTGGGGCCCATAAAAAATGTGCTTGTCCACTTGGCTAATTTATGATAAATAAGGGAGAACATGGAGGAATTAGATCCCATCTCGTCATCAGGTGATTTTTGTTCAAAGTTGTAGGACAAAAGAGGAATTCTGGGTTTTCTTCTTAATAAATCTCTTATAGTTCGTTGGAATAAAGTATTAGTTTAAAATGCCCACGAGGGGCATTTTACACATTTGCATTAAGGTTAGTGGGGTAACTCCCACTAACCACATCTTAACCACTCCCCTCCATTCTCTCCATGATGGTTGAAACACCTTTGAAAAAAGAGTCTATTTGTACGTAAAAAAAAAAAAAAGAAGGCAGCCATGGATGAATAGAGAGAGAGTTCTTCATTCTCTAGAGAGAGAATATAGAGGGTATGAGAAAAATTCCGCGTAGGGAATTTTTTTCCTGTCACGATGATCGCCGGACTGAGGGTTACGGCGTTGTGGCATTGCGGTGGTGATTCGATTAACATCGTGATCACCATCCCGACCGCGAGATCCGATCGAGGGCCTTGATCAATTTTTGGGCTCTGCATATTCGAGGTATTTACCCTATACCCAATCTATATTTATTTTTCCCGAAATTATTTATGAATGCTTCCGCTGCATGTTGAGTCAATTAATTCCAACATTGGTATCAGAGCGATACGTTGGATTAAAAATAATTTTCGGGTTAATTTTTGGGTATAAAAAATATAGGGTTTAAAATTTGGGGTTTGGATCACGGATGAGTTTCGTGAATCCAAGAACACCACTGTGTTACCCATAATCCCTAGAACACGAAAATAATTTTTTCGTAATTTTCTGAGCACGTTTAGGCGAAGAAAACTCCGGTTGAAACTTTCGGCCGTGAATAGTGACCGACAACTTCAACCTTAGATTTGTCGAGTTTTAGGGCAAATCAACGCATGAAATTTATAGATCTGTAATCCTTGTTTCATGCTCTTCAATTTGATATATATATTGCATATATTTGTGGCCGGAAAATGGGGTTTCAAATTTGACCGCGGAGGGTCGGATTTTTGGATCCAAAATACGCCGAGTTTAGGGCGCAATAATTCCAAAAATCGAGTCGAGGATGCTTGGAATAAATGGAATTAGAGATTCCATAAAAACTCCGGTCAAAATGGTGCCGGAAATGGGGTTTTCCGACAACCGGGTCGAAAGACCCGGTTACAGGAACCGTCGGGCGAAGAAGATGAGCTCCAGACCCGCAGGCGCGTGAGCTACACGCGCGAAGAAGGCGAGTGAAGCAGCAGGGGGCTGGAGCGTGTCATTCACGCGCGGAAAAGGAGCGTGAACGACCGGGGGTCGTCCGGGTCGGGTTACGACCCGGACACGTGTCCCAGAACCGCTACCCACGGATCCGGACGGATTCGGGTTCCGAACCGCATCCGGATCTGGAACCGACACCCGCCCGTGGGTCTCGCGCGTGAAGGCGCGTGACCTGCGCGTCAGGCGCGTGAGCGGACGCGCATAGCGCGCGTGTGAGCGCGTGCCGGACGCGCAGCGCGTCTGGCACGCGCCAGAATCTGTTCCCGGCGCGTGGAGGCGCGTGGGAACGCGCCGCCGGTGCGTGGCGGCGCGTGGGACCACCGGCGGCGCGTCAGGTCATCTGGAATTGAAATTTTTTCAATTTTTGAGGGTCCCACATCCATAAAAGTGACTTTTTGTGGGTTTTTGTGCATCGAATCCTAGTCCAAACGGTGAGATGCTATCCCGGATCGTGGTTTATGGTGTCTGTTGATTCATATGCTCGTCTTGGGGTATGTATTCGAATTATTTGGGTTTTGTTGATTCGTAGGGTGCACAAAATATAAGAATAAGCATCACAAGTCACGACTATCTCATTGACTGTTTCCAAAAATTGTCGTATTTGATTTTTGCAAGGGGGATAAAATTGAATGGTGATAAATACGAGATTTTCACTGGTAGATTCAATTTATCCTCGAGGAGCAAGAACTAATTAAAATTCTGAGGCATGGGATGGTGGACTCCAGGGAGGGTTCCACACCTCAGCGAGACGGGATTAGGAGACATTACGTGCATGAAAGAGGAATGATAGCCGAGTCAGGGCAATCCTCCTGAGTAGCATGCACGATGATGTGATCCCAGTCTATGAGCAATATCCTACGGTTTTATCGGTTTGGCTCACCCTATAAAGAGTATTGTGGTGCTCTTACAGATCCTGAGATAAGGATACTGACTTATAAGTGTAACAACTTATAAGAAAATGGTTGATCATATGATGATGCAACATTTGATAAAAATGTCGAGTATGATCGCCGAGTTGGGGAATGTGACTGAGTTCATTTCGGATATGTTTTCTAGTGCTGGATGCGATCCAGCTCTTTACCTGATTCATGAGAAATCATGAAAATCTATTTCACATACGACGAAAGTATTCGCACTTTCACTAATGTGAATAGGCACAGTGAGCTCAAGTAGGAGCATCTAGAGGCGAGTAGGCCATACTCGGGTCATGCTTATGCGATGGAGTCGAGCAAGGACTCCTGTGTGACTCGAGCCTCAGGTAAGAAGAAAATCATCCGAGAAAACCGATAATACTTCGCAGCTCGAGATAGGAGCGCGCTTATAAAGTTCCATCCAGTAAGTCCTCAAGTAGGAGGATTTACGTACAGAAACGGAGTGTTTTGTTGACATCAGAGGTAGTAGCACTTGCAAGTTGGAGTTGCAAAGTTACTAGACTCTATATGTTTTTTACACTCCAAAAGTTTGACGGAACTTGATTTCAGTTTAGGATATGCTCTGTTAATTTAGAAATTTAAATTTCTATTTATTACGACAATTCTATGATTGGTTCTATTTTGGTCCGTGAGGGACTGAATGCACTGGAAATGATTTCTTTTCAATGGTATTTCTTGTTGTCCTCTTAGTGTGAGAGAGGATGAACCGGTTAGCAGTGAGTGGTTTTGTAGAACCCGCTAACCAGTCTTGCCTAGACGGCAAACTTACAAGAAAACCATTCGACAATGCAATGAGGGCTGGGACTCCATTGCAGTCGGTTCACTCCAACATCTGTGGCCTTATGAACGTGAGAACCTGAAATGGTGTTGGGTACTCTATTACGTTCATAGACAATTACACGTGTTTCGGCTACGTTTATCTGATCTCGCGCAAGTCTGAGGCATTGAGATGCTTCAGGAGGTTTACTAGCGAGCTTGATAATCAGTTACTTGAGAGTAGAGACTCTTAGAACCGATCGAGTACGCGAGTATTTGTCTAAAGAGCTCTATTTCAAGAAAGGCATTACGAGAAACTGACTATTCCTTGCTACTCAGTGGAGTAGAGTAGCCGCGAGAGAGGAATAGGACTTTGTTTGAGACGGTGAGGCCGATGATGGCGCAAACCAATTTACTCGTTTCCCATTGGGGAGATGAGTTATTGGCTACAGCCTATGTTCTCAATCGTATTCTATTGAAGTCCCCAGTCAGTACTCCATATGAGCTTTGGACAGGGAGGCAGCCTGACCTTAGCCATTCGAGATTATGGGGTTATGCATTGTATGTTCACTATTTCTCGCATTTACACAGCGAGTTAGGCTTGCGAGAAAAGAAATGTATTTCTAATGAGCATACAGATGGCATTCTCACTGAGATTGAGTCTCATGATGCCGAGATTCTTGAAAGTGATTTCCCTATGAGAGGTGAAATCAATTGGGACTTTACCTTTTCATGAGATGGATGAGCCTAGTGGTTGGCTAATCCCAGTGGCAGGATCTAAGAATCCATTACGGATCTGGGTTCTAGTGGGAGCGATGCATCTAGAGGTAAAAAGGTTTCCCATCCTCTTAAGAGTAGTCAAGGATGCGTACCTAACCGTCGCTTCCCGATTGAGGGAGAGGCTCTCAGTATGACTCTTGAGAATAACGAGAAACCTTTAACTGTCCTAGAGGCTCTTGAGGGTTCCATGGAGGACCATTGATTATAGGCCATGGGTGAGAGGAGTTGATGAGAATCAACAGGATCTGGGATCCAGTTGATTTACTTGAGGGAAGTAGGGCCGTTGAGAATATGTGAATTCTCAATATCAAGAAAAAGGCCGACGGATCGGTGTAGAGGTATAAGGCCTATCTGATAACCAGGGGTTACTCAGACTGAGGGCGTGTTACCTCGATCCATTTACTTTTAGCGATTGTCGTGGACATGATTTGGATCTGGAGTGAGGCCAGATGAACGTTGAGACTGTTCTCCTGAGTGGGAGTTTGGATGAGGATCTATAAGGAATGACCATCTGGCTTTATTCTTATATATCTGGATGATAAGGTCTGTTGACTTCGGAAGTTTACATATGACCTTAATCATCAATCCAGGCAGTGACGTTTGAGATTTCACGAGAATGTGACATCTCATGGTTTCGTGATGATCGATGAGGATCATCGCGTATACTTTTTACGTTCTTGTGATCATGTCCTCATGTGAATGACATTCTGTTGACTGGGAACAACAGAGAGTATCTAATGGCCACGATGACGTGGACATTGTCGAGTCTTGATGTGAAGAACATGGGTGAGACTCAGTTCTTCCTCGAAGTTAAGATCTAGAGAGATCACTCGAGACAGGTGTTGACCCTTCCACAGGAGTCAAACATCAACAGAGTTCTCGAGTACTTCGAGAAGATCGACTACGACCTTAAAGATACTCTTATCGCTAAAAGGTTAAAGCCTAATTCTTGACATATGCCCTAAGACTCAGAAAAGGACAAGGGAAATGAGTAGAATCCCTTGTTCCAGTGCACTGAGTGATCTGATATACGCAGTGTCGCGTACACGTTCAGACGTTTGATTTGCAGTCACTATGGTAATTAGGTATTGATCGAATCCTAGAGGGGATCACTGGAGAGCAGTGAAAGGATTCCGAGATATCTCGAGAGAACTGCGGACCTCTTCTAGTGTTACGGAGGAGGTGATTTGCATCTTATTGGGTATTCAGATACCAACTGGGTTGGTGATCTGAACGTATGCAAATCGATATTAGGTTTCTTGTCTTGGAGTAGCAAGAAATAAACTCGTATATCTCTATCTACGATAGAGACCGAGCTTATGAGATGCTCGGACGATTCGGGAGAGTGTTTGGCTCCGGAGATTTCCGGATCACTTAGGGGTTGTGTCAGATAGTGGGAGGCCAGTGATGATTTATTGAGAAAATCAGGCCGCCTTTGACCACACTTGAGACCCTAAGTATCAGTAAGTTCAAACACATTGATACCTAATACTATGTTATGAGAGACATCACCGAGAAGGGTGAAGTGACAAATAAAGTACATTACTATACAGCGCGTTGGCTGATCTCTTCAATAAACCCATTGTGTTAAATTCCTATATGAGATATTGGAATCATTGGGTTTGCATGTACATTCACATTTCTCACCTTGTACTGATGCTTATTGTGTTATATATATGACATGTGTGCATGATTGGGTCACTTATTAATTGCACTATTTTAATTGTCATATATTTTGTGATATGTTGTGATAAATGATATGTCAGGCAGGCGAGGTCGACTCTCTCACACGAGTGACCACCTCCAGCTCTGAGTGAGCGGAGATGAGACGGTTTTTAGTTGTAAGAGGTTTTGAGAGTGGCCCTACTAGAACATAAGTCGCCCTGATATGTGTTCAGGATGAGGTCATATGCGATATGACCGGCATGGACGTACCCACATCCATGTTGCCTGTAAGTAGCCAGGTTTGAGATCTCAGATATCACCTGCGACTAGTGATATTGTCTCTGAGATACTCTCTCGAGATCTCCGAGTAAAGTCTTATGTGTAGGGCGAGTCCCATACACAGTGTTAGAGAAATCTGACATATGCCCTTTGAGAGATGGGGGAATAACACTGTGGCACGCGTTTCATACCGCGTGTGATATGTCGACCAGGGATAGTGGGAGCATTTTTTTTTGAGACACTGATATGATTTTGATCCCCGTTCCCACTGTGTGAGACCCGAGATCCATTGGGTGGGATCTCTAGTACCCTTATCACTTTCGGCTGTTTCTAGAAGTCTTGGCTCAGTGTTGCTACTTTAGTCTGTTTACCGATGGCCCGGAAGATAAATTGAGGTCTGAGGGACAGCTCTAGGAAAGCTGAATTGAGGCTAATAGATTCGAGTTTGGGAAAAGGAAGACCAATTGACATTACATCATTGTATTGTATTCACCGGCTAGCCTATTATGTCTGTCCATGTTGGGATGTAAACATAATAGTGGATACACAGTCAAGCATTTATTGGGGATTACTTTCGTTGAGGAAAGTAGCTCGATGGATGTAATTAGTCTTGGATCTGGGGTGCAGCGAGTTCTTTTGATACTAACGATGGCTTCTCGATCATCCTAACAGGTGCATCGAGAGGTCTTTGCTTGCAGGTGTACTCGCAGGTCGCACGACGCCCAATCCTGTATGAAAGTCCAGCAGGGTGATGTGATCGCATGAGTTGTGATCTTGTGACGAATATTAAAATGCCCTCGCGTGCAAGTGGGAGATATTAGTTTAAAATGCCCACGAGGGGCATTTTAGACATTTGCATTAAGGTTAGTGGGGTAACTCCCACTAACCACATCTTAACCACTCCCCTCCATTCTCTCCATGATGGTTGAAACACCTTTGAAAAAAGAGTCTATTTGTACGTAAAAAAAAAAAAAAAAAAAAAAAAGGCAGCCATGGATGAATAGAGAGAGAGTTCTTTATTCTCTAGAGAGAGAATATAGAGGGTATGAGAAAACTTCCGCGTAGGGAATTTTTTTCCTGTCACGATGATCGCCGGACTGAGGGTTGCGGCGTTGTGGCATTGCGGTGGTGATTCGATTAACATCGTGATCACCATCCCGACCGCGAGATCCGATCGAGGGACGCACAGTCGAATTTTTGGGCTCTGCATATTCGAGGTATTTACCCTATACCCAATCTATATTTATTTTTTCCGAAAATTATTTATGAATGCTTCCGCTGCATGTTGAGTCAATTAATTCCAACATAAAGAAATCAAAGTCAGTCAAAAATAATTTAAACGATAAAATCTTTTTATTTTATCCTTATATTTTGATTTGATATCATTTAATTGTATTTTATTAAAAAAAAAAGGCATAAAAAAATCACAATTAGTAATGAATCAAAATCTTATTCAAATGGTAAAAAAATATTTTTTTTTCTCTTTTCGTTCAAAGACAATGTAAATAATTTTCTATAATCAGGACAATGCCCCATCTTATTTAGATTAAAATATTGTTAATTGAAATAACAACATATATAATGTGATTCATTTTATCAGAGTAACAATATTAAAATATTTAGTAAAATATTATTCAATAATTAGTGAAACCATATTATTTGCAATTATTTTTATCAAGAAATCCACCGGTCGTTAATTTTTTATTTTTAATCTTGGAATTTATTAATATATTTATTAAATATGGAAAATAATATTCAAAAGCTATAAAATCAAATAATACATATTAAGTCAATTTTGCATGCAAAATTAAATTTTTTTTTGTATGTATAATTTTTATTTCTTAATGATGTATCCAATTGCTAAGAACTTAGGAATTAGGATTCATGTCCTGTCCAATGACTTCCGAAAAATTAAAAAATATTTCTTTCTGAATCATATTTTAACTAATTTATTTTAAATGTTATCAGATTCAAATTTAATTAAATATAAGAGAATCAAGAGTTTAAATAAAGGATATCTAGTAAAACGACGAGATGACCATTAAAAACTTGGATGCAATATATTTGTAAAGATACGACAGTTAAGAATTAACTAAAGAGATGATTTCAGACAGAAATGAATGCGGTAGAAAAATTAAAAAAAGTTAAATCATCACTTTTCATATTTTATATGTATTTGGATAGTATGTGTGTGTTTTTTTTTATTTGTCTCACAAATGACCGACTCCAAATTTTAGGATTAAGATTCAGATTGTTGTTGTTATTGTTGTCATCAAGTTCAAATTAAAAAACTTCTCTCAATATAATTTTTTTCATTCTCAAATTTTAAATCTAAAATTTAATTAAAAAATTTATTACGTTTATTCATTAAATCGATTTTAGGATGAGTTGGAAAAATATGTCTCCGCGTACGTATGTTCATGCTACTTAACAATAAAAGAAAAAACAAATAAATAAATGGTCATGCTGGTAGCATGGCAAGGGTGAGATTATGTTATTATAGTCGCCGACTATGAATCCTTAGGATGAAAGGGCACCAATTTTGCAGTGGTCCTGTCCTGTGATATTATGTCATAGTAGCCCTATAAATGAAAGGACTCCCCTAACTAGAATTTTGACGTATCTGATACGTAATGTTGCTATGGTTGTCGCATTTCATTACACTGAAGGGTGGGGCTAACGCCCCTCCTACTGGCCCAAAATTGGCCATAAACTCATGTTAGGGACCATTATAAATATTTAAGCTTAATTTATATGGGAATTAGTCGAAATTAATAAACTTTTTTTATATAAAAATTATTAATATAATCATAATTCAAATCTCTTTTATAAGAAATTTTTATTTTTATTTATAAATTTTATATTTATTAAAAATATTATAAATAAAATAAAACAAAATAAAAATACTACCTATGATTAATATGATCGAGAAAACCCATGTTGGGAAAGAGACAACTTCAAGAAAAATGAAATTACAAACACCACCTTAATTCTTTGTTGATTCTTTCTTGTTTTCGGTTTAGCCTACAAAGGTTTGAACACGTCAATAAGTTTTAACTTAAGTGACATCTCTCTCCTCTCCTTTTATAATAGATTCGTATTTAAGTCTTAGTATACATAAAAATAAAAAACAAAATTTTGAACGCAAGATTTTGAAAAAGACAATTGACTTAGAACTCTTTTCCGGATTTTAATTCTTGTGTATGACCAAATTGGGCATTTAAGTGTGAAAGCAAATGAGGAGTTGAGAATATAAGGCAAGATGGATGGTGCCAATGCTTGATGCGATTGCGAACCCTGAGGTTGAACAAAAGGCAATTTTATTAGATAATTTGGTACTATGTCGATAATGAATCGAGTTTGTCACCGTTTTAATGCTACTGATAATTGTATTTTTATTTTTTATTTAACTAATGATATTTGAAAATTTAATTAATTCGATTCGAATAGTTATTGGATCTAATTTAAAAATTAACTCTTTTGATACTTATATTTTTATTAAAATAAAAAATAATGACAACATTTTAAGATCGAAGCGATTCGGTCATGATGCCTCCTCTCAAGTACAAGCGTTTGTAGTTCAATTATTAGGATAATTGCCTTTAGACATATGTATACGTAGGCCTTTTTTCCTCCTTAGAAACATATTTTCATAGACTTTTTAAAAATTTAGGAGATTATTATTATTATTATTTTTATAAAGGAACAAAATTTAGGGAAAATAACATTTCAAGCATAAAAAATAGAAGAGAAAAAGAAATATTTAATGAAAAATATTAGTCGTGAAATAATATGAAACCATTATCAGCAGAGAAGAGGACTGATAAAGTGAGATTAACTCCCCTCACCAAAAAAAAAAAAGTTGCATCTCAACATCAATATTTCTCCATTTTCAAATTGTTTTCAAAACACTTCTTAAAACTAATATTTCTTCATTTTCGAAATATTTCTGAAATGTTCACGTTTCTAAAACGTTTCAATATATTAAATTAATTAATATTTATAACAAAATCTTTATTTTTTATATTTATATATTTTTCATATTTAATGAATTATTTATTTATTTAATTATAATTATAATTTTATTTTTATATTATTTTTCTTATGTTAATAATTTCAGATTATTATTTTAAAATATGATCATTCTATTATCTCTATAAAATAACTAATATTTACATAAAAAAAAAATCATAGCTTTTATATTTACACATTTCTTACATTTCAATTTACTTTATTTTTATAAAATACTATTTTTCTATATCGTTTCGTATCAACTTTTATTTTTTTTCATTTTGTTTCCGTGACACCTACGTTACCCCCTTTTACTAGTTCTTCAATCTCTTTCAAACTCTAGTTCTTCAATCTCTTTCAAACTACTTATAATTTGACAATTACTCAAGCATAAACTAGGTTCAATTCAAATGGTAGAAATTGATAACGTTATTCCTATTAATCGGTCAAATGTAGGTATCCCACGTTGAAGACATACAACACAATACATATATTTGTTAATATAATAGTCAAAATTAAAATAAAATAAATATTTTTCAGATAATTGTGACTCAAAACCAAATCTATTCGTCATTTTTTTATTCAAAAATTCAAGACGCCATCTCATCTAATATATATATATATATATATATATATATATATTTTATAGCAATCAAAACTGATTTTCCTATTCAAATTCAAAGATTACGCCATAGGACAATTTTGGTCAAACTCACGCAACCCTGCAATCATGGAACCTAAACTTCTTCCAAATTTACGATGGAGTTGATTACTAATATTTTAAGAAATTTATTAAATTCTCACGATTAATATATATATATATATATATATATATAAATATATGAATGAAAAAGAGAATATTATTTTTTAATAAATAATCATCTTTACAGGTAAAAGAAAAAATATAACTATGATATTATATTAATAATGAAAATAATAATATTAATATTAATTCTAATACTTCATTGTTTTAATAAAGTATTACAATATGTTAGAAATATACTATGTTTTGAGAATATTTAAAAAATATTCTGAATCAAAATCAAATCAATTATTGATTTAAATTTAAGAATATCTATTTTTTTATATTTATAATATATGTTTTTAATATTTATAACAACGAGTTTTCAATATAAACCAATCATATTGTAATATTTTATTGAAATAACAATCAATTAGGATTCATATTATTATTATTATTATTATTATTGCTTCCATCTTTAAATATAAATTCAATACCATATTACAGATGGAAGTAATAATAATATGAATGCTAATATTCCATTACTTTAGTAAAGTATTATAATATATTACATTTATATAGAAAGCTCATCGTTCTAAATATAAAAAAATATTACAAATATAAAAATAAAAAAAATCAAATATTATCATAATCAAATCAATAATTGATCTAATTTTGATACATAATATTTTCTAAATATTCTCAAAACATATGATATATTTAAACATCATTCTCAAATTCATTCTGATATGATGAAAATTACTTGAATTTGAATGAGGTGATAGGTGTATTCTGACGTGGCTGAAAACGTGCTTCTACAACCCTAAAAATAGTTTTTCCGGAATGAACCAGATATCTTCTGAAGATATGTGCGGGCACATGAGTGATTGTCTTGACCTCTTACTATAACCCATATTGATGAACAACTATTTCGGCATGACTCTTTTGAAGGCATGTGCAGATGGATATTGAAAAAATAACTTTTTTCGGAGCGAAGCAAGGTATTATGGAGGCACATACAAGCACATATCAAAAAATATTTTTTTAGAATAGACTAGAAGTCTTCTACAGATGTGTGCGGGCGTGATAAGTTTTTTTTTTTTAATCTTTTTTACAAATGGTCTTCATGATTCTTATACCATATTAAAAATGAAAATATTAATAACGACATGAACCCTAATATTACATTATTTCCATAAAACATTAAAATGTGTTAAATTTATATATAAAACTTATTCTTACAAATATGAAAATAAATATTATAAATATAAAAATATAGAAACCTAAATATTCTCAAAATCAAATCATACATAATATTTTCTAAATATTTTCAAAACATATGATCTGTTCTTGTATTTACATTAGGATGTGTGACCAAGAATAAATCAAGTTTGACATTACAATATATTATCCATATTTTAAAAAAAAATATCATAGTCTTCAAATTAAATAATTTACTATTAATAAAAAAAAAAACCGTTGATTTGTCAAATCTTGCGGCCCGTAAAAACATGTGCTTATCTATTTGGCTACCTAATGGCCAATTAATTTATTATAACTAAGAGAGAACATACAGGAATTAGATCCCATCACGTCATCAGGTGATTTTTGTTCAAAGTTGTAGTACAATGGGTGTATTTTTTTTTTTTTAAAATAGAAATATAATTAAATAAAATTAAATATAAAATATAAAATATAAAAATAAAAAAATTCTATTATTTAAGTTATCTTGAAAAACTCAGTGCATTCTTCTTAATAAATCTCTCACAGTTCATTGACATAAAGAAATTACTATTAGTAATGAATCAAAATCTTATTCAAATAGTTAAAAAATAATAATTTTCTTTTCTTTATCTCTTGTCGTTCAAAGACAATATAAATAGTTTTCTATAACCAGGGCAATGCTCCATCTTATTTAGATTAAAATATTATTAATTAAAATAAAATATATAATTTTATTCATTTTATCAAAGTAATGATATTAAAATATTTAGTAAAATATTATTCAATAATTAGTAAAACCATATTATTTCCAATTATTTTTATCTAGAAATCCATGGTCTATAATTTTTTTAATCTTGGATTTTATTAATATATTTATTAAATATGGAAAATAATATTCAAAAGTTATAAAATCAAATACTACTTATTAAGTCAATTATGCATGCAAAATTAAAATTTTTTTTTGTATGTATAATTTTTATTTTCTTAATGATGTATCCAATTGCTAAGAACTTAGGAATTAGGATTCAGTCCTGTCCTGTCCAATGACTCCTAAAAATTGGAAAAATATTTCTTTCCATATATTTTGATTAATTCATTTCGAATGTCGTCAAACCTAAATTAGGAAAATTCTTTCAATATAATTTTTTTCATTCTCAAATTTTAATTTTGATATTTGGTTAAAAAATTTATCACCTTTATTTACCGAATCGAGTTTACATTGATTTGGAAAAATATGTCCATGCATACATATGTTCATGCTACTTAATTTAAAAAAAAAAGAAAAATAAATAAATCAATGATCAAGCTGGTAGCATAGCAAGGGTAAGATTATGTTATAATGGTTGCCAACTATGAATTCTATACTGGATCTTAATTCTGGTGGATGACATATGACCAAAATGGGCATTTAAGTGTGAAAGCAAATGAGGAGTTGAGAATATTAGGCAAGATGGTGCCAGTGCTTGATGCAAACTCAGTAACAACCCAGGAATCCATAATGGTAAGTATGGACACGGAGGTTTCCTCTTTTGGATCACGTAAAACATGTTCTCTAAAAAAGCCATCAAAAGAAAAAAAAAAGTACAACGAAAATAGAAGCAAGAGATTAGATTATTTGTTACTAACTTTGTCAATAATGTATTCGAGTTGGCTACTATTTTAACACTACGGATAGGTATATTTTTATTTTTATTTGATTAATAAAATCTGAAAATTTAATTAATTTGATTTGGATAATATTAAATCTAATTTAAAAATTGGGTTTCTTTTTATATTTATTTATTTTTATTAAAATAACAATAACGATAACATTTTAAGATGACCAACAAAATTATTATTTAAAAAAGTTTTTATTTTCTTAAAGAAAAATCAAAATGCCACGCCAGCAGAGCGGGGGTAGCGAGTGCGGGTGAGGGATAAAAGGAAAAGTATGTTATCCGGTTTGGATTGTTGTTTCTTCAAAAGCAACTTTATTTTAATTTTTAATTAACCAAATAAAAACAAATAATCTTTGTGGAGGTTTCGGTTATTAATTTAGCTTTGCTGCTGTTGCTGTTGGTGGTGGTGGTGGTGGTGGTGGTCTATTTATATTCGCCACGGGTTTCTCCTCCTTCCATCGCATAACATCGCTCTCCCTCTCTCTCTACTGTATCGCTCTTCTTCTTCTTCTTCTTCTTCTTCTGCTGCTGCTGCTGTAAACAGAGACGACGCCGACGCCATTGTAGAGCTCTCTCTCTCTCTCTCTTTCTCTCTCTCTCTCTCTCTCAAAAGCTTCTTAGAACCAACAGAATTCAGAAGTCTAATCTATTAACTGCGAGTGTCTTTCTTCAACCAAAATCATCGGTACGTAAGCTAATTTGTAATTCTCTCTCTCTCTCTCTCTCTCATTTTATTTCTGCAGTTTTTATTTCTCTTTCTAGATCCTTCATAATCTCCCATGTTTCAGAAAAAAAATGATATATTTCATTAGATCTTGTAAAAAATATAGATTTCTTTTTTATCTTCTTTCCTAGTCTTGTTTTCAAATATGAACTCTCTCTCGTTCTCTCTGGGTTCTAACCTAGGAAAATTAATGCGTAATTATGCTTGGTGTGTTGAATCAGTAAAATTCATAAATTTTGATTGAATTTGTACAATTCCCCGTTCTGTGAATTGATTTACTTCCGCGATCGATCTTTTATATATATAGATATATTTGTTCTTTATGGTTATTTGACTTGAGTTCTGCAATCGTTTGCTCTATGTCCGTGTCTGACAGAGAGAGATGCTTGTTTGGGTTCACTCGGACCCAAACCGGGGGTTGGATGAATTTAGGCTTATCTGATATTTGGCCCTTTTTTGGTTTTTTTTTTGGTTTTTTTTTCTCGATTAAAGCAAAGTTCGTTCCTGTTTGTTCTTTTCTTTGCTGCCCAACGTGTGCTTTTTCTTCTCTGCTTGAATAGTAATCTAGAGATTTTAAGAAAACTTACTTGTGTGAGTAAATTTTATGTTAAAGTAGAAGAAGAAGATGGGGAAAGGGGGGAAAAAATGAAAGGAATGTTTACAATAAGTAAGCGGACTAATAGATCAAACTAATCTGAGATATTCGTCCCCTTATTTTAACCACCCTGGTTGGATTACCTTGTTATTCTCAACCTTTTGAATCATAGGCTGCCGCATAGAATTAGCAAACCCCCATATCTTCAGTTGGGTTAATCCTTGGTGAGGTGATTTAATTAAGGAGTGTCTTAAAATTACATTAATTTTTTTTAGAGTAACACTTGAAGGAAGAAAGCGGTAGCCTTCTTTGTTCTTTATTTTATTTCATTTCATTTTTTGGGAGTTCGACAATTGTGGAATATAAGCATCTGTGAAACTTGAGAGCTGATTTTATTCTATAGGTGGATTGCCTTGGAGGACTGCATAAACTTACCCAACTGGGCAATTAAGGTTCTTGTTTTATGCTTTAGCATTTGAGAGATGTTCTTTTGTCCTTGCCTATGTTTATGTAGATCCAGGACTATAATTATTGTGAAACAAAAGAGTAGAACCTCTTTGGTATTTACATAGGATGCTCTTGGGCAACCAGGATTTCAGTTGTTTGGTTTTAAAGCCCTAGTATCCCATAATTGGAGTTGTTAATAAGGATATTAATCAACCTTTTGTTTTCAAAAGAGTGCTTCTTTCAGAAAGAAAGAGAAGACCAACATATGGGCTGTTCTTTATAAATTATACAATATGGTCGTCCTTTTGCTTTTTCAAGCATTCCTTTCTTCTCCCTTTTCGAATCTTTGATCCTAATGAATGATATCAGTTCATAACTGCTGAGTTATTAAAATTTATTATATTTTTGTAAGTTTTAATGTAATTAAACTGCATATGTAGTTCATTCTGCAGTTGCTGACAAGTTTGGATGATGCCAACTAAGCATGTATTCTTAGCCTGAACCAAAATATACATTTTAACCACTCAAGTGATGGTAAAACACAATGTCATTAAAGGATGTTTGGTGTTCTAAAGTTGCATTTCTTTCTATGAATTAGAGGGTTAAGACTTCAAAATGAATATTATTGTTTGACCAGTAACAAAGACTTTGATATTCACATGCTGGTTCATGTTTCTCATTGAAGTTGATGTGCTGGGTCCAATTAGGTGTCCCACAATTTGGAAGTTTGGTTTTGGTGGTTTGTTGGGGAGTTGGAACAAGTAAAGCTTGTGTTGGAAGGTCTTTAGAAATTTATGTGATACATCTTTTTCTCCAATTATTATGATGGACCTAATGCTTACCTAACAAATTTGTCACATCAATTTTACTGATATAGAAATTGTAGGACTCTTAAGTCTCTCTAATATTTTTGTTTACACCAAACTAGGCGCTCAAGACAAGGTAGTTGAATAACTTTTGCTGATTTATCTTTTCTTTGGTGTTAGGCCTCTGTTTAGTGATTAGAGCAATGCAGTTCAATTGCATAGGGAAAAACTTTTCCTTAGGATTGAAGAACATCAGATTGAGCAACACCGACTCATCATCATCATCATCTGAGATGCTAATCAATTGGGAGGTGCCACTGATGTTCTTCAGTCTGAGGAATAGCATAACTAGATTGTATAACTGTTTCCTGCTATACTTAGTTTTATGATCTAGTCCATCTTTCATCACGACTTTCTGTTTTCAATTTTAAATTATGTATACATCTAGATCAAAATAGCATCATCTTAACTTAATTCCTGACCACTTTCTGGAAATATTGGAAGTGGTTCTTTATTGGCATTAATTGAAATCTCAAACTGTCCACTGAAATCAAACTTTGAATAAGAATAAATAAAATAGGCTCTCAAGCAAGTTATTTTGCATATGTGAATATGAATTGGTACTTAATTTAGTTTATTCATTCATTTTCATTTCATTGTTCCGCCAATATAGTGGTTTCTGCAATGGGAGGGCCACTATTTCATTTGCCCTTGGCTCCATTCCATCATAAATATTTTACAGATTTCTATAAGCATGTGATTCCTATTTGTTCATCTCTTCTTTATTAGGACTTGTCATCTCCTTTTTGGGGCATGCTTATCTATGTAAAGTAATCTCTTTTAACTAAGCAATTTGTGTCCAAACTTGCGTGTGTGTGAGAAGAATTGCTTTCAACAATTGTGAGATGAGACTTTTTGTTATTATTGCGTCTTGTGTTCCAAAAGATAAATTTGTGTTTCTCTTATATACGTTGCAGATTAGACTTGGCAGAAGAAGATTCAGGGCAGAATTGATGGACACAGAGCAGTACATTGAAGAGTCAAGCTTAGAAGATTTGTCTTCCTTAGACAAGTGGAAATCTTCCTCGGATGATATCATTAGCTCCGACTACAGCTCATCCAGTGGTTTTGAATGTAACATCTGCCTTGACTTTGTTCAAGACCCTGTGGTCACACTTTGCGGTCATCTCTACTGCTGGCCTTGTATTTACAAGTGGCTTCACTTTCGAGGTGCATCATCGATGGATGACCCAAATGATCCATCGCCTCAATGCCCGGTTTGCAAAGCAGAAGTCTCAGACACAACATTGATACCACTCTATGGCCGAGGCCAAACAACAAGACCCTCTGAAAGCAAAGGGCGACATCTTGGTCTAGTCATACCACGAAGGCCTTCTGGTCCTGGCTGTAGCATTCACACCCTTGTAACAACTACTAATTCAGATCCAGCTCAACTTGATCACGGCAATATCCAAGATCCGTCAGAGTTCTATTACCCTTACCCCAGCAACTTCAGTGATTCTCCTATGATTGGCCACGGTGGATCAACAAGAAGTATGCCTCATCCAGTGGTTGGCATGTTCGGTGAAATGATCTATGCCAGGATGTTTGGAAACTCGGAGACAAATTTGTATAGCTATAGCTATCCCAACTCTTACAACCTTGCAGGGAGTACAAACCCTAGAATTAGAAGGCATCTTGTGAAGGCCGACCGGTCTCTTAGCAGAATTTCGTTTTTCCTCTTCTGTTGTGTAATCACATGCCTGCTCCTCTTCTAGATTTTCTTTTTCATTTTGGTATATTAGTCTATACGTGTAAACAAGCCAATTCAACCTGGCCGGCAAGAGAGTACGCTTATCCAGTGCTGTGATGTGCAACACACCGTTGAGTCTTGAAGTTGGAATAAAATAGAATGTTAATTGTTCAATAAAAGATTATGTAATATTTAGTCTTTGATTGAAGCTGTTCCAGTCTTGCAGGTGTGTGTTGACACAATTTAATTTTCTAAAACACAGGACCAGCCAGGATTGTGATTACAACTTGGGACATCGTCAAATGGGCCACAAGAAAATGCTCTGCAATCGTTGCAGCTCAATAAATGAACCATCACCTCTATGTGCGTGACTGCATGCATTTACAGAGCCAGACCCACAACAACACAGATGTGGCATATTTTACAATATTTCTGTCATAACGCCAAATTTTCAAATGATCACTTGGGCCTTTTTCCCATCGTAATGTCTACGGGCCCCATGGGTACTGATACCCATGGGGACCCTAAAACGACCCCACATATGAACACCCAAAGATAATGTTGAAGAGCTCATGCTGACCTCCATGATCTGATCCCATCCGATTCAATCCGTACAAAATAGTAAAAATGTCATTCTCACACGTTTACCCCCGTTGTGGCCTCTAGCAGTTCGTTTGTCCATAACGACAGAAGGGGAAGGGTTGGCGAGATGCAGACGTCTCTAAAGACTTGGGGATGAACGTAGTTTGGGGTATTTATTCGGACGGATTAATAATTTTATGAGTTATTTGATTTGGATTATTTGAATTTTGGAGATGTTTAATTCAATCGAAAATCAAATCGAATAAAATGAAATCTGAACTAATTTATCCGAATTAAATTCAAGTTATTCGGTTTGGATTATTTGGGTTTCATTTATCCGAACAACTACTTAATATGAAAAATTTCTTTAATAATTTGGATTAAACGGTTTGGATTTTAATCGGATTGGGTATGACATATTTTGTGAGAATATATTATTTAGATTTCAGACGGACCCCGAATAAAAATTTTCGTTTTTATACCCAAACCATTCACTCGAATTTTTAATTGGGGTGAAACCGTTCACCCGATTCGATTTTTATTTACCAGAACCGAATAATTCGAATTTAATTTAGATCAGACAGTTGAATGGATTCACTTGAATAGTTAACACCCCTAAACGTAGTCCAAGTCGGATGCCAGGTTTTTCTTCCTTGGTGACGGGATTTGTTTAAATCGCGTTTGATGGGACATGGCCCAAGTCCCAAACCAAAAGTCAATTCTCAGAAAGCCCATGAATGACACCTGCCGTGTCACGCCCCGAACCGAGATCGTGAACAGCCGCCCGTTATCCTGAATACCGGTTGTATTTTTACAGAAAATCAGGCAGAACCTCTCCATAAATCGGAGGTCTCCTATGTATAAATAAACCTGTATAATTTAAAATCATTTTGTAAATAAAATAAGAGGGCTATCCCGACCTCACAACAACCCACCAACCACAGCAGACATCCAGGACAACGCCAGGCTAAGTAAATTACCAGCAATTCTAGCCATAGATCTCTATTGTCATGCCCAATTAGAGCATGAGTAGACGCCACACTGAGCGGTCCTAAGTTTTTTTATATAATATACAATAATTTTTCCAAGTATTATTCAAACACGTACAATTGCCTCAATGCAAATGAAATGTGAGAGTGTCGCAAATAAATATACATAAATTATATAGTCATCCCAAATTAAGTACATGTCCAACTACAGATCTCAACAAGATCTCGCAGGGTCGAAAATAAAATACGAAATTTAAGTCTCAGCTTAAACTTAAATCTCACATTCCCGAATAACCAAATCCGTCAAAATCTCTAAACTCTGAAGTGTCGCTCCAGCACAACAATCCTGTCTGAGGGAGGAAAGAAGAGGGGTGAGTATCTATGGGAGGATACTCTGTGAGTGAGGGGATTAATCTCAAGTACTAATAGTGTAGGTGAACATTGGAGTGTCAAATAATATCATTCATAACCAATAAATTCAAATTTTTCAGTAAATCATGACATGTTCGCTAAAATGAACTCCTTTAATCATTCACACGATATCATACATATATGCATCAATTTAAAATCAAGTAGATCATAGAGCTGGCTGAAAGGATCCTGGTAAAGGTCAACCATGATCGAGGACAGACGCATCGGGGGTTTTATCATGCAAGTGTTTCAAAAGTAGTTCTCTACCCCGACGTTGACCGTGGGTTTAGCCATTGCTTACCCAGACTCGACATAGGGCCACGTGCGGTGCTAGAAGGTGATGGACACACGTCCTCCCCCGATGTGGGTTCAACCGGCCGCGCCTATGAATAAAAATAAACTGGACATTTGCGGATACCTCATGCAGAAGCGTATCCGGGCAACCCGTGCCTCTACAAAGTCCCTTCGTAGCTACGGAATCATCAATGTCATCATCATAGTATCTCATCACAAGTGGGCATCCCGGTGGCCTCACAGTTTATCAAAACATTTCAAATTCGTGTGCCAATACATCTATCGAATCATTTCAAATCAGCATATCAATGCAATGGTAGAAAAGGAAGTTTATTAAAATTTTCAAGTAATGGCACAATTTTTTTGTTTCATTTCAAACATGGATGCATAATCATAGAAAACATAAGTTTACGACACTCCAATAATCACAAAACAGATTTGAGATTTAATATCACACATCGAATCAATGCATATCAAAGCATGATTTGATTAAAAACACGATAAAATCATGTTTCACTATTTCTTGCAAGAGATTAGGGTCTCACTCACATTCTAGGGAGGGTAATCACTCCCTATTTCCACAATCAAACCAAACTCGACTCCTCGAGTCTCCAACAAGATCAACCTAATCAAATTATCACAATACTCATCAAATTTTCAATTATTCTTAGGGTTTATCATTTTCCCTAAGTTTGTATAAACCTTAATTCTCTAATTTATGAATAAACTCAAATATCATCAATTTTTATTCCATTTATAAGTAAATAACCAAATCAAAATCAAGTTAAATTCAAATCTAAAATCGTTCAAAATTGAAAACAAGTCTAAATACATAAATTCCCTATAAATTAGAAAAAATCTTTGAAAATTTATACACTTTTCAATTCTCGTCCAAATACTTCAAACCATATGTCATTTTCAAGGTATTGGAGTCTATTTTCTTAATACAAAAGTTGTATTTTGATTTCTTATACGTAGGACAACTTATAATGAAAAGACTGCATCAATCCTTAAACTCAAATCCTAAATTTTGACTGTTTTCATGCATTCGTCAAATTAAACTCTAAGTGAAACCATTTAAATCAATTTAACTCAATTCTATCATCTGAAACAGCTCAATTTCGTATAAAATTCTATATTTAACATAAATAATAACATATAATATCAAACAATGTGTTCTAATCGAATCTAACGTACATCCTAAACCTATACAACACTTCCTTATGCTAATTTCACCATAAATACATTCAATTAACTGAATCAGTTAGAAATCCCTCACCTAGGGTTTTCATAGTTCGCAGATATGCGCCATTCAGCTCATTCTGGGACCTGTAGTATTTCTAATTGAAACAAATTCTACCCGTTAGACTAAATCACCTAAAGAATTAAACTTTAGGGTTATTAAGAGACCAACCCTTACTTATGCAGTGAAGAAGCCACAACCTAAGGTTCTTTGCTCTGAAGATTTCAGTGGGCTCTCGAAGGAGAGAGCAGGGCGCTCGAGCATGCGAGCAAGGGCAAAGCAGCACAGCAGTTGCGTGTGCGGGAGCTGTCGCGCGTTGTAGTCACGCACGCAGGGGCAGTCTCGCGCGCCTAGCGACTGTCTCGCGAGCGCTGTGGCAGGGCTGTCGCGTGAGTAGTCGTGGGCTGGGAGTAAGACAGGGAGACAGAGAGAGAGAACTCACGGGAGGGAGAGAGAGATAGCGCGACAGAGAGAGATCGCGCGATAGAAAAAGGGGAAACAGAGAGTGAGGGATGATCGGTGGGGTGGTGGTTGAAGGTGGTTGCAGCGGTGGCGGAGAACTGCGAGAGGGAGAGAGAGAGAGTCGCGGGTGAGAGAGAAGCCGAGAGAGAGAAGGAGAGAGATAGAGATCGAGTGAGAGGGAGACACAGCGGGAGGTAGAGAGATGGAATCGAGAGAGAGAAACAGAGAGAGGGGTTGAGAGAGACGATCGGCAGTTGCTAGTGGCCATGGGTGGCGGAGCAGTTGGCCGTCTGCGGCAGAGGAGTGAGCGGTGCAGCGGCGGCGCGGGAAGGGGAGAAGACGAAGAGTCGTGTGGGAGAGAGAGAGTAGAGAGAGAGAAGGGAAAGAATTAGGGCTTTTAGCCCTAATTCGATTTTTTTTATTATTATATATATATTTTTATAAAAATGGTTTATAACTAAATGCATGAGGAAATAATTAATTTAATAAATGAAAAATATGTTTATATACATATACATAGATTTTATTTTGTTTTTATACTTGCTTCATATTTTGAATCGGAAATACGGAAACTTTTGAATATACCAAAAATTTTAATTTTAAAAACCCCAAAATCGAAAATCAATAAAATTAAATATTTAACTCTGTATATATATATAAATTTAGAATTATTTTATTTAAATCTAGGAACGGAAATACAACCGTATGAACACCGCAGTGTCGGCGTTATACTAAAGCTATCTTACTGAGGAGTAGAATGATCAAGAAACAGAAGTACCGAGAAAAAAAATAATCAAGGAATTTAAGTGGCCTCGAGTGAATGTCTTGGTTATGGGGGCCCAAGAAGTGAAGTTCTAGTTTGATTGGTCTTTTGGACTGATAGTTGGGCTTTTGATTAAGTATCATCATTTGGTCCTCACTCCTAATTGAGGTTTTGAAGAAATGACACTTAGGAGCGGAATGAGGATCAATGGGGTTTTGGAAATGGAGCATTTTATTCGATGAATGGAATAGGTGCAAAGGTGGTGCATTTAATATGGGACATGTCTTTTTGGTTTTCCCTGATCTTTTCTTATATGCTTGCTCTTCACCTTCGACTTTGTTACTAGCTATTAGTTACAAAAAGAGGGATTTCTAAAGTTTCTAAAAAGAGGGATTTCTAGGGTTTCTGAAAAGAGGGATTTCTTAATTATATACTTACTTGATCATGGCTCAAGGTTTAAAATTACATAAGCATTCGAAGATAAGGGAAATTAGCAGTACAATATAGCTGAGGGAGTTGGAGTTAGAAGAAAAAAGTATGAATCTAAGGGAAAAATTTCGGTTAAGATTGCCTCTAAATTCAGAGAGGGCTAACAAATTGCCTGTTGGTTGTGTTCCCATGTACTGAGAGTACGTTAGGTATGGGTTAAGGGTTCCATATTTGGAGCCCCTGTCTACTGTCTTAAGAGAGTGGAATATATTTTCTACTCTTCTTATCCCAAACACCTGGTAGATGGTGCTAGCGGTTGTTAGTTTGCTGAGTTTCTGCTACTCGAGTTTGGATTTTGCCATTTTGTCCCCAATTTTTCATTTGAGGAAATGTGGAGGTGAATGACCCATGAATGGATGGTATTGTGTGCAGACTAGCCGTCAGTCAAAGTGAAAAATTTTCTATAAGGAAACTTTGGATCTGGAGTTTTTGGATAGGGAGTCATTGCCATTCTCACAGATGCCAGATGCAGAGCCCTTAATTAGGTTAAGGGCTCCCTTGTCCTCTCATCATTCAGGCTTTGCTAAGTCCGTTGGTAGTTTTTGTCGGTCATCTAGTATGGCAGTGTGGGTAGATGGCTTAGTAGAAGATGAAATGCTCAAATTGGCGAGTCTTCTGTTGGATGAGATGGCGTGGATTCAAAAGGCCTTTATGTAGAAGCAAAGGTCAAAGGGTCTAGTCGACATTGTTGATTTCGCCGAGTTGGATGACTTCGATTGAGTAACCATCCTGAAGGCTATAAGGGCACAGATTAAGGCCGCCTAAGCCAAGAAGAACAAAGAAGGGAGCGCATCCGAAGGTGGACTTCTGAGTTCTCTAGCTCATAGGAGAAGAAAGCTCATGTGGACGCTGAGTAGTGACGAAGAAGAGGGTGCTGAATCAAGTTCGGATGTGGTAGTGGCTTCGAATATTGAGAATTTTGTTGTTATTTTGGATTCAAAAGATTCTGAGGAATGAGGTTTTTGTAAGAGAATCTGAAAGGAGGAGGAGAAGAAAAAAAGCTTCGTTGACGAGAGGTTGAGCGATGAGCATCCAATCATGGCACTCATTCCTTGAGGAAAGAGGACTAAACTACTAGGATCTACGATGAACGCCAAGAAAGCCCCCACTACTGAAGGTATTCAAGGAGTGTAAGTCTCTGTCGAGGAGTTACAAATTGTTAGGGCTTTTGAGGAGGTGCATATTACTGAGAGGCCTCCTGAAGAAACCCCATTGGCTATTGGGGGTGCCATTCTGTCGCCTGATCTTTCGCTATTAGAGGGACCAAGCTTACCTAGCTCCTTACCTAAGTACCTATATGTTAGGAAAGGTAAGGGAAAAGTTTCAGAGTAGACAGCTCCCCTTCCCCCATTCTAGCTCGATCATTTAACCAATCAAAACAATTGAAGGAGAGGGGTACCGCTTCGGTAAGCTATGGTAATAATTATTTCTGCTATGTGGATGTTGCAGAGGTGAGAAGGCTCACGGACAGATTAAACTTCCGCCAGGCGGAGTCCAAATTGAACCGCCTATCAGTGGGGCAAGGAGATGAATCTATCATTGCTTTTTTGATTCATGTACATGTTCTGTAATGAGTTTCCTTCGATACATTTCTATTCTTGGTGGATTAACTTACTCCCACTCCCTTCTTTTTAATAGGCTATCACTATGATAGAGTTCCAGAGGATCAGGAAGAATTAGCCATTTAAAGGGACGGTTGGATAATCTTGGAGTAGATGTGGCTCACCTTCGGGCTAAGGAGGGAAAGAGAGAGACTAAGGAGAAACATGCAATTTTTATTACTCTTGGTAAGAAAGAGAAGTTAATAAAGATGCTAGAGACTGACCTTGAGTACTCATATGAGGTGACTGATGTTGCCCTTAGGGAAGGTGAATGGTTGAGGGATCGTCTTACTGAAAGTAAGGCAGGCTATTTGGTTGCTGAGGAGCTGGCTCGAGAATAGGGGGAAGCTCTAACAAAGTTGAAAGAGACTTACAAATGGGACTGCCAGGAGCTTACTGGGAGGCTGCAACAGGCAAAGAAAACTATCCATCATTTGAGAGGTGGTTCCGCAGAAGGAGTGGACATTTGCAGTTCCACCGTTATGGGCTTCAATTCAGTTGGGCTTCCTAATGGTGGTTGGTCTGCTAGGGATGTGCCTATTTCTGTTTTTTGAGCCAACTTCGACAAACTCCAGTGAAGGTCTAGGCTTCCCTCTTCCCCTTAATGTATCTCTGTGTTTTGTGCCTTTTTTTTCTCCTTGTCTCTTCGTGCTTTTCTAATGATAATTGGCAATGATATTAGCACACAAGTTCTATATCTTTGGATAGTTTAGTTATCATGCTTTTTTGAGGTGTTGTGTGAATTTCCATTAACCGCATAGTAATTAGGCACCCCACTAGTCCAAGGTATCACAGCAATAGCATCAGAGTGTTCCAAGATCTTGTGAGATGAATGACATAGTGTAGTTCAATAAGTGGTAGGCATAATCTCTAGGGATGTTCAAGAGTGTCATGTTTTAGAGTGGCTTTGCGGGCCGGGTTAGAAGATATTGTGTTCTGAGAAATATTTAGCATACTTGGTGTGCACCGAGGATACTTAAAGGCATTGCACCTTAGGAGACTTTAGTGTGCCTGGCGTTATGCTGAGAATTTTTGGAAACGTTGTACCTTAGGAGAGTTTAGTGTACTTGGCGTTGTGTTGATAGTACTCGGAGGCGTTGTGCCTTTGGAGAGTTTAGCGTACCTGGTATTACATCGAGAGTACTCAAAGGTATTATGCATTTGGAGAGTTTAGCGTATCTAGCGCTGCGCTGAAGGTATTTGGAGGTATTACGCCTTAGGAGAGTTTAACATACTTGGCATTGCATCGAGGTTATTTGGAGGCATTGCGCCTTAGGAGAGTTTAACGTACTTGGCATTACACCTAGGGAACTCGGATGTGTTGCGCCTTAGGAGAGTTTAGTGTACCTGGCGTTGTGCTGAGGCTACTTGGATGCGTTGTGCCTTAAGAAAGTTTAGCATACCTAGCGTTGTGCCGAGAGTACTCGAAAGCATTGTGCCTTAGGAGAGTTTAGCGTACCTGGCATTGCGTCGAGAGTACTTAGAGGCGTTACACTTTAAGAGAGTTTGGCGTACCTGGAGTTATGATGAGGGTACTCAGAGACGTTGCGCCTTAGGCACCTGTTGCGGGGGTTTTACGATAACTAGTTATACAAGATACAAGTTAGTACACTCAATTAATGTAGGTGATTGTGTAGGAAATCAGAACATTATTATTATTGAAGTGTGGGAGATAAAGAACAGAATGAGAAAATGGGATATGAAAACTCTTTGCGGGCCGTATAGTGCCATCAATTGTCTAAGGAAGAGGAGTGGCAGAATCCTGATCATAGCTGATTGTCCTAATATCAAGAGGCATTTTAAACTTAATCGTCAAGTGCCTCGTGCTCATGAGTGTTTCCAAAGCATTCAGACTAGGCCTTCCTAAGATTACATTATATGGAGAGGGGAACTTTACTACACTGAAGGCAGTGGTAGTGGTACAACTGTTTGGAGGAGCCCCCAATGTGATTACTAGGGAGATGACCTCTTTTGAAGATAGTCATTCATCTGAGATCCTTTAACAGGTCCACCGTGGGGTTGTAGATTCGATAAGTTGAAACCCATTTGCATGAAGGCATTCCAATACAGGAGGTTGTATCTCACTTCTTGGTTGACAAAAACTCTTTTGATCGTAAATTGATTGAGAGTAACTGTGATAATTAGAGGGTCATCGTGGCCTAGTTAAACCCCCACAAGGTCCCCATTATCGAACCCTATCACGGGCCTTTTAGGCACTTTGCCTTTTCTGACATGACCTGAGAGAATCTCGTTGGAAGTGGGTTACTTATTCAATTAGAGGATGAGGTAAGGAGCATATTGCAAAACGGTGCCGTGGCTGGACTAACTTTAGGTGGAGGAATTACGAAGGGCGAGTTCTTGACTCCTACATATAGGATGACTCTGGTAGCTTGATCTGCCATAGTATTTGGATCTCCATATTTATATACTGTATTTCCTCGCTTTTCTTCCTGTGGTGCCGGGCAAGGGTTATTGCCGTGGTCACCGTGGACGAATCTTTGAAGCTTATTTCGAGTTCGTCCTTCAACTTTAGGCATTCATTGGTCCAATGACCGTAATTTCGGTGGAAATGACAATATTTGGTCTTGTCTTTCTTGGTATCATCACTCAAGGGGCGTCCAGGCCATCATATGTAAGGTTTATCGCCTATTTGTAGTAGAACCTGACTAGGAGTCTTGTTTAGCGGGGTGTAGTGGTTGAACTTGTGATGAGGCGGTTGGGCTGAATGGCTTTTCTTCGAAGAGGGTGGTCGAGAAGGATGGTAGTGTTTATTCTTGCTCGGTTCATATCAACGCTTGTCAAAGGCTAATTCTTTTTCGGTGGCTATATACTTCTTAGCTCTTGAATAAAATTCTTGTATAGTGCTTGGTGGAATCTTGGTGATCGAGGTTTTCATGTCTAAGGGTCTTAACCCTGTCAACAAAGCTACTAAGGCTATAGAATGATCTAAGTCTCAAAACCTTCATTATTTCCATCTTGAACTTCTCTAATAAATCTTTTAAGGGTTCATCTTCCCTTTATCGTAGTGAGAGGAGGGAGATGGACTTCCTCTTGGCTTCTCGGTTAATTAAAAATGAGTTTTGAACTATTTCGTTGATCGGGAGAAACTCTAGATTCCAAGCGGTGGCAAGGAATTGAACTATGTCAATGCATTGCCCTTGAGTGTCATGGGAAAATGTTTGCACATAGTCGCATCAGACATATCTCTTGAGACCATTATAGTCATAAAGTATGCTGCATGATCTAGGGGGTCAGTCGTCACATCATATCTCTTGATGGGAGGGAGTAGTATATCCCATGGCATGGACTCGACATAAATCTTTAAGTCCAAGGGTGATGTATAGGTTGCATGGCGAGTGGTTTTATCTGGCCTAACATTAGCACACCTGAGCTCAGTGGCCACAAGATCGTCCATTTGCTTTCTCAGACCCCTCAAGGTCGTGTTGAGATGTAACCGAGGGTTCTCGTTCTTCTCAAGGAAGAATCCTATTTTGGTATAAGTACTTTAACCTCTGGGGAGAGGGTAAGTGACCTAGCCATCGGGCTCGACTAAGATCCTCCAATTGTCTACTCATGTCTTATAATCTTGAGGTCAGTCTCTCCATTTTCGAACGAGGAGGTTCGTTAGGAGGAGCGGAGGCAGTCACTTGAACTAGCTGAGTTGGATGTGGGGCTATCTGAGATCAAATTTGTGCTATGGTTGGGTCTTCGAGATTAGCAGGAACTGATGGTTGAATAGAATTTGTAGGAGTAGAAGGGCATCCCTCTACCATGGACGCAGCTCTGGAAGATGTCTTTTTTCTTCTTGTGGGTATGGTTTTCGAAATAAACGAAGTGTGAAGCATAATCTTCTTCGGTCTATTTCTCATAGACGACGCCAATTTGATAGAGATGAGTTTTCTCCACAGATACCTACCTTCTCTGTTTATGTGGGAGTCCTGAATCCGAGGGCGATGCGACGCTTGTACCCTACAAAAAGCTGTCAAACAGTGCTCCGGTGGAAGAGACTCCAATACTGAAGTTAGATCTAGCGGGTTTTGAATATGATAAACAGACAAAAAAGAGTCTCGGTTTTGGGATAGCAGTGTATGTGTTTCTGTATAGAGTTCCAGAGAACTTACCTGTGCTTATATATCTAATAGTGGTGGCTTGGGACTTAGGGAGCTTCCTAACCCTAGTTTCCTATTGGAGGGATTCAGAAGAATCCCCAAAATTACAGGAGGTATTTTTTTGAAATTTCATGGAGATAGGATGCTTTTGGTGTTTGAGGGGAATCCATAATCATGGAGACTTCTTTCTTTAGTCGATATGATTATTAGGGCAAGTCTTTGTATTTTGAGAATTACTTAGAGTGCAGTGGAGATACTTATCCTCATAAGGGAAGTTTAAATTTATTTAAAGATTTGTTTCCTTTGCGGGTTATCCTGAGTTGTATTTATCCCTTTGATTATTTATCTTACGAGTCTAAAGCTATCTTACCAAGGAGTAGAGTGACCGAGTAACAGGAGTACCGAGAAAAGAAATAAACAAGGAGTTGTAAGTGGTCTCAAGTGAATGACCCTGGTTATGGGGGCCCAAGGAGTGAAGTTCTGATTTGATTGGTTTTTTGGGCCGATAGTTGGGCTTTTGATCATGTATCGTCACTTGTAAATTTTTTTTTGAGCCTTCTATGGTTACATTTGAAGTCTTAAACTTCAACCTATAACAACATAACCTTCCTTTGAGCACTAGTGTATAAAAGGTAAGAGAAGGGTCTTTAATCTAGGTTTTATAAAGAAAAGAGATTGTGTAGAGTTTGCTAAAAAACTCTATAATGGTTTACTTGCACCTGTAAGAAAGATGTGTATCAGTGTTATCTGATAGTGAAAAACCTAAGAGATAGTCTGGGAGTGGACATACACCAAGGTTGGTGGAACCACTATAAACTGTTTCACATTTTATTTTTCTAATTTTCTAACAAATCTTGTTTGAAACTCAGTCTTAATTCCGAAATTCATTGAAAAACTTCCAAACGACTAAGAAAAATTACCATATAATCTATTCACCTCCTCTAGATTGTATTTTAATTGGTATTAGAACAGGTGTCTTGTATTTGGTTTAACTACCGTCGATAAAAGATCCTTAAAAAATGACCCTTGAAAAATTATATCTTCACTAGAAGCCTCCTCATCAAATAGAGAACGATAAAGCTTTGGAAAAATTAGGAGAAATACAGATAAGTCAAAAGGAAGCAAAATGTGACATCAGACGAAGATACAGTGCTCATAGCAAGAAGAATGTACACAAATGTCTAGAAGCCATGGACACAAATCATCCTCAACAATGCTTTAGAAGAAGAAATGAAAATGAGGTAAGTTGTTCTAACCATTTAGCTCTCTCCTTTGACATTATTAGTTAAATCATCTGAAAATCCTACATGTGTTAATATCGAATCTTGGTTGAGCCCTGAATGAACTTTTGGTGTTGATATGATGTTGTGCATTTGAAGTTGAAAAGTTATTCATTAGACATCATAGTATTTAGAAAACAGAGATAGATGAAATTCAAGACTTGTGCAATATGTATAGTCAAAATAATCTAAATAATAGGATGTGTCAAAAACTTAAGACATGCGAAAGACCAAAATGCCGTACTTTCTCCTACAAACTCGAAATCGAACATATGCCAAATTAGAGAACCATCCTTTTGAATTCTCTCCTATTTTTAAAAATTCTAAAAATAACTTCTCTCTCTCTCTCTTCTCTTTATTTCTCATTAACTCATTCTCAACAAACCTCTACACTCTCTTTTCATCTTTGTACTTTGGTAAACCTAATCCCTATCTCATCTTCAATCATGGTTGCAAATGGATTTGTGTCCAATCATGAGGACTTTACATCAAATCAACATAGTGAGTCTTTTATTCAACATTTTCAATCAAAATCTATTATCCATGGTTTATTCATTGACCGGGAATTTCTAGAAAGTATAGGTTTTTCCTTACACAGAATATCTCAAAAGAACATGCCCTCCAAGTCTTCTCTTTCGAACCAATCCTTATTATGATAGGATGATGAAACTATTTTACAATAACATAGAGGAATATGAAGGGAATGAGCAAGATATGAAAGAAATGATATAATTGTGGAAGGAAGCATGCATTGACGTATGTTTAAAACTTATGTTGGAGGTTTAGAAATAGTTGTTTCACCGGATATCATTTGCAAGATGAGTGACAGGGAATTGACACATTATTCACAATGTGAAGAATATATGAGTACTTATCTCATAGAAGACGTTAGAGTAGTTTTTAAGAATCCCCAACTCAAAACTATGAAGTATAAGGTTGAATCTCTAGACATATATGAAAGACTGCTTCATTATTTAATTGTTCACTCATTGAGACCTAAAACGTAAAAAATCCTTACAATTACTAGAGAAGATTACTGACTGATGATTTGTTTTATACAAAATAAAAATCTAGAACTTCACTATTTAATTTCCTTCACATGAAAGCAACACAACAATTGAAAAGAGAAAATCTACCATATGCCCCTTTAATCTCAGACATCATCCTTAGGTATGAAGTAAATGTATCTAGAGAAATAGCAATTGAACCCAATCTTGCCATTGACATCGATGACCCCTCTCTTTATATAGACACAGAATTCTCTGGATCGACCTTATTTCCTCAATCTTTACTTCCACAAAGTATTTCTAAATCATTTGACACACACCCCCAACTGATGAACTCTACTCATTAAGAGAAAGAGGAGCTAGAACATGAAATCCTTCAAATTCAAAAAGGCCTATCTCGTCTAGAAGAAAAGGTAACTCAAGTTGAAGAAAAACTGAAAGCTCTGAACAATGGAAACTTAGCCAATGAATAGCGATGACAGGATGGCTAGACACCCCTTATGCTTTCTATTTGATAATGTCTAGTCTGGTTATTTTACAACCAGTTTGTGTTATGTTAATTTCTAAAGTTTGGTTGTTTTAAGT
Organism: Dillenia turbinata; assembly: GCA_037126225.1. Classification (NCBI taxonomy): domain Eukaryota; kingdom Viridiplantae; phylum Streptophyta; class Magnoliopsida; order Dilleniales; family Dilleniaceae; genus Dillenia; species Dillenia turbinata. The sequence goes on along the minus strand of JBAMMX010000021.1, from coordinate 6,844,557 downwards.
CTAGCTGTATTATGTTGGATTGTTTTTTGGCTACATCTAGATCCATGGTGATGATATGATGATAGTTAGTTATCGATGTCTAGTCATCTACTGAACTTCTGTTGATCATGCTATTCTTTAATTTTGTTTCAATATTTTCTACTCTCTAAGAAGTCACCTATTGAATTGTTCATACTTAAATTTCATTTTTCTCAAAATTTCTTAAAAACATAACTCTCTCATATATACCCAAAGCATATAGGCACATTTTCAGGGGGAGTTCTTTCAACTCCATCATAGGTCAATGACCTTAAGGTAAGGCTATTATTTGCCCTTATGGTTTCAATATTAACACGCCCAATAAGTTGATAACATAAAGAAGGAGAAATGTAATATGATTTGAATTAAATAGGTTAAATGAAAACCAAGAATGCAATAAGAAAATTAGAAAAGCAAAAGCAAACACTTAAAAACAACTGGAAGAGACAAGAAAATTTTTTGAGAAATTAAATTGAATACATTCGACCAAATCTAACATGATTCAACTAATAACATAAGAAAATAAGAAAACATTCGACTGAAATGAAGTTTCAATCAATCAAGAATTTAAGACAGTCAACTGTCTTGAGAAGACAATCGACCAATTCCTAAGACAATCCAAATGAACATTCGACCGTTAGAACAAACTAGTCAAATATCATTGTAACTATCGACCGATTAGGTGAATTAGTCGACCGTCATATATTTACTGAGCTATGTCTGATAACCTAGTACTAAAAGTAGTTGAATATTTAAAGTTGGCATTTGACCAATTGTTTGTTATATGAGAAAAATAGTCGAATTTTCTGGAAAAGATATTCGATTGATATGTATTCTGTAAAACTTGAAATTTATAGTTTAATTGTATGAATAATTTCTAACCTATAGAATGAATTTTGATGTTATAAATTTAAATCATGGAATTTGATGAAGTAAGAAATGGTTTGGTGTAAACTAACAGAGAAGACCAAATCTTAAAACCCAATTTTGGAGTCCAAATCCAATTAGTTATCCAACTTATGAGAGTGAGAGTGCACACCATCTCTAAACTGTGAGTGAGACTTTTATATTTTGTTAATAAAAAAAAAAGTTTTATGAGTTTTGAAAAATCTTACTTTGAAATACGGTTTTATAATTCCATTTGAGTGTGATGCATTCTCTTGAAATTTGATATTGTTAAAGTTTGTCACATGATTTACCTTGCATTGTTGATTGAGGTTTATTGAGACAATGATATGTATGGGTTGCAAGTTGGTTTTGGAATTTAGTTTGAATGAAAACTATGTTTTGGTGACTGATTGTTCATGCAGCTGCTGTACTTTACTGCTCACTCATGACAAGTGGGAGGAAGAGCAGTATGAGTGGAGCTGGATATCGGATTGGGGTAGTGTGATGAAGGGCATTAACCTACCCAAGGTTATAGTTAGGCAACCATGAGTCACCAATAGTGATGTCCAAACTAACACCAAGGATGAGACAATTTTTAGTAAAATGAATGAATAAAACCCTTGGTGAATCCAGTCCTTGACTACAGCCAAGGTCTTGAATTGGAAAGTATGTTTTTAGCAGTCTCAAAGTTTTGAACGAAATGCAACCCATTTAATGCAAAGAGAAATATTTTGCTTTGAACACATTTATTGTTAATGCTTTGTGAATGCTTTTGTAATGATAATATGGAATTTGTCAATAATGGTTTTGAGATATGATCACACTCCCACTCAATGGCATGTACATAGATTTCTCACTTACTGGGTACTTTTATACTTATTCTACTCTTTCTCTTATGTTTTCAGGTTTGTAGATTGAGGGACATCTTTGGAAGATCTGTGAGATCATTTCGGTTGGAGTCGTACACTTCATGTAAGATAGTCTCATTTTGGGCTTACATAGTTATAGATGGATTCATGGGAAAGGTCAATGAAAGCGGAATTATATTGTCTTATGGGTTATTTGTATAAAATTTAATACTTTTGTATATGCATGTTCATGTTTTGATTGGCTACTTTGTACTAAAGAGAATGAGACTTCACTTATTTCATTTTAGGAGAGATCTTATGGATGATATTTTATGATTATAGGGATTAGGATGTGAATTAAATTTAGGAGGCTGATAGGTTAGCCCTGTGGAGTCTTGGAGTGCGTGCTCAGGGGTTGCATGTAGTTTAAGGCAACACGATGGTTGTTACGTGCTCAGATCTGAAGATCAGGGCGTGACAATTTTATTAGTATCAGAACCATGTTGAAAATTTTATTAAGTATTTCTACGGCTCCCATGGATCCTAGGATAGACGAGTCTCGCATAGGGCTAATTAGGTTTACATAGGCTAATTTGTTTCTATGGATTGAATTTTATTTTCTTTTGTAGTTGATACCACCTAGGAAATGTACAAGGGGAGTTACTTCCCTCCTTACCGAGCATGAAGCTTCTTTTTCTTTTTCTTGCGTCGATGCCTTCTGAGCCATCGGAGATTCCTCCTCCTCCCATGGTAGCTTTCCAAGAATGTATGGAGTGGTGGAATAAGTATGGAGTTAGATTCCATCAATCAAATCAATTCGAAACTCAAGCACCACCTCCACCACCACCAAACCTTACAAACCCTGCTACACCTTCGATGACGGCTATACCTCCTATGCTGGTTGCCGCATCCTTTATTTGCCCTACCACTACCCTATCCAAATTGATCAAGGAAGCTTGACAGTTGGGTTGTGAAACTTTTATTGGGGTGAGTGATTCTATAGTAGCTAAGGATTGGATAAATCGAGTCTCGGAAACTGTACAAGATATGGGTTTGGATAATGAAGATAAGCCAAAAGTGGTTGTTAGATTGCTTGACAAAGGAGCAAGAACTTGGTGGGAAAACCTAAATAAGCATTATTCTGTTTCCATTACTTGGAGTGAATTCCTAAGGGAATTCGATGAGAGATACTATACCTGATTTTATAGATATTAGAAACGGAAGGAGTTCTTTTATCTCTGGCAAGGGAATAAGTTAGTAACTGAGTCTGAAACAGAGCTGAGAGAACTTTCCATGTATGTGTCGGAAATGGTGGCAATAAAGGATTACCTTTGTTCCAAGTTTAAGGAAAGGTTGAATCTTAACATTTAAGAGAAAATGATAATCATTGATGCCCATAATTTCAAGGATGTGCTACAGATGGCTTTAAGGGTTGAGAAAATGGTCCAAGAGAAGGGTCGAATTAGAGAAAACTTTGGGAAGAAAAGGAAGTTTGGGAATACTTCTGACCAATCATCTAAAAGAAGTCATAGTGCTACTTCTTAAGGCAGTGCCTCAGTTACTGGCTTAGTAGTTGCTTCACAATGGGCCAATCTCATCCAAAAGCAGGTGCTTTTCTCACTAGTGCCACTTTTGGTACAAGGCCCTTCTGGGGAGATCGTGATCAATATTAGAATTGTAAGAAGGTGCATACTGGGACTTGTTTTGAGCCTCAAAGATGTTTTCATTATGGGAAAACTAATCATTTTAAAAGGGATTTCCCTGAGCTTGGTGGTGAAAGACAAGGGAGTTAGACTTTGCAAGCTAGAATGGGTGCTCTTAGGGGAAATCGAGAGAATGTTCCTACTCCTTCTTTTACTATCGTTCCCAAGACCGGCACAGGGAACAATACAGTGACCCAGAATCTTCCCCGTTTTCAAACTCGTGCACAAACTAGGATACATGCAATGACTAAGGAGGATGCCCAAACCAATCCTAATGTTATCACATGTAATAGGTTTAAAGTTTAAATTTTTATAGTTGATATTATCAAAAGTATGTATAAAATCCTAGAATATGGTGAAACATGATGATAGTGCATATGGATAATTGATATATATATAGGATTTAAACTTCTTTAGTAATGATACCCAATATTTTGCATGATAATGTTTATATGTTTTGTATCTCTGAGATGACATAAAGGGAAATTAATGAATTATTATATTGCATTAGGTTTAAGTGGGGAACAGGGTCTAGTCGTGCAAACAGAGAGTCTCCACGTTAGATAGAAAAAGTAATCGATACTAAGTATATGGAAAGAGTAGAGAGTTACAGTATAAAAAATATAGTTTTTGAATGTCTAAAAGAAAAGTATTTAGGATTAGAGTGATGAATATTAGTCTAACTATGCTATAGTGGAGAATCTAACTGTAGAGAAATTTTGTATGAATAGGTATGATGACTTTATACGATCAAAGTGTAAATATATTGATTGATACCGGTGCTGATAGGTCCTTTGTTAGTGTTGAATTTTCACAGCATGCTGATAGAGAGCTGTCATCTCTTGAGAATGAATTGTTTATGTAGACCCCTTTAGGTGAGCATTTAGCGAGAAATTCGATATATATGGGTTGTGAAGTTAAGGTTGGATAAATAGCATTGGAGGTAGACTTGATTCCTATTGAAATACAGGATTTTGATACAATATTGGGAATGGATTGGTTATTTCGGCATAGAATCACAGTGGACTGTTTTTTAAAAAGAGTTGAGTTTAGAAGGTTAGATGCCTCAAGTGTGAATTTTATTAAGGAACACCAAGTACTACCAACTTGTGTAATCTCGACTTTGGAGGCTCAAAAGATGATAAAGAAAGGATGTCAGGCCTATGTAGCTCATGTGATTGATACGACAAGGGAGGGTTAAAACTTGGAAGATATTTTAATGGTAAAAGAATTTCTGGATGTTTTTCCTGAGGAATTACCAGGGTTACCCCTAGATAGAAAATTTGATTTTGCCATTGATTTACTTTCGAGAATAGTGCCAATTTCCATCCCTCCTTATAGGATGTCACTTGCGAAGTTAAAGGAACTTAAGGTGCAGTTGCAAGAATTTCTTGACAAGTGGTTTATTAGGCCAAGTTTCGCACCGTGGGGAGCACCAGTTTTATTTATGAAAAATAAGGATGGTATTTTGAGGCTTTATGTTGATTATAGATAGTTAAATCGGATGACAATTAAGAACAAAATATTCTCTTCCTAGGATCAATGATCTTTTCTATCAGTTGTGAGTAGCATATGCATTTTCAAAGATTGATCTTTTATCGGGGCATCATCAACTCAAAATCAAGGAGAGTAACATTCATAAGACTACTTTCCGGACTAGGTATGGTCATTACGAATTCTTAGTGATGTCTTTTGGTCTTACAAATGCTCTAACTGCTTTTATGGATCTAATGAACGGAATCTTTCACCAAAATTTGGATAAGTTTGTGATTGTTTTCATAGATGATATTTTGGTATATTCTAAGAGTGAAGAAGAGTATGCTGGACATCTTCAGGTTGTACTTTAGATATTTTAAGAGAAATAGTTATATGCAAAGCTTTCTAAATGTGAATTTTGGTTGAAAGAGGTCGATTTTCTTAGCCACATTGTATCTGGTGAATGAATTTTTGTGAATCCGAAAAAGGTTCAAGCAATCCTTAGGTGGGAGCAACCTAGGAATGCCATTGAAATTTGGAATTTCTTAGAGCTAGCAAGATACTATCGAAGATTTGTTGAGGGGTTCTCATTGATAGAAGTTCCATTGATAAGGTTAACTCGGAATGGTATCAAATTTGAATAAGATGACAAGTATGAGGCAAGTTTTCAATAACTGAAGAGGAAATTAACTTCTGCCTCTATTCTTTCACTCCTTATGAGTAGTAGCAGATTTGTTGTGTATAGTGATACTAGCAAACAAAGATTGGGATGTGTATTGATGTAAGGAGACAAGATGATAGCCTATGTCTTTAGGCAATTAAAGAAGCATGAGGTAAGTTATCCAACCTATGATTTAAAATTAGCTGCAGTGGTGTTTGTTTTAAAAATATGGAGATATTAATTGTATGGTGAGACATGACGAATCTATACTGACTATAAAAGTTTGAAGTACTTGCTTTCTCAGAATGAATTAAATCTAAAATAGCAAAGATGGTTGAAACTTATTAAGGATTATGATCTTTTTATTGACTACTATCTCGGTAAGGCCAATATGGTGGTAGATGCTTTGAGTAGGAAGTTATCAACAAGTTTAGCAAGTATTAGAAGTAATTATTTCTCATATTTTATCAGTATTTGGTCCCTTGGAGTGAGACTAGCTAGGGATAGATATGGTATTATTGTGACGAGGTGTGAAGTAAGGCCTATCTTGACAGATAGAATCCAAAAATTACATGCATCTGATGAGGAGTTACAATTAGAGTTTCAAAAGATTCATAAGAAGGAAGAAACTGAGTTTAAGGTGAGAGATGATGATATAATGTCGTTTAAAGATAGAATTTGTGTCTCGAATAATAGTGATCTTCGAAGGGCTATATTAGAGGAAGTTTATGGTTCAGCTTATGTTATGCATCTAAGAAGTACGATAATGTATCAGACCATCCAAGAGAATTACTGGTGGTCTAGAATGAAGAGAGATATAGCTGAATATGTAACAAAATGTCTAGTATGTCAGCAAGTGAAGGCTGAACATTAGAGACTAGTAGAGGTTCTCCAGCCTTTACCAATTCCCGAGTGGAAGTGAGAACACATAACAATGGACTTTGTTATTGGATTGCTGATATTTCAGGCAGGACATGATGCCATATGGGTAATCGTTGATAGATTTACTAAGTCTACTCAATTTTTGCCTATTAGAACCATATATTCATTGAAGAAACTAGCCAAAATTTATATTGATGAGATTGTCAGGTTACATAAGATACCAGTGTCAATAGTTTCAAATAGAGATCCATGGTTTAATTCTTAGTTTTGGCCGAAACTATATGAATTTTTGGGGACTAAGTTGAGATTTAACACATCATTCCATCCTCAGACTGATGGTCAATCTAAGAGGACAATCCAAACTTTAGAAGACACACTCCGAGATTGTGTTCTTGATTTTTTTGGTAATTGGGATGGGCATCTTCCTCTAGTGGAGTTTGCATAAAATAATAGTTATCAATCTAGCATTGGGATGCCACCGTATGAAGTATTATATGGGAAAAAATGTCAAATTCTATTATATTGGGATGGAGTTGGAGAAAGAAAGATCGAGAGCATGGAGTTGATTGATACTATGATTGAAAAAAGTTAAGATCATTCGAGAAAGAATGAAAGTGGTATAAGATCGTCAAAAAAGCTATGCTGATAGAAGAAGAAAACCATTGGAGTTTGAAATAGGTGATATAGTATTCTTGAAAGTGTCGCCTTGGAAAGGAGTGATCCGCTTTCGGAGTCAAAAAAAGTTAAATCCTCGATATATTGGTCTGTATAATATCATTAAGAGAGTTGAAAATGTAGCATACAGACTTGAGATGCCTCCAGAATTAGAGAAAATCCATGATGTGTTTTATGTGTTTATGCTCAAGAAGTACATACCAGACTCGTCACATGTTCTTGAAAAGCCTCCAATCAAGTTGAGAGAAGATTTGAGTTTTGAGATCAAACCGATTGCAATCTTGGATCGTCAAGTTAAAACCCTGAGAAATTAAAAATTATTGGTAGTTAAAGTTCTGTGAAGAAATGATCAAATAGAAGAAATGATATGAGAGCTAGAAGATTAGATGCGAAGACATTTTTCCCACTTGTTTAAAGGTAATGAATTTCGAAAACGAAATTCTTTTTATGAGGGTAAAATTTGTAAAATCTAAAATTTATGGTTTAATTGCATGAATAATTTATAACCTATAGAATGAATTTTGATATTGTAAATTTGAATTATAGAATTTGATGAAGTAAGAAATAAAATTGGGTTTGGTGTGAACTAATAGTGAAGCCAAATTCTTAATGCCCAATTTTGGAGCCCAAATCCAATTAGTTATCCAACTCATGAAACTCAAATCTTGACTCACACTGGAGTTCAATTTGTGGAGCTCAAAACTTGATGTAAAGTCCAACAACAAGCCTAAATTTTTAGAGCTCAATTATTAGAAATTATCTAGAAGTCCAATACTTGAGAGAAAGCCCATTAGCATGTTTAATATAAGAGGCAAAGAGCACCATGCTTAGTCCAACGTGAATGGCTTTGTTAGTTCATTCATCTTTCATGTGTTAACAAATAAAGAGATGTTGAAGTGCATTCCAGTGAACTATCAAGGGCAAGACATGTGTCACACCCCGAACCGGGAATCGTGAACAGCCGCCCGTTGCCCTGGATGTCGGCTGTATTTTTACAGAAAATCGGACAGAACCTTCCCATAAATCGGAGGTCTCCCATGTACAATTTCACCTGTTTAAACCTGTATAATTCAAAATCATCCTGAAAATAAAACAAATGGTCATCCCGGCCTTTCCAAAACCAACAACTCCCATAGCCGACATCCAGAACAACGCAAGGCTATAAAAATCTATCAACAAACCTAGCCACAGACCTCTACTGTCATGCCCAACTAGAGCATGAGCAGCCGCTACACCGAGCGGGCCTAAATTTATACAAATGTATAACAAATTTCCCAAGTAACCTTCAAATACGTACAATCGCCTCAATGCAAATGAAATATGAGAGTTTTGCAATTAAATATACATAAATTATACAGTCATCCCAAAATAAGTACACGGCCAACTACGGACCTCAACAAGACCTCGCAGGGTCGAAATAAAATACATAATTCATCTTTCAATTTAAACTTAAGATCTCACCTTCCTGAGTACCAAGTACACCCAAACTCTATACTCTGAAGTGTCGCTCCGGCGCAACCATAATCCTGTCTGGGGAGGGAAAGAGGAGGGGTGAGTACTCAGGGAAGAATACTCAGTGAGTGAGGGGATAAATCTCAGGTACTAATAGTGTAGGTGAAAATTGGAGTGTCAAATAGTATCATTCGTAAACAATAACTTAAGTTTTGCAATAAATCATGATATATTCAATAAAATGAACTCATTTATTCAATCACACGATATCATACATATATGCATCCATTTAAAATCAAGTATATCATAGAGCAAGGCAAAAGAATCCTGGCAAAGGTCAACCATGACCTGAGACAGGCGCATCAGGGGTTTTATTATGCAAAGTGTTTCAAAAGTAGCTCTCTACCCCGACGTTGGCCGTGGGTTTAGCCCTTGCTTACTCAGACTCGTCAATAAGACCACGTGCGGTGCTAGACGGTGATGGACACACGTCTTCCCCCAAATATGGGTTCAATCGGCCGTGCTTATGAATATATATATGCTCGTCAATAGGACCACGTGCGGTGCTAGACGGTGATGGACACACGTCCTCCCCCGATGAGGGTTCAACCGGCCGCGCCTATGAATATATAACTGGACGTTTGCGGATACCTCCTACAGAAGCGTATCCGGGCAACCCGTGCCTCTATAAAATCCCTTCGTAGCTACGGAATCATCAATGTCATAATCATAGTATCTCATCACAAGTGGGCATCCCGGTGCCCTTACAGTTCATCAAAACATTTCAAATCCATGTGCCAAATACATTTCATCAAAATCATTTCAAATCAACAACCGATGCAATGGTAGAATAGAAAACATTCCATTTCTCAAATCATGGTACAATTTCATTTCATTTCAAACATGGATGTATAATCGTAGAAAACATAAGTACGACACTCCAATAGTCACAAAACAGATTTGAGATTTAATATCATACGTCGAATCAATGCATATCAAAGCATGTTTTGTTTAAAACACAGTAAAATCGGATTTTTACCATTTCATTCAAGAAATTAGGGTCCCACTCACTTTCTAGGGAGGGTGGTCACTCCCTATTTCCACAATCAAACCAAACTCGACTCCTCGAGTCTCCAACAAGATCAACCTAATCAAATTATCACAATAATCATCAAATTTCTAATTATTCTTAAGGTTTATCATTTTTTCTAAGTTTGTACAAACCTTAATTCTCCAATTTATGAATAAACTCCAATGTCATAAATTTTCATTCCATTTATAAGTAAATAACCAAATCAAAATCAAGCTAAATTCAAATCTAAAATCGTTCAAAATCGAAAACACGTCTAAATACATAAATTCCATATAAATTAGAAAAATCTTTGAAAATTCATACACTTTTCAATTCACATCCGATTTCTTCAACCCATATGTCATTTTCAAGGTATTGAAGTCTATTTTCTTAATACAAAAGTTGTATTTTGATTTCCTATATGCAGGACAACTTATAATGAAAAGACTGCATCAATCCTTAAACTCAAATTTCCAAATTCATATTATTTTCATGCATATGTCAAATTAAACTCCAAGGGAATCCATTCAGATCAATTCAACTCGATTCTATTATCCTTTAACATGCTTCTTCAGTATCAGGCAGTCAAGTTTCCTGAAAAATCTAGATAGCACCCTAGGGTTCATATACCAAATTTCAGGAACAACGCATTCTCCTCAACTTCCACCTATTACAAGACATATATAAAAATCTTATTCTAAATTCAACCTAATCTCATTCATCTATTGAAGGAACCAAAATTTTTACCTCACCTAGGGTTTCCGCAATCCACAACCTTATCGTCTGTGCGCCTACAACTCAGTCCAAGACCTGCAAAGCTTCCAATTTGAAGCAAACTCCATTGGTTAGTCTAAATTACCGAAAGAACTCAAACCCTATAGCTACTGTTCAAAGGAATGGTTCTTACCTGCGCAGGAGTGAAATTTGGGCCTAGGGTTTTCGAGGGTTTGCTTCTACGCTGCAACTAAGATTGCAGCAAGTCTGCCCGCGTAGTGAGCGAGCGAAGGAGAGGGGGAAAGTTCTGCAGTCGCGCGCCCAGGAAGAGAGAAAAGGCTGTATCGTGCGTGCGGGAAGAGGGAGAAACAGAGTGATAGAGAGGGAAGGGATAGAGAGAAAAAGAGAGAGAGATTGAGGGACTGTGAGAGAGACAACGGGGAAAGAGAGTGAGAGAACAGAGGGAGCGAAATAGAGAGAGTGACCGAGAGAGAATGAGAGAGGTTGGTGGTGGTCGAAGGCGGCGCAGTGGCGGGGGAGTGGTGGAGACGGGCGGAGAGTGCGAGAGATCGAGAGAGAGAGTGTCGCGGGTGAGAGAGAGAAGCCGAGAGAGAGAATGAGAGAGATAGAGAGATTGAGATGGTGGAGAGGATGAGCGGTGGCTGCGGCGGTTGGTGGTGGTAGTAAGTGACGGTACGAAATCGAGGGTGAGGGAGAGTGAATCGCGAGAAGTAGAGAGAGACAGCGAGAGAGCGAGAGGGAGGAACAGAGAGGTAGAACTGAGAGGGAGGTAGAGAGAGAAAGTGGCGGTGACCAGCGGTTGGCACGGCGGTGGGGTGGGTTGCGGTGAGGGAGGCGGCGGAAGGCGAAAAAGGAGCCGCCGCGGGAGGAAGGTGAAGAGTCGGCTTGGGAGAGAGAGAGAGAGTAGAGAGAAGGAGAAGAATTAGGGCTATTAGCCCTAATTCGATTTTTTTTTTTATAATAATAATAATAATAATAATAATAATAATAATAATAATTATTATTATTATTATTATTATTTATATATTTTTATATAAATAGATTTTATAAATAGCTAATTGAGTAAATAAATAAATTAATAAATAAATAATTATTTACATATATATATATATATTTTTATACTAACTTTATTTTACAAATCCCAGAAACGGTATTTAAAATATACCAAAAATTAAATTTAAAAACCCCAAAATCAAAAATCAATAAAATTAAATATTTTCTATATATATATATATAAATTGAGGATTATTTTATTAAATTAAAAAAAAACAGAAATAATATACGAACACCGTAATGTCGGTGTTACAACATGTGTTAGGATTGGTGTAGTTTAAAGAAATAAAAAGAAAAAGAAAGCATTAGGAAAATTGTATTTTTGTGTTTGTGTGTGTGTGTTAGACGTGGAAGAGAGGGAGAGAGAGATGAAGAAAGAGAGAGAGAGAGAGAGAGAGAGAGAGAGAGAGAGAAAGAGAGGTTCACAATTCTTGAAGCTTTTTGGGTATTCTTCACTTTCCTCTTTTCCCTTTTCATTTTATTTGAATCTTCCTAATAACTTTCAAAAAAATTTAGATCTCTAAGCTCTCCTAACTCTTTCAACATCCTTTAGCAAATTCTTGAGTTCATAAGAAAGGTTTGGAGTTTCATCAAGTTTAGTTAAGGAACATGCCAATAAAGAGATGATTTTATTAGATACTTGAGAAACCCTTGAAGGAAGTGCACGGTAAGCCTTAAATCTATGGTTTTAAGTTTCTATTTATCATTAAAATTAAGATGAATACCATGTTTCATGATCTGAACTTAAAAGGGTGATGAAAGATTGGAATGAAAATAAAAACCTTAAATTTCTGCAAACAGGGAAGTCTGACCTTGTTGTAATGATTTTGTTATAACTTTCTCTGCACAAATATAAATTAAGTGAGGTTTCTTGCATATGAAATTAGACTCTCATACTTGAAAATGATATATGCTTTGTTGGATTCTAATGAAAATTGGATTTTTAGTGATTTTTCAAATTGAGACCTTTTGTAGAATAATTTTTTGTTTCTGCCCTATTTCGGCTAAGATTTTGGCCCGGTTTTGAGATACTTTCTAGGTTGAATTAGGCTAAACTTTGAACATAAAATTTATATATCTTTGTATTTGAGATAAGAATCATGTGATTTGGATATGTGTAGTGAATGTTATGGTCATTTTCCCATGTCTGCGCAAATTGGAAATTATGCAGTCAAGACAACATAGGATAGATTTCCATGTCTTTGTGTAATTGGAATAGATCTAAATTACAAACATAAAAACTGTTGTTTTATGTCTAGCATTTAAGTGGAAATTTGAAGTTTTACAATCCAAGAATATTAGTTCAAAGTACAATTATTTTCCTAAGACATGAAGATATGAGAATGAGTATGGAATATGGATAATAAATACTTTAAACATAGAGACATATTTTCCATTTTGCATATCATAGATTTAGTCTCTTAGTAGTATTGAATAAAATTCTAACCTCTATTCTATGTTGTGATCTATACAATCAACTAGGCGAAGGTCCTTCGAACAAGGATAGGCTTGAGAACCAGGATTAGTGGGAATGCATACCCTTCCTAAACTGTGAGTAAGACTTTTATGTTTTGTTAATGATAAAAAAATGTTTTATGAGTTTTGAAAAATCTTACTTTAAAATACGGTTTTATAATTCCATTTGAGTGTGATGCGTTCTCTTGAAATTTGATGTTGTTAAAGTTTGTCACATGATTTACCTTGCATTGTTGATTGAGATTTATTGAGACAATAATGTGTATAGGTTGCAAGTTGGTTTTGGAATTCATTTGTGAATGAAAATTATGTTTCGGTGACTGATTAGTCATGCAGCTACTGTGGTTTATTGCTCATTCATGACTGGCGGGAGGAAGAGTGGTATGAGTGGAGCCAGATATTGAATTGGGGTACTATGATGTAGGGTATTAACCTACCTAAGGTTATGGTTAGGTAGTCACGAGTCACCAATGGTGATGTCCAAACCAACATCAAGGACGAGACAATTTTTAGTAAAATGAATGAATAAAACTCTTGGTTGATCCAGTCCTTGACCCCCGCCAAGGTCTTGAATTAGAAAGTCTGTTTTTGACAGTTTCAAAATTTTGAACGAAATGCAACCCATTTAATGCAAAGAGAAATGTTTTGCTTTGAGCGCATTTATTGTTAATCCTTTGTGAATACTTTTGTAATGATAACATGAAATTTGTAGATAATGGTTTTAGAACATGATCACACTCCCACCCAATGCATGTACATAGATTTCTCATTCACTGGGTACTTTTATACTCATCCCACTCTTTCTCTCTTGTTTTATACTCATCCCACTCACTGGGTAATTTCTAATTATGTTATATTATGGGTTATTTGTATTAGGTTTAATACTTTTGTATATGAATGTTCATGTTTTGATTGGCCACTCTGTACTAAAGAGAATGAAACTTCACTTATTTCATTTTGAGAGATATTATATGGATAATGTATTATGATTACAGAGATTAGGATGTTGATTAAATTCAGGTTGATAACAAGTTAGCCTTGTGGAGTCTCGGAGTACGTGCCTAGGGTTACATGTAGTTCGAGACAACATGCGGTTGTTGCGTGCTCAGATCTGAAAGTCGGGGCGTGACATATTTGCCATGTATAATGGCTGAATCTGATCAATATCATTTGACCAATGTGTGCTCATAATTTTGAAAAACTATCGAATGTTCCAAGAAACGGCCGAATTATTTACAATAACATTTGACCAAATTCTTTACTGAGTTATAATGAATCCCAAATATCATAACAAACTATTAAACTATCCTCTAAAGTGGTCGAATCATCTTGATTTTTCTTTGAGAAACTCAAATAACTCGGTCAAATGACAAATAATATCCTTTGATCGAAAAAGTTCACTCATAATCCCAAAAAATTGAATTCTCTCTCTTTCAAGATCTCAATCTCTTCGAACTCTCCTTGAACACCATTCGACCGAACTCCTTTACTCAAATCCCTAGCTCCCAAATCTGAAATACTCTACAATCTGTAAGTTCAAATCTTTAAATGACACCAAAAACAAGAATGCCAAACACTTCAAAATCCAAATCTCCAATAAGGTATGATCAAAGCCACTTCAAATCTCTTGAGTTCAGTAAAACTTATGAAGAAATCTTCTCCTTTTGCATTATCAATCTGGGATGAATGATTGACTAGAACTTTATGCAAAGTATTAGGTTTGCTTATGGAGCATCTCTAGGGGATATCTATCTTGGGTGTTTACAATTTCCAAATGAGTTTGTATATGAGAAATTAGTCCGTGTGTTTTATAATAATATTCAAGAAATAGATGGTGATAAGGATGAAAAGGTGAAAATAAAAGCTAGATCTAATTTCTGCTACTATGTAAGGGGTGACGAAATTAAGATTACCCCAAAGAGTTTCTGTCAAATATCTGATCTTCCACGGGTCCCTTGCTTTGAATGTGAAAAATTTCTAAGTGGGACACAATTAGAAAACTGTCAAACTCTGTTCAGTCATCTCACCATGAAGACAGTGAATATTAGAGCTACAGACTTGGGTTTACATGAGAGAATCCTGCATCTAATAGTCACTTGTGTTATCCATCCTAGGGAAGGCAATTATGCAACCATTACCAAAGAAGATTGCTGGCTAATGGCATGTATAATGAGGAAGGGAAATCATGGCTTACATTTCTTAATTCCATTCTTTATGGTTAAAGCCCACAAATTAGAGAAACAAATACTTCCCTATGGTGCAATCACATCTGAAATTTTGAATTTCTCCAAAGTCAACCTCACCCAAGAAAAATTTGTTGAAGTGTAGTTTAAGGATTGCAAAGGTGAAACCACTCTTCACAAAAGTGGATGGGAGAAAAAAGAATGGAGAATGGAAGAGAAAGCATGAAATGACAGAGAGAATAGAGCCTCAAAGAATGGAAGGAACAAGTACAGTTTTTGGAGAAACAATTGATGAATACTTGAGAAACTTAAGAAAAACTTAAGGGATCTCAAGACTCTGAGGGAGAAGCACTAACTCTTTCTATGCTACAAAATTGTCTGATAAAGTTGGTCTCTTCAAACTTAAGCCTACATAAAAAGGTTGATTCTTTCATTGTTCAAAATAGGTCTTTAATGGAAAGTCAAAGAAAAATGAAGGAAGAATTGACTGTTTTCAGTGCCATAATAGAATCTAGAGAGAAAGTAACGAAGAAAAGGCCAAGATCTCCTTCAAATTCTGATAGTGAAGGAACTTCATTCCTTGAATTTTCAATGCCCAGTACTCCTATTCTCTTTCCTCCTTCACTACTTCTTCCTACAGCCACAGTTTCCGCATCACCCTTACCATCTACTTCTACAACTATAACCTCTATACTACCCTCATCCTCTCTCACCGCAATCACAACACCTCTACCTCTATCAGTTGATAAGGAACTTGCAGTCACAAGTGCACATTCTTTCCCTGCTCACATTCAACCAACTTCAACTCCTGAAGTTGTCTCTTCTAGTGCCACAATCTCCTCTACCATTATCTCAACTGCCATCACTCCTACAGTCTCATGGACAATATAAAAACTTGTCATCAAGAGAAAGACTCCACCTCTTTTATGGCTATCTCAAACTCTTTAACTGATGAGACTATTGAAGCTGAGCCAGCTCCCGCTTCAGCTCAGACTTAGTCTGCTATAACTCCTGCTACAACATCCTTTGTTCCTTATATCCATATGCCAAAAGTAATCACCAAGGATGCTTCAACTACAACTCCTTCACAAACTCCCCATACTGCAAATAAAAGATCTAACATGTATGTTATCTCTTTTGTTTAGCTTCCCCTCTTTAATGATGACAAAAAGGGGGAGAGATATGTGTGTATGTGTACAATATGTATAGATGATGAATGACATATGTATGGAGTCTTTTGATTAACCTTTGCTTGCATTGCATTCTATACCTTATAAGCACTCTGGCATGCTGGTCATTTAGGTATATTCTAAGGAGGAGAATGCTTAGATTAAGGGGAAGAAAATTCTAAACTTTTGGATATTTTGTCATCATCAACAAAAAGGGGGAGATTGTTGACATATTTAGGTTTTAATGATAAACAAAATAAACCAAAGAGTTATTCCACAAAATTTGAAAATCAACCACAAAACTGAGCCATTTGACTGACATAACTCACATTCAACTAACTCCCTAAGAAGACAGAGAAAGTAGTTGAATGGGTAATCTGAAAATTTAACCAAAGCCAAGTAAAAAAAAATAGTCCAATCGAATGATAAGGAAATCAATCAACTGAACTTAGTTTTGACAACAGACCATTTGACTACCGTATCAGGCCATTCGATTGACTTAAGCAATATAACTTAGAACAGGTACTAAGTAGTTGAATGATTACATGAGCATTCAATCATTTTCCAAACTTAGAATCAACCAGCTTGCTCTATCACTCGATCAGTTTGAGTCACAATTCAAAGCTTGCATTCTTGTCTCATGAGTAGATTTGTGACTCGATGGTAAGACTTAAAAAATAACTCGAATGACTCAGATTATGAAGACCCATTTTGTAATTCGACCGCTCTTTAAGAAAATTCAACCAAAACAAATATTAGTGCTCAAAAGCTTGAACGGAAATATCCTTTCAGTTGAATATGATTGTAGTATTCGACCATGACTCATAAACAATTGAATGGATTTTAGGCAAATTTACAAAGATCATTCAACTGATCATAAGGACTATTAAAATGATGCTGTAGAAAAAAGATAGAAACATATTTCTTAGTCTATTAGAAGGAGATCCAATTGAACTCAACTAGTGCATAATGTCCAAAATAGTCGACCAAGTCGACTAATTATTCGATCTACTTATGCACTTCATCTATCCTAATCGAATTATATAGAAACATTTAACTGATCTGAGTCTCAATGTCTATTCTAGTTGAATGACACATTCAAAATGGTTAAATAAGTATGACAAATAACCTTAAGACATTCAACCAATAACAGATTGATTTGACCATCTCTATCTAAGCACTAAATCCAATCGACAGACTACTCAAAAATAGTTGAATGCACTTAATATATATGCTAATAACTGTTGAATCTTACTTGTTCACAATCAAATCAAAAGCTCTGTTGACATGACTAAGTTCTTAAAAGGGGTCAAATGATACTAAAATCAGTTCATCATCATTTTGCTATAACGTCTATCTCTCAGAACTTCGGGTGACACAACAACAAGCATTAAATATTTCAACTACCAAAAACAGCTTTCTATAATGATCTAGCACAATATCCACAAAAGATAATTCACGCTTGATCAAGGTAGATAAAAGAGATTCATTTACCAACGGTCAACAAAAATGGAGCTCTCATATAAATTCTCATCTTCAGAGCAAAGAAAAAAGGAGAGAGGCCTTAGTGTTACGGCTATTGCTATTGAAAACAATTTGAGCTAAATTCTTATCTTGTAAAAATTGGTTTTGAGCCTTCTATTGTTACATCTGAAATCTCAAGCTTTAATCTGTAACAACATAAGCTTCCTTTGAGCATTAATGTATAAAAGGTTAGAGAATGATCTCTAATATGGGTTTTAGATAGAAAAGAGGTTGTTTGGAGTTTGTGAAAAAGCTTTGTAAAGGTTTACTGGCACCTATAAGCAAGATGTGTATTAGTGCTATTTGATGATGGAAAATCCAGGAGGTAGTTTGGGAATGGATATATACCAAGGTTGGTAGAACTATTATAAAAATTATGGTGCCTTGTTTGTTGCCTTCCATGATTTGTTTTTCTGATTCTCTAACAAATCTTGTTTGAAACTTAGTGTTAATTTAAAATTCATTGAAAAACTTCCAAACTACTAATAAAAATTATCATACAACCTATTCACCCCATCTAGGTTAGATTTCAAAGTGCAAATGCCCTCATACAGTACCTATGTCACGTGTGGGGGTGGCTTTTGGTGGATTGAAGGTTAAAGATCAATAAGGTTAGGGTTGGGGATAAATAGTGGATCACTCATTCTCACATGGATTACTTGTGATCCTTATCTTTCTACACCACATGAGTCTCTCAAAAGGTGGTGTGACACAAAGAAGGGTTTCTCTCTGTTCTATACTCCTAAATTAAGCTCTCACTTTGAAAACGAACTAAACTTTATCGATAACTGAAGAAAATTCACATAACACTTCACATCCCCTATGCTAGGCCTAGGGTAGTATTTATAGTGTTCTACCTCTAGAGTTTACATTGGTTAGGACTTTAGGGAGATGGAAAAGATAAGATAAACTCCTAATCTAAATAAACAAGGACTAGATAAAGAATAAGATAAACATTGAGATAACCAGGACTTCTAAACTAAGTTACATTATACTTTATAGAGAAGTCTTCATCACGTCTAGGGCTCTTAGAACTTGTGAGAGTTGCTTTTGAATACTTCTCTTTTTGTTCCAAACATTGATTCTTAAGTTCTCCATGAGGTTCACTTGAATTAGGACTCCTTGTTGAATTTGGTCTCCTTATTGGTGAAAGGCTTCTTGTTCTCCTAGGAGTCTTGGCTTATTTGGGACTCTTTTGACTTATTGACTTTATCTCTAAACTCTCATCTTTCTGTCCTCAGATGTGGTCCTTAAGTTTCTCAAGAGTTATACTTGGTCTAGGATTCTCAAGTGTTGTGATTGCATTAGGACTCTTAAGCCTTTGTGATGTATCCTTCTTATACATGGACAGCAATCCTTCTTTTAGGTCTCCTCCTTTATTTTGCTTTTCTCCCTCTTGGAAAAGACTCTTTAAAACTCCAATTGCATATGCTTGTATTTGTTTCTTACTTTGATCAAAGTTTTGTTCCTTAGGGTTTCCAAGAATTTGAGTGGAAGTAGGACTCTTTAACACTTGGACTGCTCTTCTTAGCCACAACTTTTCTAGGGTTTCTTGACTTCCCTAGTTGCTCAGGACTCTTCCATGATCGCCATTCAGCTCCTGATAAATCTCCATGATCACATAACCTAGCTCCTTAGTTGAATGCCCATGAAAACTAGGGTTTCTTTTCATGTTTTGAGAGCTCGAACAATTCTTCTTCTTGCCCAGGCTTTGCTCTAGCATATTTTTAGTATTTTTCTCATCCCCAGAGCCTTTTAGGATTTTAGAATACTTCCGCACACATTTGCCCAGCGATTGATCAAATTGCTCAGTGTTGGCATTGGATTCACCAACGAGATTCTAGTTCATCGGGCAATCCTCATCTTCTTTTTGTATCCTTTGGTTTCATGAGCCTTTTTTTTTTTTTCCATTCTTCTCAATTGCTCAAGCCATAACTTCATTCTCACGACGTGTACATGCAGGTCCAGAAGAATCCGAATCTGGATCATACCTTGTCCTGTGCTCCACAAAGACTCTCGACTTCACTAAGTAGATCTTCTTTGATTCCCATGATTTTTGGTTTCCTCAAGCCTTTTCCTTACTCATCTCAATTGCTCGAGTCAGATCTCTAATCGCCTTATGACTACATGGGGCTTTGGAAGAAGCCGTGTCCACGTAGGACACCTTAGCGCCTGGGCTGGCATGGACTCTACATGCTATAGCTAGTTCTGACTCTACTTCTGCATACTTTTTGTGTCCTTTATGGGTTCCTAAGTGTTCTCATTCCTCTAGAACTCCTTTGCTCATGTGTGGCACGGTGATGGCATTAGGGTGCTCATTGCCTAAGTCCATGTGCTGCTTGCATGTGTTGTGGCCTGTGCAGCTGGCTCGATGACTCCTATAGGCTATCACCTTATTGTTGTTCGTCGAGGTCTTACTCCATCTTCTCTCAAGGCTTGTCTTAGGTCCATAACAAGTGGTCAATATCTTGCCATGGCCAGCGGTGCTTGTGATGGAAATGTACCCCATGTATATATATGCTTGTTGGTTTTATGCTGTCGCAAGTGGAATGACTTGATTAACTTTACCCTTGATAGCTTTCAATTTCCTCTAGCGAAATGATGCAAACAGGCCGAAATTGGTCTTGTCAATTGTCAAACATTACTAGCTACTGGGGCTGGTATTGCCGAAGCAACCACCCTAAATCAACATCATTCTTGAACAAACATAATGTTCAATTCAGTGAAAGGTGTATAAGCTTTTCAGCATTGGTTACATGTGTGTGTATACAGGGCAGTCCAGTGAAGATGGTTATTGCCTTTATAAAGTATGGCTTTAAATGCAAACTATTTATTTATTCATTCATTCTTACAAAGAAGTTGGGCAACTGTGTTGGGAGAAGGAAAATAGAGATTCGAACTCCAAATCTTAACTCGAGAAGAGTCCTGATACCATAGATTTAAAGTTCCTTGCTGATACACAATATTTCGTAACAAAGGTTCTGGAGGACTTAGGCTTGGCCACCACAAATTTATTATGGAAAATTGATCTAATGCCTTCTCACTTACGGTTTACAAAGGTTGGGAACCAATGCATGAATCATGAGTAATTTAGTCACTCAAACTAGCCCTTTGTTTTCTCCAGAAGAAATATGGTCATGGTCATGCATGAGCTGGAGGTAGGTCCTAGCAAGAGACAGGATGCGTATGGCCATCCTTTTTAATGAAGGAAAAGAAAGGCCACCAATGCTTTAAGTTTAGGAGAGAGAATTGGAGACCCTGATACCTACCTAACAAAAAAGCACCAGCATTTATCTTATTAATTTTCAGATGAATTTTTGCTACATCAAATATAAAAGAATTATATTAAATGAAATTATCATTTATCAATTGCTCGATGACTACCGGGCATGATAAATATATAAAATTTAAACAAATTATTTTTAATTTTTGATTTCATAAAATTCAATTACTATTTCACCCCGCTCTACAAAAGTTCTGCCTTAGCCCCTGCCCAAGCACTCATTATTGCAAGGTTTGATACATATTTAATATTAACAACCTTGCCACCACAAGCAAAGATGCTTCAATGATATTAAATGAAGAAAAAGAAATATTTTGGTCCCAGCAATATATGTAAACCAACTGCAGTCTCAATATCAACTCTAGAAATCAAGTGTTTTGAACCGCCAGTAATGTTTCATATGCAGTTGTCCAACAAAAAGAATATGCATTTAAAGCAATTTCGGCATAAATACAGGAAGCTGCAATGAGTTGCATCAGGTAAGCCGAATAATTCCTGCTAAAAATCCTAGCACCATAATTTTCTAGGTATTTCCTTTCTCAGAACCCATAATGTGGGAGATTCGGCACTGGTTACGTATTTTTTTGTTTAGATAAGAAGAAATGTGACGATAGCAGAGTGCAGTGGGAGATACTTCTCTTCTGAATGCCACAACTTACAATAGTCAAGAGTGGGAAAGAACCTTGTACCGAATGGTATACTCCATGCTCATAAAATAGTCAAAACATATTAGCAATACTAGCTTAATATTAGATTACTCTCTCTGACCAAGGCACTCTGACCTGCAATCATCACAAACAGCATCCATGCAGCTGACGGAATGTGGCGAGGCAAACAAGCCCATACATATGACTTCCCTCCTGCGGTGGTAGGGTTTTCCGCAATAATAATGTTGTTAAGGAAATTGTTATTGAGCTCTTATATTTTGATGATAATAAAATTCTACAAATGGTATTAATCTTTCTACCAAGTATACAGGGTTTATAAGTTAATTTTACAGAATTTTAAGTCATAAAAGTGCAGATTATAGAAGTTGTGATTCTATGAGTAGAAAATGTCACAAAAAACAGATATTTCATAGCTATTATCTGCTATGTTTTAAATCTATTCTCAAAACCCAGCTCAACACTTTTAGTGTAGATTGAAGCTACACTTAGACAATATATATTTAAATGAATGACTCAAGAATTGAAAGAGAGGGATTTCAAATTCAAAAAGTTACATGAGGTAAAATCAGAGTTCAAAAACTGAAGCCTATTTTTCTGGGAGAGAAGGCTGGTGCTTGGCAGAAGTTTCAACACACATCTTTTTTGAATTTCAAGATTTTTGAGTTACAACAATTACACATGAAGGAGCATACGTTAGACTATAAATTTAAATTTTTACAAAAGTTAAAATGGGATTTTGGAAGAAGATCTGAAGGCTTGAAAATCAGATCTCAACATGCTTTAACCCGGCT
This sequence comes from Dillenia turbinata, assembly GCA_037126225.1. Lineage (NCBI taxonomy): Eukaryota > Viridiplantae > Streptophyta > Magnoliopsida > Dilleniales > Dilleniaceae > Dillenia > Dillenia turbinata. Next base: position 6,822,000 of record JBAMMX010000021.1, on the reverse strand, counting down.
GCGTCCGAAAGGAAAATTGGAGTCTTTAAATGACCACAAAGCAAACAAGTTTTGACAAGAGCTTGAAGAGGGTTTCAAACTACAACACTGAGACCATATACAAAAATATTTATAGAGATTATTTGAGTTTTGAACCGAGAGAAAATTGAACTCAAAAACATCCATATGATCACTTTATTCTAACGAACTGTTATATTATTTTACTGTCTATTATGTTTTTCAATCTTGTTGTTTAACTATTATATAGTCTCACAAGTTTGGAAAAAGTATGAGGTACACTTGAGAGGATAGGCTAGTTGAGTAATAATTAAAATTGAGTCTTATCATCCTCCAGGTTGAAAATATAAATTGTGAACAAGTGACTGTACTCAAATTTATAACTTTCATAAAATAGAGGAAACTAAGTATCGTTAGACCCTAAACGTAGACACAAAACCAAACCACTATAAATTTGAATTGATCTCTCTATTCTCACTTTTAAATTTTTGCATTTACATTTACATAATTCATATAGTTTGACCATAAGTTTAACTAAGATTTTAAGTGGAGTAAAACTTAAGATTTGAAACAAACCAATTCAAACCCCTTTCTTGATTACGTAGGAATCAACAAATGTATTAGATAACTTAAATGCACATTGTAATAGAAGCTGGATGGGTGTCATTGGAATTGTAACAGACAGATTACAGGATGATTGAACAGCAGAGAACCCTCAATTAGTCTATCATAAATTAGCACTCTCTTCTTTTGAAGTCAATATTTTCATGCAATCCTTCATCAGGATCCTGATCACTCCCACCCATCTGTTCAAATGGGCCTACTCCCGCGCCCTCATTATTAATGTAATTTATTAAACTGTCATAAGTTCCGGTTGGTAAATTGCACCTTTCTTTAAGAGATGTTAAAATATCTTCAGCTGATTCCACATCCCCCTTCTCTTTCAAGTATTTTAAACGAGAACTCAAATCAAGTTTTCTTGGCTTCCACCAAGAACAATGATTCTCCAAGATTGCTTTCTTCACTGTATTCACAGCCTTATCCATCAGATCCGTTTGACAAGTTTGAGTGTCTATGAATGCTTTTTCTGCAGAAAACCCTTCTTGCGATAACCAGTTACCATTGAGGAAACCGAGAGTCATATGATGTCTATACAGATTCCCACTCCACAGAGTTTCTCGGCACCTTCAGTGTCATCTAACTTCCTGGGAGGGCTACTCATAACAAGGTAGCCCAAGTTGTAGGTTTTACCCATCTCTTTGTACTTGTTCCATATACTGTAAACCTCGTCTTTGTTTCCCAAAGCAGCATGCAGAGATAGAAGCATTTCATAAGCAAACCGTTATGATTTACCAAACATCAGATGCTCTGATTTCCTCAATGCTTGAGAAGCTTTGTCTCTTAGGCCAGCTTTTGCGTATACCCTTGCTGCAATGGCATAAGGATTCCGGGTCATGAGAAATAGCACATCACCTTCCATTTCCATCAGCAGCTTTTCCATTGCCTCTATGTCTGGAGTATCTGCGTACACATTTAAACACATATTCAATGCTTATTGATCCCATCGGATTCCTCTATCTTTCATTAGTTGCATGAGATTGTCTACTTTATCATACTTTCCCATCTTATCATCGAGTTTTAGTATGAAATTGTAAGGAAGTGTTCCTCAAAAGTCTCGACTTCATCAACCTTTGCATAAGGGCCTCTGCTTTCTCTAAGGAATTGTTGTTGGAATAACAATTTAAAAGAGCAAAATAGACCTGGAAGTTTCACAATCCATCAGGGATTCATTGAAATAATTCTCTGTTGCTTCTAAGCCACGAAATTTTGAGATCAAATCTAGCCGAACTGCAATATCTCCAAGTAACAGTTCAAAGTTCATCCTCTCACTCATCCATTCAGATATCTAAAAATTGAAAGAACGTAAATCAAGATACCAACCCAGGGATTATGAATAAGTTTCAAGGAACCAAGTTCTAAACATATGTTGACTAGTACAATTGACATAAAACATTTACGAGAATCAAAATAAGGTAGACATGATAGAGCCACACAAGGATAGAATTACAATTTTTAAGGTTCAAACTATTTTTTAGGAGAAAAACAACTTACTTAATGATGGTACCAGTAGCATAGGCTATATCTCCATTCAAACCAATATGTCCAGGTCGAAATTTAGTGCTTCATGTGTTGCAAGATAAATTAAATAAGTGACAACTTATTTTTACATTGCCACATAGCTCATAAGTACCTCTTATGTATAGAAGGCGTGTAAGATTGCTTTCACTGAAGTGTAGGGACCAGGGCCTAGAAGGATGCTATTTCTGTGTAGGAGTCCATAATAGTTACCTTTGTTGCATTGCAAGAGAATTTAGAAATCAATTTAACTGCACCTCTCTCCTTTGGGATAAAGTTGTGTTTATGCTTCTTTGTGATCTTACAAAAAATTAGGGGCCTTCAAAGGCCGAAAAAGAGATAACAAGTGATCCAATTTTTAGTATTTTCTAAAAAACTTTATTTTTTTTTATTTTTTTATTTTTTTTATTTTTTTTATTTTTTTTATTTTTTTTATTTTTTTTACCTTCTTTTCTCTAAGAGGTTTTGCATCGATTTCCAGTATTGCGATTTCACACAATGCAAAGAGATTAATATGCATAACCTACAAAACCAGATGCACTTGAATGCCTAAGTAATGCAACAAAACCATCCATGTCCACTCTTGACGGCTGCACAAGCTCACATGAATGGAAGAATATGAAGGGCGTCCGGAAGGCTCCAATTAGATGTTATAGATCAATTTCAAATAAAAAAGTTAAAGCATTTTGCTTATATATTAGAAATGATTTTGTTGAGAGAGAGAGAGAGAGAGAGAGAGGATCATGACAAGAGGGAAGTCCAACAAGGACCACTTTAGACTCCAAACAAATACTTAATCATGTTAATTCTATAAGAAAAAATGCAATTTAAATAGCCCTAGGTGATTGGTTGCAAAATTCTAACGGTCGTTACCTGCATTAAAAAAGAGGATGTGCAATTAGGAGTAACAACTAACAGGAATTGGGACAACCCAAACAAAAGTGTACTCTAATTCTACAGAAACACAAGAATGAAGTTCATCAACTAAAAATCAAATTATTCAATGGAGAAGGAAGTGTACCTCAAGAGCATGTTCGAATAGTTTGAAGGATCTAATACGCCTAAGGGAACGGATAAGTTCGTGCTGTCCCACGCTTTTTCCTCTTGGACCCCCTGATCAAGAATTGACACCATTGAACGCTAGGGTTTCCGCACATAAAGATCCTCCTGAACAAACTGGACTTCGAAGATTTATCACTTTTTTAGGGTTTTAGTTGAAAACAACAAAACCCTAATTGACTTCGGAATGTTACATCGACACTGCGATTTGTACGCACGTGAGAAAACACAATTCATATCTGCATCTGTGTGGATATTAAAGACGAGAGAGAGAGAGAGAGAGCACGCACGCGATCCTGTCCAAGTTTCTATTTTCGAAGTGAGGTGTTTCAGCGAAAACCAATTTAAGCCCAGCAACCATGGCCGGGTTTCTGCGTTTGCTACCGATTTGGGCTTAAAAATAAATAACTTTTACCATGACAAAATTCTCGGGCTGGGTTTAACCCCTCTAATAATAGTACACATTGTCTAGTCAAGGCCCAACTCTAGATGGGCTTTCTAAGTCATCCAAGCTTTAAGGGCTTGTGTGGTTAAAAAAAGAAAAAAAGAAAAGAAAAATTCACTCTTCTAAATTCTCACTTTTTTATTATTATTATTATTTTTTTTTTATGTATGTTACCCAAATAACTTTTTCCCTTAGAATCCAAGATAGGGTAATGATGGAAGTGATTTTTTGCCCCCATAAATACCTGCTTTTGACTCGAATGTGGAGTCCATGCCAATGACCGAGGAGGTCAAGGGATTAGGGGGTCGGGATACCTCTTATTGAGGCTCTTCGTAGTCGTAAGATGCATACATGAAGACCACGTTCGGTTTTAGTTCTTGATTCATAGAGAATGTGCCATGGAAAGAATATCGAGATGATGTTTGTAGTGAAGACAAAGAGGACAGGCTTGTATCCGTTTGACCAAGAATTATGCCTTGTAGGGGCCATGTGTCGTGAGGTGTCGTACTGAAGAGGTGTTGTGCAGAAGGGGATTGTTATTGTTGTACTCAAAATGAAAGTATTGCGGCATTACACCTGTTGCGCTGGACAAGAGATCGGAGACATTATGCCTAGATAGAGTATCTAATGGTTGTGTGCTCAGAAGTGCCTATTGACATTTTACCGAGAGTGAAAGGTTGATGGCATAGTGCCAAGAAGGTTTGTTGATTTTGTACCGAGGAGGTGCTTGGCGTTTCGCCAAGTGGTCATATGATAGCATTACGCCGAGAAGACTCGTTGGCATCGCCGCAATAGTGGGTTTGAGGCATTGTGTTCAACAGAGTTGCGCAAGGAGTGTGGGTCGTGTATACCAGGTTAAGAGTTTGATATTGCATCAACTATGTACTTGAGGGCGCTTGATGCCCACAAGTTATTCTTTATTGCACATGCTTATGATGTTATAAGAAGTCAATGAGACTCATAAGATGAAGATGATTGGGACATCGAGTAATCGAGATGTTGTGTGAGCTAGATATACTGAGAGAAGAAGGTCGGGCAAAATATACTGAGAGGGATAAAGGAATGACTGGGAGGTTGGGCAGCTAAGAGATTGCTCTGTGAGTCTTATAAAGGGTATCGAATCTCAACTTAAACTCATTACATAATAAGAATTACTTCCATAGTAACCGAGAATGTTTGCTTAAGTGTTAAAGTAACTGATGGGTCAAAAGAACGAGGGATCGAAAGGTCAAGTGAGTGTACTGAGGAAGGATGACCTAGTGATATGTAAAGAGGAGTAAGGTAATGACCGAGAAGGTTAAGAGACTTGAGCGAGATTGTTTGACTGAGTTGTGGCAAAGAGTGTAAAGTGCTTGTGTTATGAAAAGCAGAAGTCAGCTGTACTTAATCAGAGTTTAGGTAATATCCCAGTTGTGCGCTAGAGGAAAAGAGAAATCGAATATGAAAGGATAGCAGATGTTGCTTTGAGAGAGATTGAGTGTTTGGTAGCTGACCAAGAGTTTGTGTTTTGTTAGTGCAATGAGATTCTCAGTGAGTGTGAGAGGTTGGTGCTATAGTGTTGGTTGTATTTCATTTGCATGATGTATAAGAATTTATATGAAATAAAGAGATGTTTGTTGGTTGCCATGGTGTAATGTACTTGCATGATATATGAAAATTTAATCAATAAAAAAGTAGATGGTGTTGAGATAAAATAACTTGAGCATTGAGATGTCTCGAAAGGTGTTGTAGTTATGGAAAAGGTGTTGGAACCCTTATCTTGTATTAGAGTTCAGAGACTATTAAGTGTCCAAGCCAAGAGCATATATACGAAAGCGGTATCATGACAGACATAATGAAGTTCTAAGAGAAAGGGAATTGGATCCCATCCAGTAGCCATGTTAAATAGCAAAAAATTGATAGAAGGGGAGTTAAACTTTGTCCAAGCACCAAGACCCAAATTATATAGAAGACTAAGAGAAAGGAAGTTTAGATCCCAATTAGTGCGCTAGGGCCCATATATAAATAGAAAACCAAAAGCGAAACCGAGAGAATGTACTTGATGTTGGGCCAGGAGACCGTGGAAGCGTTGCTTTGTGAATTTGAGTAGCATACCAAGTGTTGCACCGATGGTACTCGGAGACGTTGCGCCTTGAATGTGAGTGGCATACTGGGCGTTGTATCTATAGTACTTGGAAGCATTGCGCCTTGAATGTGAGTGGCGTATCAGGCATTACGCCGATGGTACTCAAAGTTGTTGTGCCTTGAATGTGCATGGCATATCGGGTATTTTGCTAATGGTACTCAAAGGCATCGTGCCTTGAATGTGAGTGGTGTATTGGGCGTTACATCGATGTGCTCGGAGGCATTGTACCTTGAATATGAGTGACGTACCAGGCGTTGTGCCGATGGTACTCGAAGACGTTATGCCTTGAATGTAAGTAGTGTACCAGGCGTTGTGCCAATAGTACTAGGAGGCATTACGCCTTGCATGTAAATAACGTACCAGGATTGTGTCGATAGTATTAGGAGGCATTGCACCTTGAATATAAGTAGTGTACCAGACGTTGCATTGATGGTACTCTACCTTGAATGGAACATCTGTGAGGAGCAGAGGTGAGGGATTGTGTCTGTAAAAGAAAGAGAAGCGGTGGACTAGAGCTTTATGAGCATAAGGGCCCGAATCGAGGTTAGTCAAAATGTAATGAAAAAATGACTAAATATATAGAATTCAGATATTATTATAGAAAGTTAACAAAGTAGTAGGTAGTGGACAAAAATTACTAAATCAAGTCCTTCGACGAATCCAAGTCATAGTTGATCCCTTTGATGTCGAGAGAATGCTGCCTTTCGAGGCTATTGACTGGCAAAGGGATGCTCCCAGCTATGTTATCACTAGTTGAAAATTGCTTTTGTTCGTTGCTGAGTCGATATGATCGAACCAATACGAGTAAGAGTTAGAGTAGTAAAATAAAGGTATTATTTGTATGATAATCATAAGTCAAGATTCAATATTAGAGCGACTAGTTAAGAGTATTGAAGCATTGTTAAAGCAATTATAAGCTGTGGATAGGAATTATTAAACTTAGACATTCGTCGGATCTGGATCGTAGTTGAGCGCTTTGATGTCGAGGAGTATGTTAAATTGTTATTAGCGAAGATATGATGAAGAAGTGACAGACCATATAGGATATAAATATTATTGTCGCAATGGATATAAAGCGGGATTTCAGATGAGAGAATTTATTAGCATTATTAAAGCATTGACAGAGTAATAGTGGGCTACAAATAAGGATTATTGAATCCAGGTTATTGGTGTTGAGCGGGGTCATTGGGAATGTCAACCAAATGAGTTTAAATACTTAAAGTTCTGTTTGGTTGAGAAAATGTGTTCAATAATAAATAAAAAGGATTGAAATGAGAATTAAAATTTATGGAAACAAATTGGAAGAAATAATGAAATATGAAACATAATATAAATTATGAATAGCATTGCTGGTAAATTGATTTTTGGTCACTAGGAGTTCTGAGGTTCAAATCCCAGCTCTTACAACTTGAAGTGCCGAGGAACATGTGATTTTCAAGTGCCGAGGAACATATGAAAGCCAAGCAATGTAAGTACCGATCAACAAGAGCCGGGAAGCAAGTGTGCAAACATGTTGATGTTTGGGTTGTATATCTTTCAGAATGAAAATCATTTGATTGTCAATTTTGTTCTTAATAAAAAATATTTTAAAATTAACATTTTAAAATTTTGTTTTAATTTCTAAAATTAAAAATAAAATTATAGTTTTAATAAAAATTATAAAATAAAAATTATAAAATTTTTAACGAGAAAAAATTTTATTTACAATTTTTTAGACCATTTTCAATTTTAAATCTTTTTTTCTTAAAGAAAACAATGAAAATGAAATTTCATCATAAGTTTTAGAAATATAATTGTTAATTTTTTTAATTTATAATATTTTTAAATAATTTAATTTATAATATTTTTAAATTATTTTTTTAATTTATCAAAAAATTTAATTTATCAAAAAATTTTTAAATTATTAAATGAAAAAAAATTGTTTTTTAAATTGTTTTTGATTAAAAAAAATTATTTTATTAAAAAATTGTTTTTGATTAAAAATTTAATTTATAATATTTTAAAATTATTTTAATTAAATTTTTTGATAAAAATAATATTTTTTAATTTTAAAAATATTTTAATTAAATAATTGTTTTTGAAAAAATAATTTAATTTATAATATTTTAAAATTATTTTTTTTATTTTAAACCACATTTTGTAAGGAAAAATAAAAATATTCAATTTTTTTTCTTGGATTTCATCAATGGGTTTCATTTGAAACCTACCAATTTACTTGAATTTCACAAAATCCATATGTTAAAAATTTCATTTTCATATCTTCATTCTCATTTCATTAATCTAAATAATTTATATGAGTTTCATTTCAATTCTTAAAATCCATACCCTTTAATCAAACACCCCCTAAGTTAGTCCACAGGATCAATATAGGTTTTCACAAGCATGATTCACTATACACAGTTTTGAAGAATAAAATAAACTAATAAAATTCTTATAGTGAGAAGTTAAATTTTACCGAGCATCAAGTGCGTCACCCCTCATTATTTTTGGCTTTAGAGACATCACTTCCGTACATATAAGCCCACTCTCCTCCTACCCCGCAAGCCGAAGAGTACTTTGTACACGGGGTGAAAAAAAAAAAAAAAGACATCATCGCCATGATGACATGGTGCATGGTGCAAGGAATGAAGCAGGGCATGAAATTTTTACGGCTGTCAGTTTGTTGTTTCCCACATACGATGCCAATCTAATAGAAGTGATTTTTTATCCACAGATACCTGCTCTTGACCCGAACGGGGAGTCTATACTGAGAGTATTCGCTGGATCTTCTTGGATGGGAAATCTGTAAAAACTTCACCGGGACTGTCTCGACGGGAATATTTTGACGTTAAATTCAGTAAGAGTAGATAAAATAAAGACTGAGTTTAACCTATAGATTTTTACCCTATATTGTCCCTTTGTGAACTGTGTATAGTTGGCCATAGATGTGGCCCAATATGTGATACATATATATATAAAGAGATAATGAACATATGTAATTGAGCATAGAGTCATACCCATTGGTGCATAAATTATACCTTTAATGGTGTATCATTGAACATGAAGCCGTTACCTCCGATGGTGGAGAATTATATCGCCTTCTTGTCCATCCAAGATGTGGTATTGACTATTGAGAGAGAGATGTAGTAGTATATTTATGTGATTATGATTGTAGAGTTGTATATAATTATGAAGAATTGTAGGTGTAGGTTTTTGTGTCTAGCCCCCCCTTTATCCTGTGTCATGTTCTATATTTATGGTCTCCTAAGGGTATAGAAAACCTTAGTTTCTTTTTGTATGATGTCTTTCGAAATAGTAGGATTTGTGATTAAAGATTTTCAAAAGATTTAGAGTTTTTTAATATTGAAGAAAAGTTTACTTCTCTATTCAGAGTTCAAGAGATTTAAAATTCCAAAGGATTAAGGAAGGTTTGAATTAGTCAATAATTTTCTTCCTTATCGGATAATAATAAAAGAATTGAGATCTCAGGGAGCAAAGAAAGTTCTCGATTAAATCGAGTATCATCATGTAATATTAATCCAAAAGCGAGGTAAATGTTACCCTAATTAGGTAGAGTAAATGAAAGATAAATGTTTTCAAATAAATAATAATAATATAAAATACAAAATATAATATGTATATGTATATGTATATATATATGTATATGTATATGTATGTTATTGGTATATATACATGTATATGTATATATATGTTTTTGGACAACTTTTTCACTTTCTTTGGTTCTCTTTTTCTAGAAAAATGAGAAACAAATGAAAATTATTACTAAGAATTTCTTAATAGTGAAAAATTCACTTTATTCAATCACACAAAGGAAAAAACTATTTATGGAAATAAATTTTATCCCCAATTTTGTTTTTCTCCTGTAGCAAATATGTTGGATCCAGATCGAACATTTGGAGTTAGGATTAAAAAGTTGCATCCATTTCATTCATAACATAAAAAAAAAAAAACATAACTGTAAATAAGAAGCAACTTAATAAAATATGATTTTTAAAAATAAATCACATAAAATAAAATAGAGAGATTATTAACTTTAAATCTGCAATAAATCTTTTTTAATACCCATATATGCATTGAATACCTCACACCTAGATTTTCTTCTCTATGTCCTGATTCAAACTCTCGTACAATCTTTAAGTAGGTAGAATCTAATTTTTAGTGTGGAATATGGATTTTTTTTTTTTTTTTTTCATTTTGGCGTTTTAATTAGTTTTAAAGATCAACCAACCTAGAGAGAATGAGAGTTTTTTAATTAAAGAATTTAAATAAAAAAGACCGGCTTGTATTTTTCAAAATTATAAACCAATTCTCATAATTGAAATTATAAAATCAGTCCCAATAAATTTCGAGATTATAAAACAAGATAAATAATTTTTCAAATTATGAAACGGGACAGATTTGTTTTTGACATGTAAAATCAAGATGTCAACTTTCTGAAATTACAAACTGACCCAATAATTTTTTAAAAATTACAATTCAACCCTAAACTTCACTTTGTGCAGTATTCTTCATTTCTAATCAAACTTAACACAAAATAATTCCACACGAATAAGTAATAAATTCCAATTAATTTTTTAAAGCAGAGAAGTGCATATGACATAGTTATTTTGATTTCAAAATAATTATAATGCAATATGTAATGTAATACTTATATTAAAATTATTTTAATTCTAATTAATTATATTAATAGTTAAACTTGCACTCCAAAATAAATATGGTATTATTTACATAAATGAATAAATTATATATATATATTTATATTACTATATCCTTAACTTGTATATATTGTCATTTTGTATGACACCCATAATTGAGGATAGACAAAATAAATAAATAAAGATATTATCATCTCAACAATTATTTAATGCCAACTCTTTCATCCACAATAGAAGATATCCAACATGTTCAATTTGTCTTCTATTGGCTAATGGAACATGATAAATTTTAGAAATATTCGATAAGATATAAAATCTATTACTGAATTCAGATCCAGGATAATTGATTCACATGACTAAAGATGGTGATTTCCAACACAATAAGTGATGAAGCACAGTCCAAGAGTCCATTACTATGAGGATTGAAACCCTCAAGGCCCATGATTCAACAGACAAGATGCATTAGAATGTGCTAAAACGTGTCGTCTATTCGGGACATATCTCCTAGAAGGGTAGACACGACCCACTCCTTGGTATTCACCAAACAGATCTTTTTTGATAGCCGGCTAACCGATCCTAACGCCTCCTCAGTGCTTGATGATTATTGCTCAATTTGTTAAGGTGATATTTACTTTTTCTAAAAACATGAGAGCAATCTTCCATTGATGGAAAAGAGAATTCCAATCATAACCGATAAGAAAAAGAATTTCTGTGACAATCAAAATTTTCCAAACTGATAGAATTTGTAATCTTTGGGAATCCTTCAGTAGATCCTCATAATCTCAGGGTGCTTCTATAAGGAAATTAGAGTTTTAACATTTCAGATATATACGAGACTCATGCACGAAGGTTATATATACATCATAAAGCCAACCGACCAGGTATACTCTCTAAACTCACACAGAGCACACAAAAGCAGTAGCACTCTTTTAGTCTATTTCTCTTTTCAAAAATCACTCTCTGACTTGAGCGTTGGAGTCTTCCTGCTGAAACACCCTCCTATAGTCTTTTGCAAGTCCTTTCGATCAAGATTGTCCAATGGTTAGTCCTCCCATTTGAGTTAATAGAGCCATCATCTGTGGAGTAAGACCCACCTCTAACAGATTGACGCTTTTTATTAGAATAGACTAAAAAGAAGCCTGTTCCATGCTTTGTTCTGCTAGGGATCATGCCTCCCAAATGAAAAACCAGAATCACTTCCAAAGCCATGTCCATGATGGAAGGATCACTGCCACCTTGACAAATATCATCCAACCTACAGCACCAAACAACCTTGCAGAGGTTCCTGTTGTTGCTAATCTACCCGAGACCCAATCGTTGGTCGTCTACCAAAATCAATCGGTTCCACCCCCTACTCCAGCTTCTCCAGAAAAGGGCCACTTAACCCTAGGTGGAAAAACTCGAGTCCAAAATACAAAAAATGAGCAAACAAATGGAGGAACTTAGCCACACTCCCAGACCAGGATTACAATCATCCTCCCACAGGTCGGGTCACATATGCTCACAAAGGCTCAAGCCTAGAGAGCACCGAAAACCATTGGTGACTTCCTGACATGACCCTGATGATCTAAGGAGATACGTCGAAGAACTTGCGGCAAACGAACTGAAACATGCTAACATAAGAAGAGACAAACTTGCTCAATAACCTACTGGTCTCTTAATGTTTGATTCCAAGGTTTTCTCAAAACAAATGCCTCGTGACATGCTTCTTCCCCTATAAAGAGGTATGACAGCACAACCGATCCCTGAGATTATGTGGCTTACTTCGTAACTTTGATGATCTCAAGAGACATGTTAGACGTTACCATGTGCATGTGCTTTTTTACGACCTTAAAGGATAATGTGCTCACATGGTTCAATTCTCTTCCTCCATTTAGTATCAATAGTTTCTCTCAACTTCGACAGCAATTCAAGCCCTACTTTGTGATTAGTAAAGGGGTTAAAAGAAAATTCACATTTATCCTCTCACTATAATAGAGAGACAATGAGTCACTGAGAGACTTTCTTGACACAAGTTAAAAACTGTGATGAAGAAGGTCTTAACCTTAGACAACTTTATTGCATTAGTAGCACTGCTCAAGCGGCTATGGCTATTGAGAATGAAAACATCCATTACTAAGAACCTCTATCTACTATACAAGAGTTTTATGCTTGCACAGAAAAGTACATTGCCACAAAAGATGCTGAAGCGTTTGACAAATGACAGAACCAACCAGCTCAGAATGAATGCAGTCGATTACCCCGACAATCCTTACTTTAGAGGGCCCGACAAGGACCCTTGTAGCAATGAAATTTCACCAGCTACACCCCTTTGAACGAGGTGCAAAGCCAAGTTTTACTCCAGATCCAGAACAAACTCTACGTCAGGTGGCCCCCTCACTCCATAGAAGATGATTCAAAAAGGACAACACGTAATACTACTACTTCCACCAGGATTATGGCTACCTAATGGATGAATGCAAAAAGTTAAGGGATGAACTTGAGTTCCTCATTGGTTGTCTCCAAAGATTTATAAGTGCAGAAAAAAAAAGTTCTACCCCTTAAGGCCAACACGTTGCGAGACATGAAAATGAGCAAAACAAGTAGCCAGCCCCAGAAGGAGCCAGCAATCGATCGGATGGGGTAGTTCTCTAAGTGCAGAGTGAATATGATCCTTCAAATCCTTACCTCCCAACTCACATTCTAATGATGTTGTACCAGCACAACTGAAGGTATACACAATGGAATGAAACAGGGCAAACGATGGCCCCTATTTTCCACAATACCGAATAGCCCAATTCTTCGTCCAAAGAGATCCTTGTCACCCGCGCCAAGAAGCCACCTAAGAAGAACAAGACCTATGATTAGCTTCAATGATGATGATTTGATAGGAGCTGACCTCGACCGACATGACTCCCTTGTCATTACTACAAAGATTGGACAATTCGAAGTGAGGAGGATCTTCGTGGATCAAGGAGTTGGCTATCACCTCCTTTACCAGAATGCTTTCTAGTAGATGGGTTTCACTCAAGTGCACCTACAACCTCATGCTAGGCCAATCAAGGGGCTCTCAGGCGAATGGACATACTTGAAGCACCATTTACTCCCTATCACTCTTGGGACTCCACTCGATCATGCAATGGCTACCATAGTGTTTAACGTGGTCAAACTACCGTCACTCTAAAATGATATCCTAGGTTAGCCTGGCTTGAATGCTCTGGAAGCCTTACCGAGCACAAAATATATGAAGGTTAAGTTCAGAATCTTCATCAGTATTAGAATGCTATCTTATGACCTAGAATTGCCGGCTCTTCCTCCCAAGTAATCTTGAAACTCTCAGAACCATGCTAGATGCTTTGTGACACTTGGTTTTATCACTCGTTTCGCTACTTGCATTATAATTATTCCCCTCGTGACACTTTGCCTCATTATCCTTCAATAATACATTATTTATATTGAACATGTGTGGCTGGACCGCGCGTCCACTCTTTCGAATGAGCATGCCGTTAATAAGGGATGTATCTCCCTGACAGGTACGCTCGGCTTTCTCTCTCAACCGAACATGTTGTTAACAAGTGATGTATCTCCTCGATTGGTAGGTATGGGTCTCTCTCTTGAATGAATGTGCTGTCAACAAGGGATATATCTTCCCGATGAGTAGGCATGACCCTCTCTCTCAAATGAATATACCAATAACAAAGGATGTATCTCCTTGATGGGTTTGTATGACTCTCTCTCTCAAACGAACGTGCCATCAACAAGGGATGTATCTCCCCAATGGGTAGGCATGGTCTTCTCTCTCTCGAGCGAATATGTCGTCAATAAGGGATGTCTCTCTCTGATAGGTAGGTACAACACTTTCTCTCAAATGAGCATGTTATCAACAAGGGATATATCTCTCTGAAAAATAGGCATGACCCTCTCTCTCGAACAAACGTGCCAGCAACAAGGGATGTATCACCCTGACGGGTAGGCACGGTCCTCTCTCTCGAATGAACATGCTATCAACATGAGATATATCTCCCTGATGGGTGGACACAGTCTTCTCTCTCGAACGAATGTGCCATCAACCAGGGATATACCTCCCCAATGGGTAGGCATAGCCCACTCTCCTAATTATATGCAATGAAACTCCAATACGATGATTTAAATGTTCACTGATGGTTTTACTAATGCAAATGTCACAAATCTTCATTGAAGTGCAAAAGCATACAAGTGAGGAAAAGACAAGAAGAACTCGAGGTCAATGATAAAGAAAAACTAAGGCCTAAAAAGAAAAGAAACAAAAGATCATGATTGAGGGAGAGTAGAAGACTGAAGAGCTTTAGACTCCAAAATGGCTTGGGGTGTATTGAAGGCAATATTCTCGTCCACTACTTCAAGAGGAATCCTGCCCATAGGAATAGGTGTTAGTTCAGGGTTTGACACTTTGGAGCTAGCATTTTTGTCACGCCCCGACTCTCGATCCAAGGCCGTGAACAGCCGCCCGTTACCCCGTACGCTGCCCATCACAGGACACACATACCAAGACAATGAAAGCTAAAACAATCACCTGCTCAAAACTGTTTAAAATCTATTTTCCTAAAAAAATATCATTTCTCAAGTAAAGAATGTAGAATGCAAGACAATACCTCAATACATAATTATACAACACTGGTGAGAGTTTTAATTACATTACATAACAAAATTTCAGTCATCCCGATAAATGTATACAATGGTCATTCTATAGACTTCAAATGTACATCATTATCAAATAAATCATTGCGGAAGAATAGTCGATACCATACCCAAGTCCAAGGTTTCCAAATGTGAATTAAGTGTGTCGAACTCTCTCGACACGTCTCCCTGTCAAGTCTATAACTGTAATCAAGGATAAGTGAGGGATGAGTATTATGAAAAAATACTAAGTAAGTGAGGGGATTGACAATATGTTCTCAATAATAAGTGTGAATATGGAGTGTCAAAATACATTTCAAAACAATAATGATATCAAAACCAAGCATGTCATTTTCAGAAATCAGGTGATCTTATATCACACATCATAGTATCAAAGTTTTCATCCATTTATATTTCTGAAATCATTTAGAGCTTGCCAAGAAAATAACCCCGGCAAAGGTCTACCTCGACTAATGACGGATACGTTGAGGGTTTTTTATATGCAAGTATATATATAAAAATTTTAGCTATCTACTCCAACATTGGCCACGGCGGACCTCACCAAGTACTAGACAGTGGCTCACACATGTCCTCGCCTTTCAGTTCAACTTGACTAGCCCGTGTCTATGCACATATAAATAATCAACCATGTATAGTATCTCACCCGGAGATAGACAGTGGTGTCACACATGTCTTCCCTGATTTGGTTCATCCAGTTGCAATTATACATATAACGTTTGGGGATACCTCCTGCAGAAGCGTATCCGGACACAATAGGTGCCTCAACAAATGCCATTCGTAGCTACGGAAATCCATCAAAGATATCATCACATCGACATATCACAGGTAGGCATCCGGCCCACATATATCATCAAATCATATCAAATCTGTGTGCCAATATATTTCATCACAACATTTCAAATCAGTGCCAATGCAATGGTGGCATATAAATCATATCAAGATTTCAAATAATGTCACAATATCATTTCATTTCAAATCGTGGATGCATAATCATTCGAATTCAATCATTTGGGACACTCCAATGAATCACAAAAGAACATTTATAAAACATAATTCAAATCGTCTGTGCTCATACATGCCATGAAACATGTTATTTGAAAAACTGTAAAACATGAGTTTGGTTCAATCGAAAACATAACATCAAAGTCTCAGTCATAGTACTAGGAACGATAGTCAACCCTGGACGTCTCTGCAGTGAATGTCCTGCCTTGTTCAGTTTTCGGCAACTTCTAAGGGACATAACCAAGTATCCACCATCATCAATATCAATTCTTTCAAGAAGACCCAAAACCCTAACATTAAATACCCAATCTTTCTCTCACTTACGGTGACTCAAAACCCACCAATTATTTTTCATCAAATTTCAGTATAATTCCAAAGTTATGAAAGAAGAAAAATAAACCCAAACTAAAATTAAAAATATTACTTAAATTTCAGTCTCCGATTTGTCTCAAGTCGAATCACGATCAAACCCTAGATTTTCTCTCACTAGAAACCTCAACTCTCTCACTAGTTTTAACTTGCTAGAGATTTGGGTCATGAGTTTTGAAACTTTTATAGTGTGGGTCTAGAGGTATTTTGATTGATCTTTGGAAGAAACAGGAAGAAAGAGAGAGATGTGTGAATCGAGAGAGAAAAGGACGAAGAAGAAAAAATGGAGTTTGGCCTTCGTGGGTTCTAATATCCCACCACTGCTCTTTATTTATAACTCATTTTCAATATTTTCCAGTGACCCTCTCACATTTCCAATTTGCACAAATATCCAATATATTCCCTTTGGGTTATTGGGAAAGTCATTCAATGAAGTTAAATACTGTAGGTCAGGCTCTAGGAACCGACGGGTTCAGAAAATTGGAATGAAAGTGCAATTTATGAAAAATAAATTAGAATTATAAAAATCTGGAATACTCCAAAAATAAGGAATATAAAATAAATTGGGTATTATAATAACAAGAGATTAAAGTGGCTTGGTGGAGAACATTCTTCCTGGACAAAGCAAGGTTAGAGGTTCAAATCTCATTGCAAACAAAGCATGTGATGGAGGAGCAAATTCTTCAACTCATTGGCAGTAATAGGACCAAAGGGAAATTCTTTGACCGAAGGCATATGTGTTCGATCAATCTAGGATATGGGGCATTCGGTCAATGAAGGAATGAAGCATATGTGTGTGTGTGCTGTTTGGTCGTGCAAAATGGGCATTCGGTCAAGGTAAGTGGGTGTTATGTGATAATGGAAGAAGCACCGAACGGATGGATAAAAAAAATAGGGAATGAGTACCTAATGGTTAAGTCTTAAGGAATGGATGTTCGGTCAAAATGAAAGATAACCGAATGGATTTACAAATACCCATAGGAAAATAAAATGGACTGTCCAGTCAATACCGAAGGGGGGAATATTGGAGAGAGTTTGTGACCGAATGGATTTACAAATATCCAAAGGGAAATGTAATGGGCACTGTTCAGTCAATACCAAACGAAGGAATATTAGAGAAAATTTATGACCGAATGGATTAGCAAATATCTAAAGGGAAATGAAACGGACTATCCGGTCAATGAAGAAAATTATGCCGAACGGGTGCAGGAGCAAAATTAGAAGGCACTGATAAGAATTATTTAAAATTTCTAATTTTAGGTGCCGAATAGAAATTACCCAACAGTGCCGAAGAGAAATGGAAGATGCCGATTGGAGATTGGAAATGCTATTCGGTCAACGGACCAATGAGAAATAAATATTTAAACATATCAGTGAGGCAAAGATACCGATGGGTCTATGAAAGTGTTCAACACTTGGAATTTTAAAAAATATGAGAAAGTCACTGGTAGGTAGGTACCGATCAGGAATTCAATTGTAACCGATGGTAATATATCGAACGATAGAAACACATTAGAGATAACAATCTCCCAGGAGCAGTCTCTACCGAACAAGCCAATACTCTACTAACCGATCACCTAAAATTTAAAACATCTGCCGATCAAATACTTGATGAATTTTTTGAACAACCTCAAGGGCAGAATTTCATATTTCTATTAATTATTTCTCACTCACTTACATAAAATAAAATAAAATAAAATATATATTTTTTTTAGATTCTCTATTTCAGAAGAAAAAAGTCAAACATCGGACTTGTCCGGTGTTATAATTTTCATCATTCGGGGCCATGATGCCTGCCAATCCTGCTAGATAAATGACCTCTATAGTGCACTGGAGCCTTTCGGACAACCTTCTCCAGAAATGTGTATGTTGATCAATAGTCTTCACGATAGTCCCCCAAGCTCGACTATTTGTTGTTCAGCGGCCTTCAAAGATTGATCACATACCTCGGCCAGTTTCTCTATAGCCTACAGCCATACCTCATGCAACTTTGTCTCCGCCTCCAACTCTTCACATCTCTTGGAGACCACATCTGATTGTTGGATCACTACGTTTAGGTCAGCCCTTAGATACTCCATCTCCTCGTTCCTGGCATTCAAAGCAACTGATGATGCTCTTTCCTCCTTTATCTCCCTCTCCCTCTGCAAAAGGGCATCCTATAGTCGAGAAACCTCGACACCCATTTGGTTTGCTCGATGTCTCAAGTCATTGATCGTTTGCTCTCTCCTCAGCTTTTAAAACTCTACCAAGATAATAGTCTGCATGCAATGAGAAAAGTCATACATAAGAACCGAAGATACAGACA
Source organism: Dillenia turbinata (assembly GCA_037126225.1). Taxonomy (NCBI): domain Eukaryota; kingdom Viridiplantae; phylum Streptophyta; class Magnoliopsida; order Dilleniales; family Dilleniaceae; genus Dillenia; species Dillenia turbinata. The sequence continues at coordinate 6,803,251 of JBAMMX010000021.1, read as the reverse complement.
AATTACCTTTTGATGAAGTCATACCATAAACCTTGAGGACATGATGGCCTCGTCACCCTGCTTGAGAGAAAGCTTGTTTAACTCCAGCTTTAAATAGTAGAAGTCAACCTGATCAGCTATCCTCCTAGCCTTGCTACCATCGACGTAGCTATAACGATGATCACCTACACTAATTACTATGGTGCCTCTCTCCTTTTGCCCCTTTACGTCCGTTATAGGATCGAACAGGAATAATAGGGAGAAGAGCAATTCCCCCGAGCACCTTTCACTTGCCCTTTCTCAGTGACAAAGGAACAGTAGAAAACAACCCCATATTAGGATCTCCAGTTGACCCAATAAGAATTCATTCAAGGTCCTCGGCAGCTTGTCTCTCTATCCGTTCTCTCTCTTATGTTGGGCCCTTGGAGGTACGACTCTTGGCCTCTTCATTTTTTTCTCCCTCTTCCTCTCTCTTTTAACAACCTCATTGCCCCTCAAGTACTCTACTCGAGCACCCACATCTCCTCAAGCCTCAGACTCATAAACCCTAGCCTGGGCAGCCTTCGACATGCCTGGAGAATCCTGTTCCCTATTCTCTCCTATACCCTTGCTTGACAAGGTTGGAAGATGAATCTTTCTCTTCTTTCGCACTAAAGAAAGGAGAGCAGTGTTGACACCCGTATCAGATACACTCATCGACTCAGTCATCTCTCTCTTCGGCCTAGGCCGCATGTAATCTCCACAAAATTCTCTTCCTTGGGGGGAGTGATGACATCCTTGAGTTCTTGTTCTTTTTCTTAGCTAGGAGGGGCCTTTCGATCTTTCTCTTCTTTCCCAGTAGTGGACCTGCCAATGATAGCATCTCGTCACCCAAAAGGGCATCAACCTAAATATGCCTCTTCTTGGCATTACAATAGCCACCAACAGAACATATGAATCGTGATGGCAAGAGAGTTTAGGAGCCTTTAACCCAAGGAGTAGTTCTTCATCGGCTCTCAGCGGTGTAGATATCATATCTCTGTTCAAAAACTCCACAAAGATGTACTTATGCATTTAGCTTTTGTCGATGGTCTCCTTGTAAAACAACTTCCAATTTGACTTTGGCCTGATTTGAAGATAAAACCATCCCTTTGTAGACCCCCCCGAGCGCACCTCTTAAGGGAAAACACAGATGTCAAGATTTTGAAATTGAAGCGGAGACGATAGAAGCTCATCAATGACATCATAACTATTACTAAACGCCAAGCGTTGGGAATCAATATCTTCAAAAAAATGTTCTAATAGAGCAAAACTCAGGCGATATTGCTCGTATACGACACCTTCAAGCCATATTTGACATACTATTTGTATATTGGCATACGACCCTCTGGTGTCCTATTAGCTCTGTCTTTGTTAGTGGTCGACCAAAGAACATAATCATCCCCTAACAACATGTCGTTTTGAACATCACGTAGTTTATTTTCCGACATAGTGCTCCTAATGTCTTTGTTGTTCGAATAAACACATGACGATGAATCTTTAGCCATTTCTCACCTACTCTCTGTTTGAGTGTTGCTAACAAATCTCAAATGATCTGGCCTATAAGTGCCTCTCCACATGGCAATTGAAACTGACAAAAAGAAGATATGATAGTCAATGAACCAATCAAACACAGTGTTTTATAAAACGTATTGGAGACGATTCGCGATAACCGAAGTAGAATGTGTTGCATTTAATGCTCTTCACTAATGTCTTTTTGAATACTTATCCATTTAATGTCACTCCTAAATCCCTTCCTATGGAATGACATCAAAATTTAGGGGCAAATGATGGAGCACAATCTAAGAGCCCATTAGTGTGAGGATTGAAACCCTCTAAACCCATGATCCAATAGACAAGATATACTAGAATGCCTCGAAATGTGTCTTCTATGTTGGATATACCTCCTAGATAGGTAGACACGGACCACTCTCTTGGTATTCACCGAATAGATCTTTCCTAATAGTCGGCTAACCGATCCTAATACCTCCTCGGTGCTCGATGATTATTGCTCAATACAATAAGGTAATATTTACTTTTCCTACAAACACAGGGCAATCTCCCGTAGATGAAAGGAGAACTCCAATCATAACCGATAACGAAAAGAAACTCCATGATAATCAGAACTTTCCAAACTAGTAGAATTTGAAACCTTTGGGAATTTTTCACTATGATCCTCATAATCTTGGGGCAATTTCGTAAGGAAATTAAGGTTTTAATGCCTCGAATGCATACGAGACTCATGTACGAAGGCTATATATACATCATAAAGCTAACCGGTCTGGTATGTTTTCTGAACTTACACAGAGCACACAAAGGCATTATCTAGCTCTCTTTCAATTTGTTTCTTTTTTCGAAAACCGATCTCTGAGTTGAGTGTCGGAGTTTCACTCATTGGAACACCTTCCAGCGGTCTTTTGCAAGACCCTTTGATCAAGAATGTCTGACGGCCAGTCCTCTCATTCAAATCAGCAGAGCCATTATCTGTGAAGTAAGATCCATATCTAACAGTAAGCATAAATTCTCTATTGTGTGTACATATCACAACTAGTCAATATCATGTACTTGATGTACGAAACTCTTGAACCATAAATAATTTCATTAATAATGTCACGCCCTGAATCGGGATCGTGAACAGCCGCCCGTTGCCCGGGATGCCGGCTGTATTTTTACAGAAAATCGGACAGAACCTTCCCATAAATCGAAGGTCTTCCATGTATAATTTCACCTGTATATTAACATTCATCCTGTAAAATAAACAAATGATCATCCTAACCTCTCCAAAATCAACCAATTTCCACAGCCAGCATCCAGAACAACGCAAGGCTATAAAATTTCTAGCAGACCTAACCACAAACCTCTACTGTCATGCCCAACTAGAGCATGAGTAGCCACTACATTGAGTGGACCTAAAATTTTATATAATATACAATACTTTTTCCTAAGTAACATTCAAATACGTACAATCGCCTCAATGCAAATGAAATATGAGAGTTTCGCAAATAAATATACATAAATTATACAGTCATCCCAAATTAAGTACACGTCCAACTACGGACCTCAACAAGACCTTGCAGGGTCGAAAATAAAATACGTAATTTATCTTTCAATTTAAACTTAAGATCTCACCTCTCTGAACACCAAATACACCCGAACTCTATAATCTGAAGTGTCGCTCCAGCACAACAATCCTGTCTGAGGGAGGGAAAGAAGAGGGGTGAGTATCTATGGGAAGATGCTCAGTGAGTGAGGGGATTAATCTCAAGTACTAATAGTGTATGTGAACATTTGGAGTGTCAAATAATATCATTCATAACTAATAATTCAAATTTCGCAGTAAATCATGATATTTTCGAATAAAATGAACTCATTTAATCATTCACACGATATCATACATATATGCATCCATTTAAAATCAAGTAGATCATAGAGCAAGCTGAAAGGATCCTGGCAAAGGTCAACCATGACCTGGAACAGGCACATCGGGGGTTTTATTATGCAAAATGTTTCAAAGTAGCTCTCTACCCCGACGTTGGCTGTGGGCTTAGCCCTTGCTTACCCAGATTCGTCAATAGGTCACCGCCCGGTGCTAGACGGTGGCGTCACACACGTCCTCCCCTGATAAGGGTTCAACCATTCGTGCCTACGAAATATAGAAACTGGCTTGTCAATAGGTCACCGCCCGGTGCTAGACGATGGCGTCATACACGTCCTCCCCTGATGAGGGTTCAACCATTCGTGCCTACGAAATATAGAAACTGGCTTGTCAATAGGTCACCGCCCGGTGCTAGACGGTGGCGTCACACACGTCCTCCCCCGATGAGGGTTCAACCGTTCGTGCCTATGAACATATATACATGACGTTTGCGGATATCTCCTGTAGAAGCGTATCTGGGGAACCTGTGCCTCTACAAACGCCCTTCGTAGCTACGGAATCAATCAAATAATGCCATATCATCATATCATCTCAAACTAGTAGGCATCTAACCCACATAGCCAAATCATCTGATCATATCTTCAAAACAATTCAAATCCGTGTACCAATACAATTTCATCGAAATCATTTAATTTCAACAAACCAATGCAATGGTAGAATAGAAAACATTCTATTTCTCAAATCTTGGCACAATTTCATTTCTTTTCAAACATGGATGCATAATCGTAGAAAACATAAGTACGACACTCTAATAATCACAAAACAGATTTGAATTTCAATTCCATACGTCGAGACAATGTATATCAAAAGCATGTTTTATTAAAAACACGATAAAATATGTTTTATTATTTTATGCAAGAGATTAGGGTCCCACTCACATGCCAGGGAGGGTAATCACTCCCTATTTCCAAAATAAATCCGAATTTGACTTCTCGAGTCTCCAACAAGATCAACCTACTCAAATTATCACAATAATCATTAAATTTCTAACTATTCTTAGAGTTTATCATTTTCCCTAAGTTTGTACAAACTTTAATTCTCCAATTTATGAATAAACTCCAATATCATCAATTTTCATTCCATTTATAAGTAAATAACCAAATCAAAATCAAGCTAAATTCAAACCTAAAATCGTTCAAAATCGAAAACAAGTCTAAATACATAAATTCCCTATAAGTTAGAAAAATTTTTGAAAATTTATACACTTTTCAATTCTCATCCGATTTCTTCAAACCATATCTCATTTTAAAGGTATTAAAACCTATTTTCATAATATAAAGATTGTATTTGACTTGCCTATATGCAACACCAACTATAATGTAAAACAACGCATCAATCCTTAGGCTTAAATCCCAAATTTTAACTGTTTTCATGCATTCGTTAAATTAAACTCTGAGAGAAATTATTCTAAACAAATCAATACGATTCTATCATCTGCGACAGCCCAAATTCGTATACTTTACCTAAACAATTATATATAATGTCCGATAACGCATTTAAATCAAATCTAATATACATCCTACAATATGAAATACATTATTACTTTAATTTACCCTAAATGCATTCAATTAATTGAATCATTCAGAAATCCCTCACCTAAGGTTTCCTCGATTCGCAAACCTAACGTCCGTGCGCAATTCAGTTTGAAATCCTGCAATGTCTCCAAATTGAAGTACATGTGAGCAAATTTAAACCTAACTATTCAGAATATTCGAACCCTAAAACTAAAATCAGAAGTCTGTTCTTATCTATGCAGACCGCGGCTTACGGTTTTCAGAAATTTGATTGACGACTGCAGTTTGGGCTTCAGCCGAGGTTGCAGCAAGGGTGTGGCGGAAACAGCTCTCGACAGAGAGCTGCATGCTCGAGGGGGTGAGAGGGAGAGGACAACAACTGGAGAGTGAGACGAAGAAGGGAGAGAGAGCTGTGAGGGGAAATAGAGAGCAGAAGGAGGAAGCAGAGGCGGTGGGCGGTAGTGGTGAGGCGGCGATGGTGGTTGGTCTGGCGGAGAACTGGGAGAAGGGGAGATCGAGAGAGCGAATTGCGAGTGATAGAAAGGGAGAGAGAAAACCGAGAGAGAAAACAGAGAGGGGAAGTAGATCGATGATGCGGTGGTTCACAGTGGTTGATGGCGGTTGCAGTTATAGCGGTGGCGGCGGAGGAGGAAATCGCAAGGGGGAGAGAGTGAGAGAGCAACCTAGAGAGAGAGAAAGAGAGAGATAGAGAGAGATGGAACCAAGAGAGAGAGAGAATAGAGAGGGGATAAAGAGAGAACCGAAGGGAGAGTGAGAGAGAATGGGGTGGTTGGAGATGGCAGTGGAGGAGCCGAGTGGGCGGCTGCGATGGAAGCGGTGGATGGCGGAGGAAGGTGAATGGTCACGGGAGAGGGTCAGAGACGAAGAGGGAGAGAGCGAATTAGGGAGAGAAATTAGGGCAAAACCCTAATTTCAATTTGGGGGTAAAACGCTATGTTTTGCTCCCTTCTTTTTTTTTTAAATAAATAAATAAATAAATAAATAATTATCAATATATATATTATTATATCCACTTTTCTCTAGCATATAAATTTCGTAGAAATAGGATTTATTGCGACTTACGGACGCAGTATTTTAAAATATACCGAAAATTTAAGTTTAATACTCCAAAATCGAAAATCAATAAAATTAAAATCTCTCTATATAATAAACTGAGGAACGTTTTATTAAATTCAGAAACAAGAGTACAAAAGTACGGTACCGCAGAATCGGCGTTACAAATAATATATCAAAACATATTGTCTTGGCTTTGTAGTTTTATCCACATACACTTAAAATCAATAGCACATAAAACTACATCCAGTTATAGAATACTAATTTCCATTCATAATATATTTTAAGAAAATACTATATATGTCGTCTTTAGTGCTAGTCACTTACACTACCTCCTACTATTTAGTCTAAAAATTGTTTGGACTCAAACATTATTTGATAATCAAGATAAATTATCACTGACAATTATAAATTATCACTGACAATTAGAAAACTCACAATCTATAGTTTAAATCTTGATAAAATACTAAGTTTCATCAATCAACTATGGACTATTTATTTTAAGTTGATGTAAACATAATTTATATCTTTTGTATATACCATCAACTTGATTGTATATTCTAGTCATAGGCATCAACCATTGGACCTTATACATGTATCACTAAGATGTAAAATTAATCATTTAATTCAAAAATTAAAAGAAATATTATCCTAATACAAAGAAGTAAGCACATAATATTTTTAGCATACAAAATAAAAAAAAAAATAGTGGAAAATTAAGGTTTAATCCCGACAACACATCCTATAGATGCTTAAGGTTTTGAACCAAATAAAAAATGAGCCAGAATCGGATGATTTCAGTTTGGCAGGAATAAGAGTTAGAATCAGAACTGTTGGTTCCAATTCTAGAATGGTTTTGATTTGGTTTCGGCTTATTATATTTTGCATGATTTTTTATTATTTTTTACATAATTTTTAATAGTTTCATTGGTTTTTAAAAGTTTTTCATTATTCAATTTTAGGTTCTTGTCCCAAGATTTTTTAAAGGTTTTGATTCTAATTCTGAAAATAAAAATTAAGAACCGAATCTAAACCGGTTAATTGATGTCTTAGTTTCAAAACTGGACTACAACCAGTCTCAAAATTTTAATTCGACTCAATAAGATTTGATTTCGATTCGATCTCACTTCAAAATTGAAAGCTTAGGTATAATAATATCTCAGGTCTAAGATGCAACCTTTGTGCTACCTAATCATTCTTGGATCACTTCCTGTCTGGTTTCAGCACTTTAACATATTCTATTTATTTGGGTTTCCCAATCTTTCACATCTTAATTAGTTGACTTAATCCAGAACATACTTGATGAAAAGGTCTATGCAAAACCCATCAGCACAAAGGCTTGACTTCCAAATAAATAATTAATTAATGCACTATCCAAACAGCTTGAGAAGTGCAATGTATGCATTGAAGGACTTAATATTACTGAAAACCACATTATTAAATATATATATATATATATATATATATATATATGTATGTATGTATATATAGATTCCGCGTGCTCTGCATATTCAAAATTAACATATTTTGATTGGTTTAGTTGCTATACAGACTGCAAATCATCCATCATCATATCTAACGTAGATAGGGATTAGGGCCAGAAGACAATCTTTAAGCAGAAAAACTAGTTTGTTTTATTCCGGTATAAGAGAGGAGTATATAAGGTCTTGAACAACAATTTTCCGCTTGGAAAAAATCCAAAAAAGAGAAAACGAATGAATGAATACAACCCAGATGTATTAAATACTGGGTAAATATTCTGGAAAAAGAAAAGAAAAGAAAAGCCCCTAGAAGGGGTTCAGTATGTAAACCTAATGTCGAAAGTCATGTATTTAGTATTTGTAAATAAGGAGCGTATGAAGAGTGTGATGAGCTCAGTTGATGTTGGGACTTGGACCTGAAGGAGGCACTGGTGAAGCCTTTGGAAGCATTGCAGCAAACTGTCTCACAAACTTCATGTCCCAAAAGCTGTTGCTTGTGGGGGTTACTGAATCCGCAGCCGCAGGTGGCAGAGGTCGAGCCTGACAACTGATCACAAGAGACACGACGATGAAGACAGCAAGAAAGAAGCATAAGAGACTTTTGGTTTGATTATGAAAACACCCCATTGTTTTGTTTGTTTTTGGTTTTTTGATGAGAAAAATGAAAGGGTAGGTGTGAGGATTATATAGTGAAATGAAAAGGGGAGGATGAAATGTAGGCCGGCTAGTAATGACTTGTTGCTTGCTTCTTTGCTGCCCTCAACTGAGATTTTTGAGAACATGAAGTATGCAAATAAAATATGTGTTAGGACTTAGAAATGTCAAACATTGGACATTTATATTAAATATTTTGTGAGACAAGGCCACGCCGGCAAACAGGGGAAGATTAAAAAAAGTAAAATTACTTCAAAAAAAAAAAAAAAAAAATCCTGAAAAACATGCCGGCCATAGTTCTTCTTACGAAACATTGGAAAGACTTGAGTTTTCTTACAATAAAAATGCCGAATAAACTTGAGAGTAGAGTCTGCGGAGGGGTTCTGGATACCTATTCTCAACATTAACATTAAATTAATTAATATTTATATAAAAATTTTTATATATTTTATATTTATGTATTTTCTATATTTAATGAATTATTTTTAGTTAGTTTTAATTTTTAATTTTTATATTATTTATCTTATGATTAATAATTATATATTTAATTATTTTAAATTTTTATTATAAAATATATATATTTTTTTATATTTACAAGTTTATCCACATTTTCGTTTGTTATATTTTTACAAATTGTCATTTTTCCTATTATTTTGTATCTATTTCTATTTTTCTTTTTCCATTTTCGTGCAAGGTAGTCTGGTAAAGGGCAAGTCGTGGGTGACATTTAGGGTTTTTCATTCCAGCAAGTGAAAGAGTTGACCTTCGCCCATCTGCTAATGCTTGCGATAGTATTAATGCATTCGTTTGACTTTATAATATTATAAATCACAATGCAAAGTCCTACCTAATATTTATAAAATAGAAAGTCAAGGTCCCTTGCTTTTGACAAAATGAAATTATTCGGATTATGATAATGAGAAAGAAACATAAGAATGAAGTAGATGCATAGAATGTCGAACAATATTCTTCTAACGATCATAAGATAAACCTTAAGGCTTCCATTTGTGGATATGCTCACCAACCTTGGTTTCGATGGCGGGTGTTGGTCTTAGCTTGCAGAACTCATTCCAAGTCAATCTCATCTCTTATTATTATTTACACAAGAAAGTTCCAACTCGAGATCTAGAGTAGAGATAGTGATAATTGAGTTATAGTTCAATGACAATCTCATATCTTATTCACCAGCATTGCCAACCTAATTTCAATTAACTTTGGCTCACAACATGCCGCAAATGAATTAGACTGAGTGTTTAAACTCATTCATTTTTAAAATAAACCGAATCGAGCCAAAAACTAAAGATCCTCATTTAGCAAGTTAACAAGCTGATCTAGTTTATTCAAATAAACAGATCCGAACCCCATGTTTGAGTTAGCAAATGGCTAAATGGAAGGGATGATTAAGGTGGGTTCGTCTGGTTTGGCGAGCATTGGTATATCAAAAACTAAATTTTGCTCATCAAGGAATCTGATTTGAGGAAAAGAGACAGATGCTATCCGTAATGCAAATCTTGAAGGCAGATTCCTAGAGAGAGAGGCGATAAACATAAGATGCTGAAGTTACTTGATGGTTAATAAAATACTAAATAGCATGGAAGAATTTTGTCGAAAACCTACATTTTCGGATTGAGCAAACTAGGGATTAATCCAGGGGAAGATACATGGCCCAAATCATGATAGGCCCAAAGATAGTCGTATCCCCAGCCCATCAATAAGCTCTCCTGATGCTCACTGATCACCTCTCTCCCGATAACCACCTGCTTGGTACTTTAATTGGTCGGTGCTCACTGGTCAATGTGCTACTTGCTAACATAATATTCGCTCTCTCCAAATCACGGGATGAATCTCACACAAATAGAAGGGAGACCTACAATTGTGATTGATAAGAAAAAAATCTCCGTGACGATATAAACTTTCCAAACTAAATAGATTTTGCAATATTTTAGAATCCTGTGGCATGATTCCCTGAAATCTCGGGACAGTCTCATAAAAACAACTATGGTTTTATCGCCCTGCTTACACACGACTCTTACATGCCAAAGCTATATAAGCTCCACCATGTCTACCGCCCAAGTAAGTCTTCTAGACCTACACTTTACATACAAGTTATATAGAGCTCTTTATTCTTGATATCAGTATGTTTTACTCCTTTTAAAAATTGCTCTCTAACTTAAGTATCAGAGTATCCTCCGTTGGAGTACCCTCCGGTGGTCTTTTGCAGTTCTTATTTATTAACATCGTCATATGGCTAAGTCCTCGCATTCGAGTTAGCAGGGCTATTATTTGTGGAGTCAAACCGATCTCTAACACCAGGAAAGTCTCATTGTTCTAGTTAGGTGTAACCTGTAAAAACCCATAAAGAATATACCTCTGTCGAGTTTGACCATATGTGATGCATGCACAGCTTACAGATGCAGGAAATTTAAGATTACTCTAAATTTAGCGCTATTATTTTTTTTTTTTTGGTACAAGAAGGTGTAATCTAAGTCCAAGAGCAAGAAGTATGGAATGATCCTCAAAGTGGACTTAAGAAAAGCCTATGACAACATCTCTTGGAGTTATCTTGGAAAAGTTCTCCTGGATTTTGACATTCCTTGGCCTCTAATTAAATTAATCAGGTTTACAATCATATGTGGGGAAGTTTCTCTCATTTGGAATGGATAAGTGTTGTGGCCTATAAAAACAGGTCAAGGGCTAAGGCAAGGGGATCCCTTATCCTCATACCTTTTTATTTTGGTTATGAAAAGACTATCCTATATGATTCAAGAAAGGATTAAGAAAGGAAGATGGAAACCTCTTAAGGTTAGTAAAGATAGCCCACCAATTTCACACCCCTTTTTTATAGATGACTTGCTCCTGTTTGTGGAGGTTGAGCAGCTGAATCTAAGTGCTATTTTGGAGTGTCTAAAGGAGTTTGCGGCGGAGAGTGGGCTAGGGATGAATCCTATCAAATCTAGGATTTGGTTCTCACCTAGAACCCCCTGGACAGTTAAGAATTCTCTAACTGTAATAAGTAAATTCTCCCCCTTAGAAGATATTAGAAGATATCTTAGAGTCCCTACCATCTATGTAAGAGTGATGAAGGATATCTATAACCACCTTGTTGATAAGGTCCAAGGCCAACTAAGGGATTGGAAGGTGAAACTTTTAAGTGCAGCGAGGAGGAAAGTGCTCATTCAAGTGGTTAACACCGTGATTCCTATGTATACCATGCAAACAGCATGGCTTTCAAGAGATACCTGCAACAAAATAGATAAACTCAATAGAGACTTCTTGTGGGGAAGCTGCGGAGGAACAAGGAAAGTTCACCTAGTGAATTGGGAAACAGTCTACAGGTCTAAGTGTAATACCGAAAATCCGGTATTAGAAATTTTGTTAATATCTCTATAATATAATTGAAAATTTTAAATTTTATTGATTTTTGATTTTGGAGTTTTAAATTAGAATTATTGAGCATATATAAAATATCGTGTCCACGATTCATAGTGAATCCCATTTTTATGAAATTTAAAATTAGTGAAAAATGAATATGAATATATATATGTGAATATATAATCATTATTTAAATATTAAAAAAAAAAGGGAGAAAGAGGAGAGACATAGCGTTTTACCCCAAAATTTCACGTCTCCCCTCCCACAAATTCGATTAGGGCTGAAAGTCCTAATCTCTCTCACTCCCTGCTCTCTCTCTCGAACTCTCTCTCCCTCTCACTCACCACTCACGGTCTCTCTCCCTCTCGCTCGCCGCTCACAGTCTCTCTCCCTCTCTATCGTCTCCCTCACAGGCGATCGCTGAGCCACGGTCTTCTCTCTCTATTTCTCTCTCTCTCTCTCTCTATTCTCCCTCTTGTCTCTCTCAATTTCTCTCCCTGTCTCTCTACCATTCACTACCTCTTTTTGTAACACCGATATTGCGGTGTCCGTACTATTGTACTTTTGTTCAGGAATTAAATAAAATATTTCTCAGTTTATATATATATATATATATATATATAGAAATTTTTATTTATCTTGATTTTCGATTTTGGTATCTTTAAATTGAAATTTTTGGTATATTTAAAATACTCGTATTATCGATTTGAAGTATATCTTATTTTGTTAAAATCGAAACCTTGAAAAATAAAGTGGGTGTGTGTATATATAAATATATATAATTAATTATTGAATTATATATATAAAAAAAAAAACAGAGGAGATGCTGCGTTTTGGAGTGAAACGCAGCACCCCCCCAATTTCGAATTAGGGAAAGAAGCCCTAATTCTCTCTTCCTCACTCTTTCAAATTTCTCTCACCCTCTTCGTCCCTCTCTCTCCTTTCGCCGCACACACAGTGCCTCTCCCTCTCCTCTGCCACTCCCTGCAGCACCGGCAGATCCTCCAACCGCCACCAACCATAGTCACCACCGCCACTCTCTCTCTACCTTCCTCTCGGTTCTCTCTTTCTCTGTCTACTTTCTCTCGATCTCTCCCCCCTATTCGATTCTCACTCTCTTTGCCACCCTCTCCGCCACCACACACCACCACCTAGCCGACCCCCTCTCTGTCTTCTCTCTCTATCTCACTCTCTGTTTCCCTCTCCTAATTCTTATTTATAGTTTATATTTTAGTTTCATATTTTTTAATTGTTTAAAAAGTTACTAAATTTTTAGTTGTCAATTTAGTCTTTACTTTTAGCCTATAAATACGCCATTACACATTGTGTAAAATACAATTTTGAGAGAATTAATAAAATTATGAACTTTCTTCATACAAGTCTTATTCTTTTGAGAACTTTTGAACTTATTCCATATAGGAGTCTTGTTTAGTTCTTTGACTTATTAATCTAGATTTTGAACCACCTAGGTTGTGGCGTCATTCATTCCATCTTTATACCAATATTCTTATTCTAATGAGAAACGGGTCTAAGGTCATATACCTTAAGTTCTTCATCCTTTCCATTAGTTCAAATAATTCGTTAGGATGATTTTTGGGCTAAATTAACTTATTCATGGGTTCTAGGGTTTCAACACCAAATAGGTTCACATCACATAGTGGTCAGGAAGTTATACCTTTGGGAAAGGGCATCGGCCATGATATTCTCTTTGTCTTTTTTGTACTGGATCACGTAGGGAAAAGACTCTATAAATTCTAACCACTTGACGTGTCACCTATTCAGTTTGGTTTGCCCTTCAAATGCTTCAAGGTTTCATGGTCAGTGTGAATTACGAATTCCGTGGCACGTAGATAGTGTTGCCATGTCTCAAGGGCTCTTACCAATGCATAAAGCTCTTTATCATATGTTGAGTAGTTGAGAGTGGCATCATGAAGCTTCTCACTAAAATAGGCAATCAGTTGTCCTCCTTACATTAAAACAACTCCAATCCCTATACCTAATGCATCACATTGAATTTTAAAGGTGTTAGAAAAATCAGGAAGAGTTAAGACCGGACCATTAGTTAACTTCTCCTTGAGCACTTGAAAAGCTCGTTCTTGAATTCTCCCCATTTGAAAACCTTATCCTTCTTGCTGATTTCAGTTAGTGGTGTTGCAATAGTGCTAAAGTCCTTCACAAAACACCGATAGAAACTACTCAATCCTGGAAACTTCTTACTTGGCTAGTATTGCAAGGTATAGGCCATTCTTGGATTGCTCGATCTTTTCCTCATCCACATGTATGCCCTGTGAACTAATCACATATCCAAGAAACAAGAGTTTATCCTGACAAAACACACATTTATTAAAATTTGCATACAAACTCTCTTTTTGAAGAATTTCATTTTTTTTTTAAATGCTGAATATGGTCTTGTATATTATGGCTATATACAAGTATATCATCAAAATACGCAACTACAAATTTTTCTATAAAAGGTCTCAAAATATGATTCATTAAACGCATAAAAATGGTTAGGGCATTTGTGAGCTCAAATGACATAACTGACAACTTATAAAGACCTTGTTTGGTTTTAAAGGCTATTTTCCATTCATCACCCTCTTTCATTCTTATTTGATGGGACCCACTTTTAAGATCAATTTTAGAAAATACAATAGCACCACTAAACTTATCAAGCATGTCATCAAGACGAGGTATGGGATAACAATACTTTACCATGATGTTGTTGATGGCGTGGCAATCCACACACATGCGCCACGATCCATCCTTCTTTGGTACTAAAAGTACTGGCATGACATACGGATTCAAACTTTCACGCACATATCCCTTGGCTAAGAGCTCTTCCACTTGTCTTTGAACATCCTTAGTCTCCTCGAAATTGGTTCTATAGACTGGATGATTTGGTAATGGTGCACTGGGAACCAAGTCAATATGACGCTCAATACCACGAATCGATGGCAAGCCAGAGGGAATTTTTTCTGGAAACACGTCTTGGTAATCCTATAAAAAAGAAACAACACTAGAGGTAAAGAAGTATTTGACTCATTAGTATTAAACAATGTCTCATTATATTTCAAAAGGAAAACTTCCCTCTTATCCATCAAGGCCTTTTTCACTTATTGGGCTTTCACAAAGAAGTTGGTTTTCTTCTTTTCTTCCTTTTATTCCTTAGACTTTGTTTGAGACTTATCCCTGTTTCTTAGGGCCTTTTGCATTTTGATCCAATCTTCATGAATTTGACATGGTGTCAAAGGAGCGAGAGTGTAGTTCTTATGGTTGTGCGAAACTGTGTACTTGTTGATACGCCCATTAAAATTCACTTCTTTATCAAATTGTCACAACCTTCCTAAAAGTAGGTGTCTGGCCTCCATGGGTACTACGTCACACAAAACCTCATCTTCATACCTCCCAATTTTGAAAGATATACAAACTTACTCAGAGATGCTTATCCCTTTATCATGATTCAACCACTGAAGTTTGTATGGATGTTGGTGTTTAGTGGTTGGAAGCTCCAATTTCTATACCATATAAGAGCTCACAACATTGTTAAATGATCCAACTTTAATAATAACAAGACAAACCTTATCCCTGTCATGACAACGGGTGTGGAAAATATTTTCTCGTTGCTCCTCATCTTCACTCTTGGGCTTCATTTTAAGGGCTTTCCGAGTGACTAGTATTTCTCATGTTTCAGCCTCCTCATCTTGCTCACTTTTGGATGAGCAGCTGGCATTCTCATATTTTATCTTTTCATCAGATTCGTAACTGCCATCTTCCTTGATAAGGATGTTCTTGGTGTTTGGACAATCACGAGCAACATGTCTTCTCCCATGACACTTGAAACATTCAATGTCTCGGGATCATGGTGGAGCCTTTCTTGCATCCTTTTTAGATATCTCTACTGGTTTTGCGGTGCTAAACTTAGGTGTGTTGAATTTGATCTCCATTTTACTCTTACCCTTGTTTTCGTGTCTAGAAAAGGAGCCTCTCCAAGATGAATGTGAGGTGGTACAACTACTTTTCTTCTTTTTGATATGTTCTTCCACCTTAACCGCAAAATGTTCAAATTCTTATAGAGTGTTATATTGATAAAATTCAACTTTGCAAGAAATATCAAAATTCAAACTTCCAAAACATCGACCTTTCATGGCTCCCTCATCCTCCACCACACCGATGCGCGTTATGAGACGCTCCATCTCTATGCGATACTCCTCCACGGTTCTACTTCTTTGCTTGAGATTTTGCAGTTGGTTGTGGAGTTGTTGAGTGTGGTAAGGCAGCATAAACCTATTTCTCATGATATTCTTCATCTCAGTCCAAGATCGAATTGGTGGCAAGCGTATTCTTTCTCTAGAAACGGTGGTTGAATCCCACCACCCCATCACAAAATCTTGAAGTTGGGAATTGCGATCCTCGTTCTTCTTTCATTATCGTAGTCATAGCAAGTAAAAGTGGAATCCATGCTTGCCTCCCAATCTAAATAGGTCTCTAGGTCTGATTTTCCTGCAAAAGTAGGAAATTTAAGTTTTGGATCTCCTTTTTGCGTGTTTCGGGTCCATTCTCGTCTAGGAGTCTCTTGATAAAAATATTTGTTGTCTTCTATCCCAATGGTTTGTTCATCTTCTCCATAGGCTTCGTGGGGTTAATTTGAAAATTGTCCCCTTGTGGCTAGCATAGGAGGTGTAAACATGCACTGTGTAGCCTCTAATTGGTTAAGTCTTCGAAGGATTTATTACAACACTTGATCCATTGCATTGAGTTGAAATCTTGGATCTGGGCCACTTGTTTCACCATGGTTATACTCATTATTGTCCATGATTTTTTTCTGCAAAAATATGGTTAGTACAAAAAAATGGATCTTACCAAAGAATCACTCCCTCACGTGTATCACTCAAAATGTTTACATTATTTGTTTTTACCACTCGTGTTTTCACTCTTTAAAGGCTTTTATCACTCTGATGTTCTCACTTCTCAAGTGTCTTTCCACTCAAAAGTTCTTTAAAGAGGTTCACCAAATGACCACTTACGTGGAAGCAAGATTTCACACTAAAAAAACACACTTTGGGTTATGTTAGTCGAGTGGTCTTTGACTAAGCAAGGTGTCCAATTTTTGAATACAAAAAAAAAAAAAAAAAAAAAAGATCAAACAAGGTGGTTTGACTGAGTAAAGTTTAAATGGATGAGTTGGGTAACAAGCATACTCAAACAAGAAATATGGTTTCAAAGAAGAGATTTTTTTTTTTAATGCCACGAGATGCTATTTGGTTGGCACAAAAAAAATTGGGTTTGCAAAGGAGACCACTTGAAAATTTCCAAAGAAAGACAATGTATGAAGGTAGAATAAATTCAGAGTTTACAAAAATCAATAAGCAACACCCAACGCATATGTGGAGGACCCTAAGAGAGAGTGAACAACTTGAAAATTGGCTAGATATTTCATGACAAATACCAATACCGTTTGCTATAACAATTTTTTTTTCAACATAATATTTCGTGCCTCAAACTTGCTACAGCAAAATTTTCTTCTTCTCCTTTTTTTTTTGAGCCTGCAGAAACGAAGAAGCTTTTGTTTTTGATTCTGTAGAAATAGAGAACTTTTTTTTGATTCTGTAAAAACAAAGAAGCTCTCGCCTTTTTTTTTAATGGCAACAAGAACAAAGATGACGACTATAAAGACAATGATGGCAACACTAACTAGGAACAAGAACAAAGCTATTATATATAAAAACTAAGAGCAATGAAATTGATAAGGGATATACGACCAACCTCTAGCCAAACTCTGATACCAAAAGATGATACACGCCTCTACAGATACCTTTAAATATGCGTAAGAGGAAAGTGTAACTCAACGAACAAAGATCGATCCAGGGGTTTAGTACGTTGGGGTGAACGAAGTGGAGGCACCACAACAGGGGTGGCAACCCGTTGATACTATCAAAGAGCGTTCTAGGATAAAACATAATCTGCCCCGGGTAGCTCACTAAAGTGAACCAATTAAAGAACAAGAAACCTCACTATTTTATTGTTCAAACTTAGTTTTGTATGACTGACAATGAAGGTATATTTATACTCATATATGTTTAAAGCTTTTAGCAGTAAACCCAGAAAGTTGCATCTAATTAACTACAATTATTCCTAAAATTAAGAAACCTAATTGACAGATTTGAGGGTTGAAAATTTGATATTATTTTTTCTCCAATCAGTCACAATTATTACCTAAGAATTATATGTCTAATTGCAAGATTTTATGGCTGAAAATTAGGCAATATTCTTTCAGAAAAGCTTACAAAATCTTCCTAAAATAACTCTACATGCTGGCCAAGAAAAAGAAATAAATACAGATGATTGCTTGTTACTTTATTTGAGACAATTGAATTGAATTAACTGTATGGGCTTGTACTCTTTATTGGACTTCTTGAAAGTAAACTAGATATCCTTTATGCTCCTAATTATAAATGATTCTAGCTACTTTTTAAATCAATTTACTCTTGATTTTGTGATTGGGCCCATAGGCAGATTTGGAGGCTCTACCGACTTGATCTTGATATGATCTTGATTTCATAATAGGTGGTATCAGGGTCAATATGTGTAAACGAAATAGAGTTGATGTTTTCATCATCGTCATTGTGGCGGAGTTGTGGGGCCTAAGAGAGGGCCTTCGGCCGGCTAAGGATATGAAAATAGAGCACCTGATGGTTGACATGGACTGCCTAGCTCCAGTCCACCTAATACACAATGAGAAGGAAGTCGACCACCTGCTTCACTTAATCACATCAGAGTGCAGAGGGCTGATGAGGGTTCTAGGAGTGGACCATGTGCACCATGATTTTAGAGAAATGAACAAATGTGCGGATTGTCTTGCTAATATGGGAGCTCAAGCATTGCTGGGGGTTTCTGTCCTTGAAAGTCCTCCTAAAGAGCAAAATATTTTGCTGCTGGAAGACGGAGAGGGTCTGGGGAGAGTGAGAAATAAGAAGTGTTCTGGTGTTGTTAGATTCTGGTAGTAGGCTTCTTCTGTTGCTCTTTGTTTTCTTTCCCATTTGACAAAAAAAAAAAGTATAGAAATAGAGAAAACTCTACCGCTTAAGTTGTTGCTGAACTCAGCGTTGCTATTTCAAAATGCACCATCTAATTTTTAGAGTTTCCTGAAAGAATGAAGGCCAAAGATTACCATCGTATCAGTTTTCGCATTTGTCCAGATACCACTTTGGTTTGACAATTTTAATGAACATTTGCCCAAGTTAAGGGCAGTCAAGCAACCGCGAGCCCCTTCTCAAAGGTGCAAGAAATAAAATGACAAATATAAAAACCTCAATATTGCACTATTACCGCACCACATATTTGCAGAAATATTAGAGTAGTATCGCAGATACTAAAACCAAATTAATTAGAATATAAATCTAAATACCTACAGTGGGAGGAAAAAAAAAACCACAATATACTGGCATGAAGTAAACAATGAACTCTAATTAGATCACAGGAATCCATTTATCCAAACAGAAGTCATATAGAGATGTCTGTTACGGAAAAAAAGCCTTTGAGCCTAATTCAACTGGACCATTGTCCTCCTGGTAACAGAGTCCGAATCCTGAAAGCCATGTCCAGGAGGTAGGGAAGAGAAGCACTATAGCGATAGAGTTTTTTTATTTCTATCATTTCTTTCTTGATTGATTCTATTTGGTTGCGTAAAAAAAAAAGGATTGCTTGTGCCGGCATTCTCTGCCATATAAGCTCAGATGCTATCAAAGAAATCTAGCAGTGATTCGTTAAACATCATAATGGGTAGAAGATCCCATTCCCGGGAAAGGACAAAGGAAAAAGTTGGTTGGAAGTCCGCATGAGAACTTTGTCATGGATCGGAAGTGAACCCACAGAGGAAACTAGATAGATAAAGTAGATGCAGACGCAATGTGGACCTACAATGTCATGTCATTGGTCCAACCTTAACTACAATTTACGATATAGTCAACATTATATTTGGCAATATGAACTATATGCACCTGTGTCAGACAACAGGATCTACAAGGTTGTACGGTACCATGTGGACAAAAGAACAAATGTGTGCCACACCTAGCAATGTTTGTACTGCTTTTGTAAACTAGACAACTAGTGCAACTCAACCACAGCAGGTACTAAGCACTAATTGAAATCTTACTGCAAAGTACAAGAGTGACTAGTCTAATTCCAGCGAAGTTGGTATCTCCATCCTATACATCAGCTCTATAGAAGCGAATCCATTTCAGTTTTGAAACCTTCTCCTGCAATAAAAAGTTGGCAGAGGTTGGCTTCTGTCACGAACTCTACACATAAGGCAAGCAAAAGAATGAAACATATATTAAGAGAGGTTTGATTTCTCAGACCTGAACCGTTTCTTTGGACTGGCGAGGAAAATTCAACCCTATTGAGCAATGATCCAAGATCTCAGGGTTTTTCATCCATGCATTTCGCGCGTCACATGCTTTTATCTTGTATTTAAAAATCTAAAACAATAGAAGGAACTTAACTGAATATCTAAATCTCATAGGCATTTTCACCAAAAAGAGTGGATACCATCAATCTAAAAAAGGGAAGAAAATGGCCATTCAAACCTCAGAAAGATCAATAGTAGGTTTCTCAAGCTCCTCTCCTTCCTCCAGTACTATTCCAGTACCCTGGCATTCGGGGCAGAACAAGTGGGTTATTTTGGAACGAATCTCCATCACTGTACCTTGCTTTTTCTTTCCATTGGATTTGTCATTGTCACCACTCTTAGAGTTCTGTACCTCATTAGAAGGGAATTGATTTTTGTACATTTCAAATTCAGACAGGAGCATCCAGTGGATAAGGCAAGACATATGGTATAAATGAAATGCCTGCACATCAAGTAGATGAGTGAGTGAGAAAAACAAATATACCTCTGCATGTTGCATTTGAGCACCAATATAATGGTTGAAGGAAAGGTGACAATATTGTTTGGAGATTTGTACCCCATGAACGTTTCTACTCATGCAAGCCAGTCTTCCAGTCTTCAAGTTGAGGAGTGCTGCGGCATCTTTCCCTGGGAGAATTTTATGTTGACAGACAATACACATCCTTTCAGATGCTACACGTTGTTGCTTCCTAACCTCACACCTTATTTTCTTACTTGATATTAATCTCGTATCCATAAGCATAAAATCATATCCATCTACAAGGGATCTTGAAATTGAACCACTTGCAGTTGAAGAATCTTCTCCACCTGAATCATATTGGTTACTGAAATAAGCACTGATGTCCACAGGGTCAGAAAATGACTTTCTACTTTTCTTTATGGGGGCCTCCATATCCTCATTCTCTGAACAAGCACTAGATGAGAGCAGACACTTTATGTCATCAAACAGTCCTTTTCTAGCTAAAACGCAGCTATAACTGAAATTAACAACTGCAAAGTCATGCTCTGGAACTGTAATTATATCCTGATCATTGTGATTTTTTATGCCCAACCACTCGCACCATATTTTCATGATCTCATCCGAAGACCCTCTGTCCAAACAAAATTTTGCTCCAATTTGTCCAAAGCCCATGAACTTCCCTACTAAATCCGAGACTTCCTCAACAAGAACACCCGGAATCAAAAGATGGTCAACACCACAATCAGCATTCATATTCACACCTGTAGAGCGGACACCAAATTCTTTATAATAATCTACACTAACTAGCTCCTTGTTATGACCCGGCACCTCATGTCCGACGTGACCATTCCCACTAAATTGTAGAAACCGATCACCAGTACCCATAGAAAGATCACCTTCATTATCAGGAGCATTTAACAACCTAAACCTACTACTTGTATTTGTAGTGGGCAATGGCTCATATTCTGCGGGTGGCACATAAAAGAAAACCATACCATCATTGAAAGGCCACGGATTGGCACCCATTAAAGTAATTTTTGCAGCAGCCAACCTTTCAGAGTGAAGATTGCCTTTTAGATGATCAAACAACACCGCATCACTGTAACATGGTGCAAGACATAAAGTACAGAAGAAAACAAATCGCTTCCCATCTTCTCTCAAATCCACATAAGTATGCCCCTTCGCTCTCACATTTCGAAGTGTTACTTTTGCTGCTTGTTCCTTCAAACTAGTAGCACTAACCTTCGGAAACCCGAATTCCAAACCACTCCTTCCTGCCATCATTCTGATTTTAACGCATTAAAGTCCCAAGAACCGATCACCACAAGCAAGAACAAAGCCCCAAATCACAAGTCACCAGCTCAAATTGCCCAATGTTTGGAGACACTGAAATTCTTCAATCTCACCACCCCAAATTGATTATTTTTTTGGAAACCCTAGATATCTTGAATTTTCCCACCATAACAAATTACTAACAAGAAATTATCTTAAATCACGGCGCAGCAATCCAAATTTCTTAAATTCCATGAAAACCCTAAAAATCAAGAATTCATATCCAGATATTTTCCCGCCAGTGGAACATTTAAACCATAAAAATGAATATCACGTAAATCAACTAACAACATTTGTGTTCAAGAAACTAGCCAAACAAGCGCCAAATTTTTGCTTTCATTCTTGTTGCTCTTCATTTTGACTTCAAATTCTTGAAATATGAGCTTGAATGGAAAGAAAACAGAAACACTAGAAATTCAAATTCGATGATACAAAATGCTAAAAGAGAGAGACGAACGATTTAGTACAATCCAAACTTCAATATTCGTCGACCACTGGTTATACACTGCTTCGGTAGAGACGGTAAGCCACGTTGATCTCCACTTTTACATGCCATCAAAACCCTAGAACTGCATTCAACAAACTTCTTTCATCGATAGACATCTCCATTTGCTTTCAGATGGAAAACAAATCGTAAGAGAGAGAGAGGGTGATATCCGAATACAACGATGAGAAGAAAGATGGAGGAGGCTCGAACTTGCCTGATACGAATGAACGATGTTGTGTTTGTGTGTGTGACGGAGCAGGGTAAGGTGGTGGGGTTTTCGTGATCAGCATTAATGAGGCCACAGAAAGAAGGGGTACGCGTGATGGACGTTGATGGCGGGACGTTGGAAGTTAAAGAGATAAGGTTGACGAGGCGCGGGATTGTGGAAGATTCGAATTTGTGATTTTCTAGATGCTACGTAAAAATTAATCAAGGATACTTGACTTAACGTAGTATTTGCCCCGATTGTTTTATAAAATTTGCCTTAAAATTAATAATTTTATATTTAATTATTTTAGATTTTTTATTATAAAATATGATTATTTTATTATTTTTATAAAATAATTAATATTTATATAAAATTATTATATTTATATATTTATCCATATTTATTTTTTTATATTTTTATCAAATATTATTTTTATGTATCGTTTTGTATCCATTTTCATTTTCTTATTTACGTTTCTGAGCAATGTAGCTTCGTGTCAGTTCAATTACACATTAATTTGTGCTAATTAATAAAGTTGGACAATCTACGAGACAAGGTTTAGTTTATATTTATAAATATATGAAAATGTTAATTATTAATCATTCAGAGAAAATTCATTTATAATCAAATTCAAAATTAAAACTGTTAGATGTGAGTTTTAACTCCATAGATTCCATATCCTTTTAACTCGAACAGTTTTTTGAGAGAATGACTTGAAACTTGCAAAAGATCGCGAGAGAGTATTTCGGTGGGGGAGATTCCAACGTTCAAATAAAAAAAATGATTTTTTAGAGAAATGAAATAGATTGAAAACAAGAGAGAGTGAGAGAGAGATAGTCTCCTTGTGAATAGTGTGTCTAGTGTAAGGTCTCTGAGAACATACTTGGGATTCGATGTGTCGAAAACTTTTATATGGGACACCACCAGAGTCGTGTGGTACAACCCTAATTTCTTTACAAAAAAATATAAAGATTTTAGAATTTGATAGTCAAAATATTCGGAAGGTTCATGATATTCATCATTTAGAAAGTTTGATAATACGGAGGGATTTCTTTCCTTATCGATTAGATTTCAAGGGTTTCATACTTTATTAAGGAGATACGTTTTGTATTGGAATAGAAAACAAAAATCGTTATGAGATTCAGTGAATATTACCTTTGGTGGGGAGGATTGAAGTGATCGATTTCTTAGGGGGCTATTGATCATCAGTCGAAAAAAAGAGAAACATCGATTTAGGCTTGCCGAATATTTTCATCAGTTGGTTAAGTTGTCATCATTTAGAATCAACCAAGGGGTCAGCTTACACTCGTCATTAGGGGAGGTAAATCCCTCATTGTTGCCTATCGGAATTTTATCCTGAACTTTCGGGTTTTCAAGTACTGCCCCTAATTGGGTTGTTTGGGCCATGTCATATCATTTACCTCCCGACTCATGGTGTCGTTTCGTAAAAAATGCACCATGAGTAATGATTATTCATTAGCGGTTGGAAATGCACGAAACTTTTAATGCGATATGCATTGCTTTGAACTTCGTGAATTGCCTTCCGCACGCTTCGTATGATATTGAAATGGGTTGTAGGCAAACCTCTTAATTGTTACGGTTTTCCAAGGGTTGAATGAGTAATCCTGGAGTAAATGCTTCATGGGAAGTTGAAGGGGTTTAAATTCATCATTTACTACGCGTGATTCTCATCGAAACGTTTCACCTGTTTAGAGATTCGCTAAGATCTTCTCCTCCCCTTATGACTATATATAGCAGTCGCATGGTCTTGTATCGCCTCAGAAGAAACTTGTGTGTTCCCTTCATCTACGAGCTCTTTTTTGTGGTGAGCTCGTTTCTTTGCGACCATTTCAATGGTGAGCTTTAGGTCAATAGACTTGGTTATATAGAATGTTTCTACTGATATGAGATCTTGTAAAAAATGGAACTGCTGATGTGAGAGCCCGTCATGTCATTCGACTTTCAAACACCATGATTGGTTCTGTCAGGGTTTCCATGGAAGTTTTCTCGATTTTAGAGAGGAGTTTCAGATACACTTCCGCTCTGGGTTAAACTTGTCATCTGGCTCATGTTTTCTCAGATCGGACAATAAGTGGAGTTGGTTGAGTATATGGAGTTATGGATGGCAGAAAATTTGAATTCTGAGGAATCCTCATGGTCTCCCCGCGATATTCTCGTACCCTCCTCTATTCCATTTTTTGGTAGTTTTCATGTATAAATTTGGCTACATGTAGGTTTCATTTCTTTCTTCGTCTTCTCTATATTATTTATGTAACCTTTAGTGTTACTGAACGACCGTGGTGTTATAGCATCTTTGTCCAGAAATAATATTGTAGATTTTCTTATGCACTTCTTTCAATGTAATGGCTCGACTCAGAGACTTGTAAAGTGTATTCATCCATATAATCAGATATGTATTTGTTATATGGAAATAAAAGAGAAATTTTGTCTCACTTACTTGTTTTTTGCTTCTGATCAAATTTCTTCTGGTAACGTTTGTGTGTTCGGCTAAGTAATGTTACTATCAGAGTGTCCTTACAATAAACCCATGTGGGCGAATGATTTGAGAAATGATACTCACGCTTGCCCGATCGGTAAGACAAAGTGTACTAACTTATCGGCAAGGACAACATGAGCTCGGTTTAAGAGGTAGATCCACGATAGGTCAGGACAATACGGGTTTGTTTGGGCAGTTAGACCCCAATGGTAGATTAGGGCAATATAGGCCCATTCGGAGAATTAGATTCCAACGATTGGTCTGGGCAACATAGGCCCATTTGGGGAGTTAAATTCCAACGATTGGTCTGGACAATATAGGTCCGTTTGGGGAGAATGACTTAAAATGTGTAAAAGACAATCGGAGGGTGTTTCTGCAGGGGAAACTCTGACACTCAAATCAGAAAGAACGGTTTACTAGAGAAATGAAATAGACTGAAAGAAAGAGAGAGTGAGAAAGAGAGAGAGTCGGTCTCCTTGTGATTTGTGTGTCTACTGTAGGGTCTCTGAGAACATACCTGTGTTTCGGTATGCCAAAAGTTTTTATATGGGATGTTGCCAGAGTCATATGTACCTGGAGTGTTACAACTCTAGTTTCTTTATAAAGAGATCCAAAAATTTCAGAATTCGATAGTTAAAATATTTGGAAGTTCATGATTTTCATCATTTAGGAAGTTTGACGATACGGATGAACTTCTTCCCTTATCGACTAGATTCTAAGGGTTTCCTACCTTATCAAGGAGATACGTTTCGTATCAGAATAGGAAACAAAAATCGTTATGAGCTTCGGTGAGTATTACCTTTGGTGGGTGAGGATCGAAGTGATCGATTTCTTAGGGGGCTATTGGTTATCAGTTAAAAAAAAGAGGAACATAAGTTCGGGCTTGCCGAATGTCTTCCTCAATTGGTTAAGCTATCATCGTTTAGAATCAATCGAGGTGTCAGCATACGATCATCATTAGGGGAGGTAAATCTCTTATTGTTGCCGATAGGAATTTTATCCCAAGGCTTTGGGTTTTCGAGTATTGCTCCTGATTAGCCGATTGGGCCATGTCTCATAAGAAACATTGTAATAAAAGAATTGGTGTTGATAATTTAAAATAAATCAGTATTTTTTTAACATAGTTCTTTATATTTAATTATAAAAGAATATGTTTATTAAAAAAATTTAAAGAAATGCAATATATATAAATATTATAAATTTTCAAATCAATCGTCCATAATTTTTATGACATCCCACTCGTCTTAATCCTTTTGTATAATCTTCACGTTCGTTCATCTATCATCTTTATTTCAAATCTCCTGGCATAACTAATGTGTTACACAAAATATGTTACTTAAAAATTATTAGTTATGCTAAGTTTTGTATTTATTTTTTTGAAATGAAGAAAAATAAAATTCAAAGAATTTTAAAAGAACCTAACTTTTGTAAGTTATAGAACACAAACAATTGATGCTAATGATGCAGTATAAAATATAAAGAATTTTAAAGCTTAACACATTGGTAGTATTTATTTTTCATTCTAAAAATGTACTAATTTTTGAAAAACAAATATTTTTGAAGTTACTTTTTATAATATATAGTACACTACCAGATGGCTTTCAGCGACGTTAATTACCGACGGACAAATATCCGTCGCTATTAGCGACGGAAAAATCAGCGACGGATTTAGTGACAGAAAAATCCGTCACTAATTTTTCCATCGCTAAAATTAGCGACGGAAAATTTTTGCCGTTAAATCCGTCGCTAAACTTTTCAGGACAAATTAACGACGGATTTAGCGATAAAAATTTTCCGTCACTAATTTTTCCGTCGTTAATCTATCGCTAAAATTTAAAAAAATTTTATTTTTGTAAAATATAATTTTATTTTTTGTTTTTATTAAATATAATTTGTATTTTTATTAAATATAATTATGTCTTTTTATTAAATATAATTTTTTTATTAAATATAATTTTATGTTTTCATTAAATATAATATTGTATTTTTATTAAATATAATTTTATATTTTTATTAAATATAAATTTTGGTTTTTATTAAATATAATTTTGTATTTTTATTAAATATAATTTTATTTTTTATTAAATATAATTTTTTGTTTTTATTAAATATAATTTTGTATTTTTATTAAATATAATTTTGTATTTTTATTGAATATAATTTTGTGTTTTTATTAAATATAATTTTTATTTTTATTAAATATAATTTTTATTTTTATTAAATATAATTTTGTATTTTTATTAAATATAATTTTATTTTTTTATTAAATATAATTTTGTATTTTTATTAAATATAATTTTGTATTTTTATTAAATATAATTTTTTATTTTTATTAAATATAAGTTTGTATTTTTATTGAATATAATTTTGTGTTTTTATTAAATATAATTTTTATTTTTATTAAATATAATTTTATTTTTTATTAAATATAATTTTGTATTTTTATTAAATATAATTTTATATTTTTTTTAGATATAACTTTTTGTTTTTTAAATATAATTTTATATTTATATTAAATAAGGGTATTGAATTTTTAATATTGAGAGTTACAAATAAAGTATAGAAATAGAAAACAAATAGACCAATAATACAAATGTAATGGTGACATTGTGGTTAAGACTCTCAAGTTCTCTCTCACACACTCGGGTTCGAACCTGGGTGGGAGTATTTTTCAGAACATTTTCAGCACATTTATGTGCGGGCAGGCTGGATTCTGGATGGTGGTGGAATGGGGTTGAGCAGGCGGGCGGATCGGGCGTCCAGCTTCCGGCATTTGGATTTGATCTTATTAATCCGTCAGTGAAATTAGTAAAATATTCCGTCGTTAATCCGTCGGTAATTTGAAAATTCTAAAATAAAATTAGCGACAGATTTAGCATCGAAATTTTCTGTCGCAAAAAAATCGATCGTTAATTCTTCGCTGATACTCGTTTTTCTAGTAGTGGCATGTAAAAAAATAAATATAAGGTTTTTAAAACGTAAGTAAACCAATGATTATTGAGTAGGGGTGTATTCGAATTTAATCGATTTCAAGTATTCCTATCCTTGAAGTCGTACTCAATTTTTTTAACCCAAGTTCAACTTGAACTTGAACTTGATGAGCAGTAAATAATAGGATTCGAACTCGATTCAAAAACTTGATTATTATATAATATATTAATTTATTTTATTTTATTTTATTTTTTATATTATAATAATATATAAATATAATAATATATATTAATATATATTATTAAATTATTTAACAAGTTTTAAAATTTAAAATTTTATTATTTGATCTTTACTCAATTTGCACGATGACGACCAGGTATTAATGGGAAAAGCTTGTTGGGGAGCATTACAGGGCACCTAAGCAAAGGTTCACATGATAATTTATAAATTTACATTATCAAATTGGAATGTTGCCCTCAACAAACATGCATGACCATAAAATCCTCATTGCTTTGACTAAATATATTATAAAAGTGCAAAATTATAATCATAAAATTAGTGTTTGACGTGTAAACGGGAAAAGTTTAAAAATGGAATCACAATGATTTGGCTAGAAGGACTCGAAATGACCATTTGAAACAAAACAATGGAGGCCTGATGCGCAATGACCATGATTTGAAACTGAAATTTTGATCACATAGAAGGGAGAAGACGGTCTGAAATTACAAAATTCCAGGGTTTTCAAGTAAAACGGGGGAGAGTGAGAACACAATTATTTCTTCCGCAAGAGAAGATAGGTTTACCGCCGGATATGGTATTAAGAAATTACTATTATTTCAGTTTTCTCCCTTTCTCTTCACACTGGAGAATTGGATATTTGGGTAAGGAGTTTTGATAATTGAATCCATAGTAGATAGATGTGCATCAATTTGAAGAAATAAAGACTGGTCGGCGGTAGAGGGGGCTTGAAGATCGTGGTTATGGAGGATTCCAGCGAAATAAAAAATGTTTAACGGTAGATTAATTTTCTCTTCTCTCTTCTCTCTCACACAAGCCTCCTCTACAACCTTCATCGATACCCCTCTCTCACTTCTCCCTCCATTCTCATCTTTCTTTTAATTTTTCTCATTATCACCATTAAATCGTATTTGATTTTTTTTATCCACCATTAATTTTTTTGATTTCGCCAGAATCCTCCATAACCACCCCATTTTCGCTGCAGCCCATGAGTGTTTATTTCTTCGAATTGATACACATTCCATTATCAAAACTGTGTCTCTCCCTCCATCCAAGTTTATTATGCTTATTCCTCACAAAATGGTTCAACAAAACAAATAAAGTGGTTGTCTTCCGACTATGATCAATATGGCCCATCTCTGATTCTCTGCAACCATATGTTTGATTCAAATCAAAATGATTTTGGGTAAATACAAAAAAGCTTGCAGTAGCACTAAACCTTAGGGTTAAGAAGTTATGGATCATAAGACAAGACAATTGAACGAGCAAGTAGGAGATCTTTTTGGATAATCTTTAATATCGACTCCCATCTTTAAATTAAACCATATGAATTAACCAGAACACAATAATCAAAACCAGTCACTCATATCGTTTACATCAAACCCTAGAGAGAGAGAGAAGAGAGAGAGGGACGATTTTTGGAACAATAATCATGAAATCAACGGCAGATGTGTCTGACCTTGTGCCATCCTTTCTTGCAAGAATCACCGACGATCTTCATTCCTTCCTTGAAGAGAATCTCCAGTTCCCTCGCACTCTCCTTCACTGGCTTCTCAAAATCCCCCATTTCCAGAATCAGTGACTTGCCAGTTGCTTTGCACTCTCTATGCCTTTAAACCGAATTTTTAATAATATATTCCGCAGAATTGGACACGTGGAGTTATTCTATGGGTGAGATGTTTTATTTTTAGTTTTTAATGTTATCGGACGGATGAGAATGTCCAAACATTAATTGTTAGAGCTATAATTCTCTGCGGTGAAACGCCGCTTTCCAGAATAGGAAATTAGATCACGTGACGATGACGGTGATATTAATATTCATGATTTTTTATTATTTTTATTATTAGTAAAAAAAATAGAAAGAAAAATTATAAGTTTTTTCCCCCTTAAAAATGAAGAAATTTGAGATAATAATGATAATAAGAAGCGAATGAAAAATCATAATTTAATACTTATTCAACATTTTTAAGATTGGATCCTAAAATTGAAACAGCCAAAAGTTGAGTTCAATTATTGAACTTGCTAATTAGAACTTGCTATTAGTATAAAATATAGGTATTCGGTAACCACGTTGAAACATTCTTGATATCTATTTTTTTTATTTATAAAATTTGAATAATTTTGTTTAAAAGATACCAATATCCAATCACCAAACTGATAGCTTAAATGGTTGTGCTTTGAGATCAACTTATTTTCACCTCCCAATTTTGTAGCCTATTTATGGATCCAATAAATTTAGTGTATTTTATGGAACTTTAAATATATGGGTTTAAATGAGTCATAAGAAATATAAATTTTAATTTATTTTATTTAAAAAGTTGAGGTTAATTTGGGATTATTAATAAAATATTCTTAATAGTTGAAAATGAAAGAATTTTGAATCATCAGTGCAGTAATGTCATCTTAAACGCATTCAATCTAACTTTGATAATTTTTCCCTCATATTCACACATTCATGTATTTTTGTGGTACCATTTGATTCAAAAAATACCATCAATGCCCTTGTAGGACATTCCAATGGTGAATAACATTTACTCAAGTATTTTTTCTAAAGATATGGTGTAAGAATCTTCGTAAGTGTATATATTTTCACAATGTAAAAAAAAATGACCACTTTAGGGGTAAAAGGATGAACCTAAAATGAGTTTGAATAATTGCTTTTGTTTTGACATAGTTTCTTCTGTTGTTTCTAAACGAACAGTATAGTAGTCATAACCTTTATTTTTTAATTCGATGATCTCGGATTCAAATATCGATGAAGAAAAAAAACCATAGTTTCTTTTACTCTAGGGGACAAAAAGAATATATTAAATGCAATTTTTGGTAATTTTTTCTTTACTAAATTTAAGAAAAAATGGAATATTTGAAATACATAGTAAAAGTAGAAAAAGCATATAAAATTACCTAAAAATGTGTCTAATGTCTTTCAAATGACATACATGGACCATCTAACAGACAAAATGATTCATGCACGTTACTCCCAGAAAACAAAATTGTTTTATCTACCTGTACTAATCACTAAATAACATCTTTCCCAAACATCATTTTAATTTACAAAGTTTCTTTTTCAACAGGCAATAGCAATTTTTTTGTCAAATAAGTGGGCCTACTTAAGTTGATACAAATCAAAACTTGAAGCCTTTATCCAGGCCATGTTATAGAGAGAGAGAGAGAGAGAGAGAGAGAGAGAGATTTGTCATAAAGAAAATGATCACTGGATTAGAAGATTTGTGTTTGTGTGGGAAACATGTGGGTGCATCTCCTTCAATCAAACAGACATAAGTAAGCCCCATGTTCATGTGCATACACGGAAACATAAAGGAGAAAGCATTAATATAAACCGTGTTGCCAAAAATGGGAGCAATGTCTGTTGTCTCTCTGCATATGGGGGTCGGTTTGATTAATCATACAGCAGAGGCTATGATTATTGCAGGTCGCGGGAAATCATAAGTTAAAGAGTACTGAAAATCATAACCCCACTCTCATTTTTGAGAGAGAGAGAGAGAGAGAGAGAGCAATCCATATTGTAAAACATGATAAAAGAAAATCATCTGCACACATAATGTAGCAAACAAAAGCTAAAGTATACTTGCCACAGGAAGATCACATGTGAAGTATGCAGTACTGGGTGGAAATTAAAGAGCTAAGATGCCCACTGCGAACCTACAAATTGTCCAGTTCTGCTCCACTTTTTTTCCCGAGTAATATTCTTTTTTCCCAAGAAATATTTAAGAGAGTTGTACAAGGCCTCCCTCCAAGTAGAAAAACAAGGTAGATAGAAAAAAATAAAATTCTTTTCTGTACATTAATTTGATATTTTCTATTCCATGTGACACGGGCTGCACATAGAGGCCCAATTACGGCCCATAAACATGACGGTCTGAAACATTCTAGAGCACTCTGGAATATGGTTGAATGGACTAAGTTTGTATATAAGAGATCAGATAATGTGGTTGAGGCCCAAATTTTGGCCCAAGAGGCCCAAAACGGTACCCTGGAGGTACGATAAGGGGAGGTAAAAAGCCGAAAACGAAGGGGGGGGGGCAACCTTTAGATCTCTCTCTCTCTCTCTCTCTCTCTCTCTCTAAGAAAGGGAAAATATGTAAAAGTTATTATAAGAAAAATTTTCAAAAATGAAAATTTCTCCTAATTAAATCAAACAAGGGAAAGGAATAATTTTTTATGAGAGTACATTTTGTCTACTTAAAGAAAGATAAGCAGCCTAACAAAGGACCTTTAACAGTATCCTAACTAAATGAGGATGCAAAAGGAAAAATTTCATCCACCCATATGCAAGTGAAGGTTCTAAGTCTTGTCCTAACCGTAGGTTGACCGGTAATAAGTAATTTCGGACAAGAAGTTTGAAGGCCGTTGTAATAATAGGAGCATAACCGTAAACCTAGGCATTGCACAGACCTACCAGGAATGAACTAGTAACAGAAACAGGTTCAAGAAAAATGAGAGGAAGGTTTTAGGAGAGAACCATGCTCATTAGTATCACAGCATTGTACAAGGAATGTATGGTGAAAGAAGTTCTCAAGTTTCCAGACCAACAATAAGAGCTTCCTAGGACACATCCAATTATAAACAACTGCAAGGAATTCTCACCAGATAAGTGAGCTGCACTGAAAACGACTGAACTCACAACAACTGCTTGTTGCCATTTCATTTTGGTGACCAGAGATTTCAACAAGAAACCTCTGTAAATAATCTCTTCTAGCAGGGGAGTCAAAATGCAGTAGACAAGGATACAGGCTGCTTTAGAGATAGGACCATCTGAAAGAATCTCCTTCACCATTGGGTTACCCACATCCTGCAAGTAGTTCATGAATATAAGTGCAATTCTAGAAGAAAAAGTTCTGAGATTCATGGGGAATGAAAATAAAAACGTTTACATGTACTCTTGTGGAGTATTGATAACAATTTAAAAAGAAGGAATTATCTCCAAGCTCTATAAGAAATTGAATCTTCTGATCTAGAATCCCTTTCTCATGAAGAATGTAGTTACAAGGGAGGAAAGAAAGGGAAATTAGAGAGGAAGAGGCAAGGTCTTGCTATACAGTACCTCGGGGAAGTCCAGATGCACCTACACCCATTTAGGTTAGAACAGGAATCATTCTAATTGAGCTCTGAATGAACCCCTTTTTATTTAGCATTGTCATAACCCTTTTGGCGAACAGGCTCACAAGAATTCCATACATATGTATTCAGAATGTAGTAAACCAGGAAACCATTCCCATGAATGTACTCCCATTGGAGAAACTGGATTCGGCATATATTGTTCTGGCTTTGAAGAACATCACAAATTACCCTTTAGGCATCTTACATGTTTTTATTTTTATTTTAATCTCTTTTTGTTTTCATGAAGATCTTTATCCTTTTCTATTGCTGTAAATATTTTCTGTGTCACAAGCAGCACGAACCAAGTGATCCATGGAACTTTCTGTAATGGACCAGGTGTGCAGGCCACCATGTCTAAGAGCTTACAGGCATTTGTTTTACCCAAAACAATTGCAAGATCACCTCCATGACCGACCAGTTTGTGTCAACCAGAGTCCAAAATAAGATCAGATAAGTGTTGCTATACTACTGGTATGGCGGAACAAAAATGCCAATCGTTCTAGAGGTCAATGTGCAACCTAAACTTTTCTTTCTTTGATAAATTTTGGTATTAGCATGCTACTTGGGAATCATAAGATATGCAAACAGGATGAATAGTTTCCATTGAGATCAACCATTTTGGGTCTGATTTGCAAAGTAATTAGGCTAGGTTAAAACAGAGAAATAATGCATATACAGTATGTTTTGATTACAACCCCAATCATGGTGTGCTATCAAACTAAAATATCATGATACAGCTTTCGCCGGGAAAAAAAAAAAAAAAAAAATCCTTTTGCAGACCATGCACTGTAGCGTGGCCAATTGCAATTATAAAAAAATACATGGGTTATACGGTATATTTCCAGCATGTTTAGAACCAAAAAACAAGTAGGAGCAAATATAATAGAAATGGAGCAACAAAGCAAAAGCAATATCAATTGACCACACGAACCTTTGGTCCAATCAACTGGTCAGCCACGATAGATGTAAGGAACACCACCAACATCAGAAATCCAAAGCCTATTACTGCTGCCACCAACCAATTCCTATCTCTTGCTAACTCATTGGGTTGGAATAAACTTAGAATGCTATACTGATTTGTTGTCGTGTGCTTTAGTAGTATTACTGCTGCAGTCAACTCCAGGATTTGAATTATAAGAATTGATAATGCCTGAGAAAGAGAGAGAGAAAGAGGTGAACAGACAATGATGGCTCACCAAATCAAAAGGAACATAGTGGATAGTAAAAACGAACAAATACCCCAGGCATGTGTCGAGAAAACAGCAACCATCTATGCAATGGTGGCTCCAAGGAGGGTGCCGACGGGTGCCTCCCCCCCCCCCCCCCGCCCCCATATTACAAAAAATATCTTTTAATACAAGGGACACAGGATTTTCAAGGGTCAAATAAGAGTAAATAAAGTACCCCCCCCCCCCCAAATTGGCAAATTTTCTGTTATATTATATTTAAAAAGTTCTAAAATTTGACCCCCCAAGAAAAATTGCTGGGACTGTAACTGCATCTATGGCACACAAGACATCCATTCGTGGTGGTCTTTGACCTCTCTATTTATTGGTTTATATACATGCCATTTGTATAAAACTGTAGGACATGCACATACTTTCTTTTCACTGAGAAATGCATGTTGAGTAAGAGAATACACTTAAAAGGGGCAGTTCAATGCACAAGGTCCCCTTCATTTTGAGGTCTGAGAAATGTCAGACTTACAAGACCTTACTTGAGATGCTGATTTCATGGCTTGAACAATGGAACAATCTTGCTATTGTGCCAAATAAGCTTAATCAAATGTAAATATGAGAACTGCAAATAGATTTATTTTCATTAGGTGCAATCTTGGATTCATCCATGAGACGTGGAAGTTATAATCTCTAGGGTATGACAGATGCGTTCTTGTCAATCTCTTTGTGGCCAATGTATTGAATACCGTGAATGATCAAGCAACACTCTAGACACCACATTGGCATCTCTAGATCATCGAGCCGGGTTTGGTTGATTACGAAGGTGGCCATCTCAGAAATTAGCTGGCTGTAGTAAAAGAAATATATCATAAAAATGCAACAAAAATATTCATGGCACATCCAATGTTAACAAACCTGACTGTGGCCTTCAGGTCGTAGCAATGAGAATGACACCAGTATTAGTATATCCCTTGGCCAAGCCTAGGAGAACTAATGTGTCAATTCTCGACCACTGGTCCTGGGAAGATGATCTCATTTCTAATTTAGAGGTCGTAAACATTGACTGAAAGATGATGCTTATTTTGAACCAAGACGTAAAGTGATGATAATAAGATATGTTAACTTTGATTCGACAAGAAAAAGGTTTGATGTCATGCAGACTCCTATCACACACTTGCCAAATGAAACGTCATTCACCATCGCAATCATAAAGTTCACTCACCTGAGCCTGTGGGTCAAGAACAGGCCGATGTAATATGCTTGCAACTATGGACAACCCTCCGAAGCTCAAAGGAATATGGAAACTGAACATATACAAAGCCAAAGTGCTCCATATATTTGCACTGTCCCATGAACCGTCTGAATCCACCAAGACTGAGAAGCCCTGCTGTTCAAGGCATCCCATAAAATGAAATTTTAAAAGTATGGAAGAAAAGAAAAGGAAATAAAATCAATGAACCTTAAAACCCTGTCCTAGGTAAAATCCAAACAACATAAACTGAAGTCCAGTTTAACCTAGATATAATTAGACCCAACAGCAATCAGACAATAGCTCAAAAGTTTCTCCGGATAAATAGAACATTGGAGTCATTATTGGATTGGATTAGAATAAAGATTCTGCAGACAATTCTGTAATATAATGTTTATTCGACCTTTTCAAATTTAAGTTTCTGAATCATCCATAAATCTAGGAATAACCGTAATTTGAAATTCAAAATAGAATAATTGTCAAATAAATCAAAATTTAACCTCAAAAGCCCTTAAGGAGGAGCAATAGGTGGAAACAAGCAAGTAGGAATTATGTAATTCAGATGGCTCTGTAGTAAAACAGAGAAAGAGGAGGTGAGGAGGAAAGTCATTACCTTGGAGAGACTGAGGTTGTGGGTGTCTTCTTTTTGGGTGCAAGCACACTGCAGAGGCTTGGTGGAAAATGAAGGGAAGAAAAGGAGAGTAGGATTAGCAGGAGAGTGAAATCTGTTTAGAGGTTTGGAGAAGGAGAAAGGGGCAAGAGGTAGCGTTGTTGGGCTGCTGACCAATCTCATTTTTAATGGTTCTCCCTTTGCTTCAAACTCGATAATTGAATCCGGGTTGAAGTTAGGCCAAGGCAGAGCATTGTTAAGAGTGACGCAATTGACTGCGCAGGGGTTGGGCCGTCCTCCCCACTCCAATGACTCAACTGCTTCATTTTCAATTCTCAATTAATTAATTAATTAATTAATTAATTAATTTATTTATATTATTATTATTATTATTATTATTATTATTTAAAAAAATATAATTAAATAAGATTAAATCGGGGTTTCTTTCCTTTTGAGAATAATAATAATAATAATAAAACTATTGACCAATTATTAAATTAAATTAGTCTTACAACTCTACATATCTTAGATGTATTTGCACGTGTATAAAATTCGAATGAGTAAATATAGAGAAATACAAAGAATCTGTGTGAGAATAAATGGATAATTTCAATAGACCCGAATCCAAATAAATAAAAGAGAAAAACAAAATAAATAAAAATAGTGTAATAAAATACATATGGATAATTTAGAAATTCAATTTTCTGATGAGTGTAAAATTAATAAAAATAATTCCAACATATATACATTTTTATATATATTATAGATATATATATATAATAACAATATTCTCTCAATTTCGACCCGGAACAAGATTAGTTTTTTGGTCAACTCACCCATTAAAAATTGGTTAAAATGACAAGTTGGTCCCCAGGCAAATTGACAGATTTGCTCCTACCATCCCTTCCCCTCTTCTCCACTCTTTTCTCTTGGCAAAATTAATCCGTATTAAATTAGTTAAGTTAGTGATGCCGGCTCGATGAGTTCTTTCTTCTGTAATGAATTGTTAACACCAAAGGAGAAAGGAAACTTAGCAATGAGAGGATTGTATCTTGTCAGAGGTAAGGAGGTCAACTTCTTTTAAATATACAATATAGATTCTGGTAATGTCCTGGTGTCGACACATCTATTAACTTGGTTAAGAAGATGAATTTATTCCTAATGGAATTGACGGATTTGCCTCTACCACACACATGGGGTATAGAAGCAAGTCGACCTCCAAGGCAAGGGGGAATTTGTCAATCACCTATAACCGTGTAAACGTAAATTGATGACCGTTGGATGATTTGAAACAAATCTGAATCATTTAAAATTTTTAATGATTAAATTTTAATCCTGATGATTCAAAGGTAAATAACTTCATAAATATTATTATCAGTAAAAACGATTAAAAAAAAATTAAGAAGCTTTTTGTTGGATCTTAAGAAATACAAATGCAAGAGCTCTTTTCTGGGCTGCTTCTCAATGTCAAATTCCACTTATTTTGAAGTCATTCCAAGGATAATTTTTTCCCATTGCCAAAGACTATTCCTAAAGGTTAGTTTGATTGGGATGAAAAGTAAAAAAAAAAAATAATAATAATAGAAGGGAATGTAAAAATGGAAAAAAAATGATACTTTTCGGTCGTTTGTGTAATATCGGATAAGTCTGGATTTTTGATATGTACAATAAGTGGCTTATTAAAAAATTTTTGTATTTTGTAAAATAGTGAAAGAATAACTAAATTTAAATATAAGTGTGCATTTCTATTCCTTGGGTTGTCCAGGAAACCCCTCAAGATACTATACCGATAGTTTCTAAATTTTAAAATTTTTGATCAATAGAGTCATCAGTTACTTGAATATTCGGTAATCAAGATTTGGCGGGATTTAATTTTTCTGAAGGAATTTATTTGTTCGGTGAAGTTTTAGTGTCCAATAAACAATTTCTTTAAAATTTTGATTTTTCCAATCAGTAGTCGATGGTAATCATCTTTGGGTAACTTACTACCTCTCCAGTGTAATGTGAACTGTGGTTTGTTTTCGTACTATGGATATTTGAATTTATTCTATCGGTAGGCATTTAATCCTACCTCTCAGTATATTATCGTTTGCATGTCTTATACTATCGGTAATTGTCTTTCTAAATTTCTACCAAACAAATGTTACATCTCTGCAGGTCAACATCTTATTGAAATCTTATTAGTACACTTTATTGTGAATTTCACTATTCAACCTTTCTCTCACTTTTGCTATTGGTACCCATGTCTAATATTTCTTTCGATATCCTATCCAGTCACCTTGAATTCAACAAATTTATTTGCCTTTTGTTTTCTTGTCGGTTTTGCTTTAGTAATGCTCTTTGGAAATGTCATTAACTCTTTATTTTTGCCATCGCTCAACCCTCAAATTTGCTGTTCGGCACTTCTTTCATTTTTCCATCGGCTCTTACTTGAGATATTTTCCGATACTTGCAGTTGTCGGTTCTCTTCCAATGGTAGCCTCTTCGGACTTGTTGGTGTCCCCTTCGGTCATACCTGAATAAATTTGTTACCTTCTGTCAATTCAGCGTTCGGTTATGCTTCAACCAATGCCTTCGGTCATGCTTCAATAAATGTCTTCAGTCATGCTTCAACAATTCAGCCTTCGGTTATTGTTTTGCTGCCTTCTGCCTTTGGTTATGTTTCAATTTCTCCTCTATATTCATATTTCAAATTGCCACTTTGGATTGTTTTGGCCATCGGTTTTCTTTCCCATTGGCTACCACATGCACACTTCAAACTTCAAATTTAATTTGTTTGGCCGTACATATTTTGCTGCCTTCTGCCTTTGGTCATGTTTCAATTTCTCATCTATATTCATATTTCAAATTGCCACTTTGGATTGTTTTGGCTATCGGTTTTCTTTCCCATTGGCTACCACATGCACACTTCAAACTTCAAATTTAATTTGTTTGGCCGTACATGTTTTGCTGCCTTCTGCCTTTGGTCATGTTTCAATTTCTCATCTATATTCATATTTCAAATTGCCATTTTGGATTGTTTTGGCCATCGGTTTTCTCTCCCATTGGCTACCACATGCATACTTCAAACTTCAAATTTAATTTGCTTGGTCATACATGTCTTCATGTGGTTTTGAACTCATGACCAACATTTCCTCCGAAAAAGATATTATCCACTAAGCCATTCAATCTTCTTAATATTATTATATATAATTTATATTATATACTCATGCTTCGAGATATTCCCAAATTCCTACAAAATTTGTATTGTTCCTCTTAACCTCCCTGCCAGTTACCAAGTACAATTGCTTCACAGAATAAAAGTCTAAGTGTTTGAAGCCATAGAGTTTTCTAGTAACCCAAAAGGAGATATATTGGGCATTTGTGTAATTTAGGAGTAAACAAGAACTATTTAGCAAATATGGGGAAATGAGTTGAGAATAAGAGAATAGAATAAAAGTCTAAGTGTTTGAACCCATAGAGTTTTCTAGTAACCCAAAAGGAGACATATTGGGCATTTGTGTAATTTAGGAGTAAACAAGAGCTATTTAGCAAATATGGGGAAATGGGTTGAGAATAAGAGAACAGAAGTGGGGTTGAGATTCCAGAAGATTTACGTAACCCAACTTCATTTCTCTCTCTAAACCATTTTCTCTTCTCTCCTCAAACTTAATCGACCCACTAACAAATCTAAGCTTTATGGTTCCAAACTACCCATTTAACACTCCAAAACTAAATTCAAGTCTTGATTTTGGAAGAATTTAAACATGTAGAGTTGTCATAAGAAATAAAAAAATTTTAGGGCTTGGTGAAACCCGAACGGAAAAGGGTTCTTGGAGACCAGAAATAAGGTATAATCATCTTTCTATCCCATCCTTTAGTTTACCAATCCAATTCTTTATTTGGATTTGGAGACTAGTAAGTCATAGTAAATGACGGAGAAAACTAGATTTTGACTATTAGGATTTTGAGACAACTTAAATATAAATATTGATAATTTTTATTACTTAATAATGTCCTTAGGAGCTAAACAATCTGATCATGGCAAATCTCTTGCTATTGAGGAATCTGGGAGTGACAACTCTCCCAAACACTGTGAGTAGATTGACTGTTGTACTTTGAATGAGAAAATGATTTTTATAATTTTTTTATAAATAATTTTTAAATGATTTGTTGTAATTATTTGTGTTTGTGGGATGTCCCAAAACGTGAATTTGAATACACATGCATCCACTGAATTTGTGAATAAATATGTGTCATGATTGCTGGAAATTGCATTTATGAATATTATGATACGGTTTGGTAATCATTTACTGAATTTATGGCACATTGGAAAATGTTTAGATATTATGAAATGGTGGTACTGATAATGGTAAATGACTATAGTTATTTCCTCCATAAAGCAACTCGACGAGATGACTGTATGAGAGTTTTGTTTGGCAAGGGAGGTAGACGTGGCCTCCTGTGTTCCCGTTGTACTATTAGGATAGCACCCGATGAGATATGAGTTAACGTCAAGGAATGAGGAATTAGTGTTGTGAAGAGAAATGATTGAAATCCGCTTAACAGACTTGCATCCAGATTTGACTAAACTTTGGGGGGGAGTGTTCTCATTAGTGAGACCCCATGATTTTTGGAAAGCATAAAAATTTGTAGATGCATCTATTTTTATAATGAGCTGAATTGTGTGATACTACTTATGCATTGATGATTTGGTGGAAATTATGGTTTTGACATTCCCACGCTCACCACTTATTTACTGTCACTACATGCCATTGCATTTCACTCACTGAGTATTATATACTTATCTCTTATTTTTATTCTTTTTCAGAGGAGGTGTAGACATAGCGGCAATATCTTTCCAGTAAATAAATCCAGTCAAGGAAAAGTTATCTGTACCTTTTGTTGGTATTGGTTCTCCCTATATGTGAATTCTTGAAACTTGTAGATGAACCCATCGGTAGGTATGTTTTT
This sequence comes from Dillenia turbinata, assembly GCA_037126225.1. Lineage (NCBI taxonomy): Eukaryota > Viridiplantae > Streptophyta > Magnoliopsida > Dilleniales > Dilleniaceae > Dillenia > Dillenia turbinata. The sequence continues at coordinate 6,762,053 of JBAMMX010000021.1, read as the reverse complement.
AAAAGTGAAAACTTTTATTTTGAGAATGATGTTTGAAACTCATTCGTTGTAAATTTTACATATTTATATTTTCTTAAGTAGAACTTTCGTCAAATATGTTAAAAACTTGATGTGTTGGTTTTTTTGAATTGAATGACAATATTTCTATAGCCTTGCGGGGTCTTGGAGTATGTGTTGGTAACTGCACATATCCTTCGGCCACGTGGTAGTTGTCACGTGCTCGGACTTGTGGGTCGGGGCGTGACAGTTTGATAAGGAAAGTGTAACACCGAAAATTCGGTGTTTGAAAATTTTTAGTTGATTATTAGTTTCCGTTGTAAATTTTCCGGAATAATTCGAATTTTAATCGGATTCGGAGTGTGAATGAAACACTGAAAAATGATACAATTTTGATATTATGGATGATATACCAAACCATTTCGGAGTCGTTATGTCAAGTCCTTGAAGTAATTCTTGAAATTAAGACTGAGTATATCGATATTCCAAATGAATATATATCGATATATCGAACACTGAAACAAAGATCCTGAGAGCATAAACTAGTATATCAATATATCCCAAATGCAAATATCGATATAAGAGGTCTTTGAAATAAAATCACTGAAAGTATGATTTAATATATCGATATATCTGAATCGAGTATATCGATATATAAAAACTCCTTCTTAGTCTGTGAACATATGGCTAGGTACATCGATATACCCTAAATTTATGTATCATACGCGTTAGTGAAAATGAGAAATGACCAAAATACCCTTCAATTTCAACTATGACCTTAATTCTGAGAGGGGTAAAATGGTAATTTTACATTCCAAAACAATAGAACATGATTTTAGTCTTCTCAATCTCGCCATTTGCATTCCACTTTCAAAACCCATACTCTCCCTCCACTCTGTATGCTCATTTCTCTCTTCCTCCCACCACCTTTGATTTTTCTCCTAACAAATCAAATACGCTCCATTTAAATACACTAAATCGACTTCCAAAATTTCAATCAAACTCAAGCATTAGAGGATTGAATGAAATAGTGCTTTACAAAGAAGAAATTGGGTTTTTGAAACCCAAACCCCAAAATCAAGGTAATTTTCCATCCTTAAACTTGGGTTTAATTTCTATAATGTTAAATTTAATTTTATTATTGAGATTTGATGGAAATTTCATAAGAGAATCGAAAACCTAAATTTGTGAATAGCGAAATTTGGGGGAAATTGCAATGAAAATTTGTATGTAGGTGTAAATGAGGTGCAATTGATAAAATTAGAATGTACATTCATGAATTTGAGAAATTAGGAGAAATTATGGTTATGTTAAATTGGGAAAAATTGTTTGAAAATAAAAAAATTTAGGAGATTTGTGAATAGGGATTTTATAACGATGCAAATGATAACAAATTGGTAAAATGAAAATAAGAATAAGAAAATATACAAAATTTGGATTTAAATAAAATTAAGAAAAAATTTCTAAACCCTTGAATTTGAGAATAAATGACTTGAAAATTGTTATTACTGGTTTAAGAAATCCGTGGAATTGATAATGTGTATGGAGTGAATACCCTCCCGAGGTGAGTGGATGCATATTTATGATTTTAAGTGAAAAATTAATTTGTATTGATTTTATAAATATTTTTAAAAATGATTTTAAATTGCTTTATAATTGTGGAATGTCCCGAAATGGATTTGGATTGAAAAATGCATCCATGAGTTTGAATTGAAAATATTGTGCCATATTTATCGATTTATGTTGAACGTGGTTAAATTGAGCTCATGACTTGAGAAATTGTTTGGATGATTGATGGCACATTGAGTATATGTTGTGATGATTGCAAAATGGTGTTATGTGCTTGATAAATGGCTATAGTCATTTCCTCCACAGAGCGACCTGACAGGGTGACATGGTTGGACATTTATTTGGTTGAGGAGATAGCTGCGCTCGAGAGGTGCCTCCGAAACCCCCTTCAGACTAGCCTGGTTGCAGCCCAGAGAAAGCCTGAGCCAAAGCCAAGGAATGGGGTATTGTGTATAGTTGATTGATATTGATGTGAATCCCTTGGCGATTCCACTATTGGTTAGGGCCAAGTCTTTGGTGGAAAGATTTTGGCCATCCCATGATTTTGAAAAAAATGTATGATGTAAATGGATGCATATGAATGATTTGTTGTGATTTATCGAGCTTTGATTGAAATTCGATATTTGATCATGAACTTTGATTTCTATGGATTTGACGATATGATTTTGAGATAAATATATTGACATGTCCACAAATCATCCCCAATTTATTTTCATAACATGTTATACACTCACTAGGTATATTATATACTCACCCCTCACTCTCTTTCTTACAGTGGAAGTTCTGTTGAAACTAGAGATTGCTTAACACCGGACTCGAAGAAGTCTAGTCGGTTGGGAATTCAGGTACTAGATGTTTTGTTTGGAGTAGGGTATCAGTGGACCCAAAAGGAGGTAGATTTTGTAACTATAATGGAAATTTTATTTTTGAGATACGTTTACTCAATTTGTGATTTGAATACAGTTTTGCATACCCTAAAGTTGAGATTTCTTTGAATTTTTATGAAAATGGTTTATGATGAAAATAGGTTATCATGAATTAAAAAAAAAATTTAATTATGATGGCTGGGATGGCCAAACTACATGTGTGCATGAATAGGGATGGATCAGGTGGATCCTTGATTGTGTGACATATGCATGCATGTGTGGACAGGAATAGACCGGAGGGGTCCTTTGATTTTGAAATGGATGCACGTTTTGTTTATTGGATGGATTTTATTATTTGAAAATTTTTGAATGTGTTGAATGCCTAGCACTATCCCGGTATATGGGGAGGTTATGCTTATATGTCGAGATAACGCGGCGGTTGTTACGTACTCGACGGGAGAGTCGAGGCGTGACAATTTTATTGGTATCAAAGCTCAGATTTCGAGTTGATAATATGTTAAATGATTAGAAATGTTTTCCAAATATTTTAAAAGAGTCCTCAATTGTTTTCGGAATTGTTTGAGAAACTCAATATTCGAAATGTTTCAAATGATTTCAAATGCCTCCAATGGGTTCTAGGAAGTTGGGAAAGTTCTTTTTAGGGGGTTAAACACTTGGACTAATTCTTATTTCTATCGTTAAGTTTAGATCATCTTTATAGAACTTTGTTCCCCAAACGAAGAACAAGTAACCCAAGTGAGATATTATTTTACTACACCTCCACAACTTGAGTGATGTATCACTCTATAAATGGTCACTTGATTGTGACTCAAAACCTCTTTAGCTTGTTTGGCCAAATGTTGGGGACCTTAGTAGTGGTTTGGCCTTCAGACCTATATCCTGATGTTAAGAGTTTGATATATATGTATAATTAGTATAACAATGTGGAGCCTCCGGAAACTCATAGAGGTGTATATCATGTGTTCAATGATGGTATTTATTTGAACTTTTAGTAGTTCGGCTAATAGAAGGTAAATGAAGAAGTTTAGAGAAACCATCTATAAGTTTGTCTTCACATTGTCTTCGGATTTGCATGAACTAGTGGACCAATCACTAAATGGGGACTTTAGTATGGTGAGATTCCCTTTTAAAAAACTGAATGGGGTTAGAGGTACTAACAGTATGACTGGCATGACTCTTTGATTGGGATGGCGAGTGTAAGATATTCACTTGTGTAATAGTGAAGTAATTTGGGCTCTGTGAGAGGACAGAAATGTAGTATCTTGTATTGATCGTTTTCTTTGCTTTAAACAACTGGGAGTCTTAACTCCTTAATTTTAAGTATGACTTTCACATTAGAACTGCTTCTCATCACTTCCCCATCCATTCGAATCCTAGTTGCATCACTTCAATCTGATTTGCTTTCAGGTTCAAGAAACATGTGGCTATCTCATAGGGAACTTAAAGAATGGTTAGAGTGGTAGAGCAATTTTGTGATAGATAAAGTCTAGTGATGTTCCGATAACAGATGAGAGTACTATATTAGGCAATAGCTTATATATTGAGTGGCCTACATTGCTGATGATTTGCAATAAGGGTTAATAACTATTACAAACAAGGATTTTATGATTATTTTTCTTAAAAAATTCCATCATGAATATTATTGTCCATCTAGCTTCTAAGGGAACCACTTTTGAAGATGTTCAAGGCAACCCAAATGTAGTCACAGGTAAATTCCTTTGAATTTGATGATTTAGAAATTTGAATATAGATACAAGGTGATTTTGAGTGTGTGATTTTGAATTTGGGATATATTAGTGATACGTCTTGATACTGAAATAATTAAGAATGATTTTAGATGCCTTGTGATAGTCACGGTGGCATCAAAGACTATAAATTTTGGTGATTATTAGTGAGGCATTTGATATATTTTTTTTTTCATTTTCATAGCCACCCGATTTTACATATAAGCCTTTGTGTTATTCCGGGCACACCATCCATTTTATGTACTTTTGAGGGTCATAAGGTATTTTAGTGGTTCAAATTTTTTCAGCAAATTGAGTTTTCTCACTAAATCTAAGGCATATTGAGGAAATGTGGGAAGAGACTCATGTATTGAGATATAGACATGCAAATTCTTCTCTTTGAGCTAATTGCCACCCAAATGTGATGTTGGAGAAATATTTGATAAGGTGAGGTAATAGAGATCTGGGAAAAATGATTTATGTGATGCATACCATCTAGTTGTTTTAATACAATCTATAGGATATTATTAATATGGATTATTTTATATGTATATTGGATTGATCAATCTCTACTGTGGTCAAAGATTGGCTTATCAAATCCAAGTCTTAGTAAGGGGGCAATTTTACTAAATAATTCTAGTCCCCGTACGACTATCTCTTAAAGAGCTTTTCTGAAGGGTGCCTATTATTGAGACTCAATAGGAAACTAGAAAAATAATCTTTTGTCGCAACTGATCAAAGACTATAGAATTTAAATTTCAAAAAACTTGACGTTCCTTAGTCTAATCTTAAATGCCGAAATAGTTACTATAGTTATACAGTGCCCAAGAATTTTTAGTGTTCTCATATTTATGGAATCCTCTTGAGTCTATAAGCATAAACTCCCTCAAAGAACAGGAAATCATGAGTTCTTTTTCATGGATGGCTAGTGGAATGATAAAATATTACTCTATCCCTTGATTTAGTCAATTATTGTGCATAATCCTAAGACATTGAGATGGTTATTCATTAGGACCTAGTTCTGAAGGCAAAACACATTCAAGATGGTTGGAGTATAATAAAGAGTGCTATAGAGAAGCATGGAAATTGGATGTGGGTTTATAACACTAAGTAGGAAGAATGAAAGATTGGTAAGGGTAAACAAAAGTAATTAATTGTAAAAATTGTTAGAAAATTTCCTTCTATTACCTATAACTAAAAAAAAAAAAAAAGAGGCTGGGAAAGTGTATTCCAGAAAGGACAAGTTGTGACCATGACATATATATAAAAACTCATACTTGCTGACAATCTAGACCTGAATATAGTGCATTAAAGCATAAAAAGAATCCTGATAATATTGCAACTTAGCCAAAACAGTCATGGCATCATCAGACCGGCCATATTGCATCATGCAATGAGGTTTTGCAGTGAGTTTCACCACATGTGAATCCAATATGTAGGCCTAGAGGCCTTGATGGTTGTGAAATTTTGGGTGGCCTTATCAAAATTTGGTGCAATGATCATTTGCTAGTTCTAAACAAATTTGTGAGTTTTGAATTTTAGTATCTTCAAGGTTTTAGAAAAAAGGAGTAATTGTTTACTTGTATTCTGATTGCCGGTGGTTGTAGACAACAGTTATTGGTATTTTGATTATACTGCTTTATAAAAGAAAAAAAATATGTCATGGCTTTAATGGAGACACTAGTGAGTTTGATATTTTTCGTTATTGTACCTGCCAAATTGCTGGTCCCTTAATTGCTAAGTTGTTATCGATATTTAATAGTTTTGGTGGAGTTCCTGTGTAAATCAAAGGTCAAGATAGAATAAGTCATCTTCAATTACAGGTGAGCAGCCCAAACATGACTCACTTAGAGTAACTTGAAGTCAAGAAGATAATCGGTATCAAAATATCTTGTGGAATTCTATGGAGCATTACCCAAGTTTATTGGTAATAGACCTCCAATTATATTTTTGGTACACTTTTTACTCACAGTTTGAGATCTAGTTATATTGTTATTTTTATTGATGACCATCCAAGAAAGACAAGTTTTATCTGATGAAAGAATGTTTTAAATTGTTTACTAGTCAGCAAATTTGGTGACGAAATTGAAACTTAATTATTCGACTTGGGATTTGTTCATAGTTTCATAGGGTGGAGAGGATATCCTCAAAGTGCTAAATATATTTGAGAGTTATAAGGAATTTTAACCATTGGTAGATAAGATCAGTAGTAGATTAAATGAATATAAAGCAATTCTTATGATATATCTTATGAGATTTCATACAATTTTGTCAATCTAGTGGCACAAAATGCTTTGTTGAAACAATTACAATGATTATAATGGTAGTTCTCTATTTTGGAAGTCGCTGGCTTCAATATTATTCTATGGGCCTTTTATGACTGTATAAATTGTAGTTTGTAAGGTGGTCCATAGAAGCCATTGGCTTTAATAGAAATTTATAAGTTATTATAAAATGAACAGGAACTAGAATTATGGAATTGTTATGGGAGACTTGATATTTTTGAAAATATTTCCTTGGAGAAGAAAAATCTGGTGACAAAAGTAAGAAAAATTATATACTTACTAAACAAACCATTTCAAGGTCCTTAAGAAGATGGAAATGGTGCCCTATCATTTGCAGTTATTCATAATCTAGAGAAAACCCAAGATGTCTATCACGTGTTTATATTGGAGAAATATTTGCCAGACACAATACGTATTTTTTTAGAGACTTTCCTAATTGAACTAGACAAGAGCTTGAGCAACAAAATCCAACCAGTAATCATTCTTAACCGGCTATAAATAAGTTGAGAAATAAGGACATTCCTACAATTAAGGTGCACTGGAAGAGTGACCAAGTTAAAGAAATAATTTGGGAACCCAAATAGACCATGAGGACCTTATATCCCCATCTTCATGATATGAAATTTGTATTTAAATTTCGAGGATGAAATTTCTTTCTAGGGGGTTAAGTGTTGTAACACCAAAAATTCAATGTTTGAAAATTTTTAGTTGATTATTAGTTTCCGTTGTAAATTTTTCGAAAGAATTCGAATTTTAATCGGATCTGGAGTGTAAATGTAATACCGAAAAATGATACAATTTTGATATTGTGGATGATATACCAATCCATTTAGTGGTCGTTATGTCAAGTCCCTGCAGTAATTCTTGAAGTTAAGACTGAGTATATCGATTTTCGAAATGAATATATATCAATATATCGAACTCTGAAACAAAGATCCTGAGAGCATGAACTAGTATATCGATATATCGTAAATGCATATATCGATATAAGAGGTCTCTGAAATGAAATCACTGAGAGCATGGTTTAATATATCGATATATCTTAATCGAGTATATCGATATATAAAAACTCCTTCTCAGTCTGTGAACATATGGCTGGGTATATCAATATACCCTAAATTTATATATCGATACACGTTGGTAGAAATGAGAAATGACCAAAATACCCTTCAATTTCAACTATGACCTTAATTCTAAGAGGGCTAAAATGGTAATTTTACCTTCCAAAACAATAAAACATGATTTTGATCTTGTCATTCTCACCATTTGCATTCCACTTTCAAAACCCATATTCTCCCTCCTCTCTCTACACTCATTTCTCTCCTCCTCCCACCACCTTTGATTTTTCTCCTAACAAATCAAATACTCTCCATTTAAATACACTAAATGGACTTCCAAAATTTCAATCAAATTCAAGCATCGGAGGATTGAAGGAAATACTGCTCTAAGAAGAAGAAATTGGGTTTTTGAAACCCAAACCCTAAAATCAAGGTAATTTCCCCTCCTTAAACTTGGGTTTAGTTTCTATAATGTTAAATTTAATTTTATTGTTGAGATTTGATGGAAATTTCATAGGAGAATCGAAACCCTAAATTTGTGAATAGTGAAATTTGGGACAAATTGGAATGAAAAATTGTATGTAGGTGTAAATGAGGTGCAATTGATGAAATTAGAATGTACATTCATGAATTGAGAAATTATGAGAAATTAGAGTTATGTTAAATTGGAAAAAATTAGGGTAAATAGTTTGAAAATAAGAAAATTTAGGAGAGTTGTGAATAGGGATTTTATAATGATGCAAATGATGACAAATTGGTAAAATGGGAATAAGAACAAGAAAATATACAAAATTTGGGTTTAAATAAAATTAGGAAAAATTTATAAACCTTTGAATTTGAGAATAAATGACCTGAAAATTGTTATTGTGTGTTTAGGAAAATCCGTTGGAGTTTGAAAGGAGATTTTCCTTGAAATTGATAATGTGTAGGGAGTGAATACCCTCCCGAGGTGAGTGGATGCATGCTTACGATTTTAAGTGAAAAAATAATTTGTATTGATTTTATAAATATTTTTAAAAATGATTTTAAATTGCTTTATAATTGTGGAATGTCCCGAAATGGATTTGGATTGAAAAATGCATCCATGAGTTTGAATTGAAAATATTGTGTCACATTTATCGATTTATATTGAACGTGGTTAAATTGAACTCATGACTTGAGAAATTGTTTAGATGATTGATGACACTGAGTATATGTTGTGATGATTGTAAAATGGTGTTGTGTGCTTGATAAATGGCTATAGCCATTTCCTCCACGGAGCGACCCGACGGGGTGACATGATTGGACATTTATTTGATTGAGGAGGTAGCTGCGCTCGAGAAGTGCCTCCGAAACCCCCTTCGGACTAGCCTGGTTGCACCCTAGAGAAGCTTGAGCCAAAGCCAAGGAATGGGTATTGTGCATGGTTGATTGATATTTATGAGAATCCCTTAGTGATTCCCCCATTGGTAAGGGCCAAGCTTTTGGTGGAAATATTTTGGCAACCCCATGATTTTAAAAAATGTATGATGTAAATGGATGCATATGAATGATTTGTTGTGATTTATCGAGTTTTGATTGAAATTCGATATTTGATCATGAACTTTGATTCCTATGGATTTGACGATATGATTTTGAGATAAATATATTGACATGTCCACAAATCATCCCTCATTTATTTTCATAACATGTTATACACTCATTGGATATATTATATACTCACCCCTCACTCTCTTTCTTACAGTGGAAGTTCTGTTGAAACTAGAGATTGCTTAACACCGGACTCGAAGAAGTTTAGTCGGTTGGGACTTCAGGTACTAGATGTTTTGTTTGGAGTAGGGTATCAGTAGACCCAAATGAAGGCAGATTTTGTAACTATAATGGAAATTTTATTTTTGAGATACATTTACTCGATTTGTGATTTGAATACAGTTTTGCATACCCTAAAATTGAGGACCCCTTTCTTTATTTCTTTGAATTTTTGTGAAAATGGTTTATGATGAAAATAGGTTGTGATGAATGAAAAAAAAAATTAATTATGATAGCTAGGATGGCCAAACTGCATCTGTGCATGAACATGGATGGATCAGATGGATCCTTGATTGTGTGACATATGCATGCATGTGTGGACAGGAATGGACCGGAGGGGTACTTTGATTTTGAAATGGATGCATGTTTTGTTTATTGGATGGATTTCATTATTTGAAAATTTTTGTATGTGTTGAATGTCTAGCGTTATCCCAGTATACGGGGAGGTCATGCTTATATGCCGAGATAACGCGGCGGTTGTTACGTGCTCGACGAGAGAGTCGGGGCGTGACAGAAAGAAATATGGAGGAAAAGTAAAAATGAGATATAATTCTTCTCCCTCCCTCTTAAGAAATTGGAAATGTCACGTTTCAGTTGTTTAGTAAGGAAGGAAATGTAAAAAGGGAGTAAAAGTGGAATGTAATTTTTTTCTCTTTCTTAAAAAATCATTTCCATTCCAAAATGGACGGAAATGGAAGGAAATAAAATCTTTGGATAAATTTGTTACTATCATTTTTAATATTTATAAAATTATTTATTATTTTTTTCTATTTCAATTTTATTTAATATAAAATAATAAAATTTAATTTCCATCATCATTTTTATTGAACAAATTACTTTTTCTAATTTTATTTTTTTACTTTTTTCCTTTTTTTTTTTTACTTTTTTACATTAATAATTTAATTTTATTTAATATAAAATAATAATGAAAATAATTTATAAAAATCAGAAAAATATATTAAATAATTATTTTTTTAGAAAAATATTATATTTTTAGAAAAATATTTTAAATTAAAAAGATAAAAAAATTATGTGGTGAGAAATATTAAAAATATTATTTTACAAGAGTATAATAGTAAATAAGAAAGTATTTCTTTCTGCTTTTCATTTCAACCAAATAATAAAAAAGTATCATTTATTTTATTTCCTTCCATCCCTACCAAACAAAAATAAAGAAAATACATTTATTTTCATTAAATAAAATAAATGTTCCTCTCCCCCTCCCTCTCCCCCTCCCCCTTCCCTTTCGCGAACCAAAGTTACCCTAACTATTTGTAGCATGGATTGAATTGTCCCATCCATGTGGCATCTACCAAAGGTCATATCAGTGTAGTCCAGGAGTTCCTCAAGCGATGCTCTGATTCGCGGGAATTGCTTGATGCCAAACATCAAAATATAGTTCATGTTGAGGCTGCTAGTGGGAGAGCTAAAATGGTTTCTCCTATGCTTAAGCAGCAGGAGCTTGGAGCTCTCATCAATGAAAGCAATGGCAGCAGAAACACACCCTCACATTTGGCTGCTATAAATTGGCATCCTGAGATCGTAAGCATACTGACTTGGGATAAAAGGGTCAACATAAAACTAGCGAAAAATAGTGGACTGACAGCCGCCGATGCTGCAGAAAAGAATATGGGAAGCTTCACCACATTCCAGATGGTACAAATAAAAAAGAATAAAGAAATAGTTTGAACATGATGATTTCTTTCCTTTAACTTACTTTTACAACACGCAGAGTCCATTACAGGACATTCCCTCAAGGTTCTATTTGGTCAAGAAAGAAAAAATTTTGATTTGTATGGGTGAGTATATATCATCCGAATCTATTATTTTTAAACTATAATTACTCATGCATGTGTGGGCACTTTTAGTGTTAAGAATGTTTCATTTGAAAATGCTTCTATCATGCATTACAGAATACATATTTAGTAATGAAATCATAACAATAAACTCACATTCAAAATTTAGTATAAACTAAAATGTAGCCGGTACATGTTCCAAACAGGTCCTAAATATATAGAAGTAGAACATCTTAGTGTTTCTATGACTTGAGTAGCCAGTCCTTTAACATGTTTTTTTGTTTATGATAACATTTTTAATTTCCCTTTACTTTTAGGGCTTAGGCTTTACTGAGAAGATTCTGTGTTGCAGCGTTTAACTTGGACAGTCTTGAAATCAGCTGGTGTGCCTAGAGCTCCAAATTCAAGCAATATCAGAAGGATCTCCCATACCTCAATATCTCAAGAACCACCCAATGGAGAAAAGTACAAGGACAGAGTCAATACATTGTTGTTGGTAGCAACGTTGGTGGCAAGTGTGACCTTCGCTGCTGATTTCACAACGCCTGGTGGCTATAACAACTCTGACCTGAACCAGGGAATGGCTACTTTGTTCACATGGCATATGTTCCATCTCTTTTTAATTTGTGACACCATTGCGGTTCATATCTCAATCATTGTTGTTGTCACTCTCATTTGGGCACAATTAGGCGATCTTGGTCGGGTTCTTGCTGCCCTCAAATTGGCAGTGTCATTGTTGGGTCTTGGTCTTTCAATGATGTCATTAGCATTTACTACCTTGTGGTGGTCAACCTTAGTTGGCTTGCATATGCCATTTTGGTCATGGGCACAATCTTCCTGGTTACCCTCTTAGTGATCTTTTTTTCCGTTATCTTCACCGAATTCTCACCACCATTCTATCATTCGCTATATCTTTTACTATCCCTTCAACTTGATGTTACAGGATACAAGAACTAGTGTTGATGATGAATCTGAAGAATGACAACAAGTCCGCTGCAGGCTAGCTGTTGCTTCAATTACAAAGATGCAAAGAATTTAACTGTATTCATTTATTTTCCTATTCACACAAATGTGAACTGTGAGATTTCTGGGAAAACTTTTGTGATTGAAATTGTTGTGGAATAAGTTGAGAGCGAGAATATTAGTGAGGTACTGTAATTTTTATCATGACCTGTCAAGTGTCAATCTGAAGTGAAAAAGTAGATAAAAGCTCTGCATTTTGTTTACCATCTGTGGCCAATTGCTAACGGTTCAAGCTCCTCATCAATGAGCAGATAAAATGCAGTTGTACTAGCGGTTCACTGAAATCTATTGAAACAATGGAGCATCTTTATCACTTGTACTAGCGGTTCAAGTCAGTGGGCCTGTTTGAAGTTTGTCACTTTTTAACTGAGGAAGCATCAATGAGAAAACAAGGGTTAGTTCTCCAGTTTTGATCAAAATTTGTTATAGGAGCAAAGATTTCTCCAACTATCAAGGCACCTACAATTTGCTAGTGGTCATGTCATTGACAAGTTTACTATATTCTTAAAAGTTTTCCTCAACACTTAGCTTTCTGCGTTTTCTTGAGAATTATATTGATCCTGTGTGAGAACAGGGTTGAGAAAAAAACCATGGACCCAAGGTTGTATGAAGCCGAGACAGCTGGGAACTTCATTAAACTCAAGGAATTGTAAACAAAACAACCAGTGTTCGCCTGTCTACCAAGCGTACCCCACAAGGAATACGTTCCCTCACATGGCTGCAAAATTTGACAATTTAAGTATGTTGGAACTAATCTGTCATCACTATCCTCAATTAATCCAGAAGAAAAATTCCAGAGCCGACACTCCGCTTCATATTGCTATTCAAGCTGGCTATCTTTCTGTAGTGACATACCTTATTGATCATGTGCAGCATTTTATCAGCTCATTTTCTGCAGAAGGAGATGGAGAGGAAGAAAATGATAGTATGCACAGCTGAAAGTCCCAAATAAGGACGGGAACATATCTTTGCTTGAGGCTGTTAGAGGAAGGAATTCAAGACTGATTGAAGCATTGCTTAGAGCTGATCCAAGGTCCGCATTTGTTGCTGATGGGGCCATCTCCAAAAGACACGATACATAGAACGGAGCACATTCAAAAGATGGCCTAAGGCCCATGATCCAATGTAATTTAACATGATCAAGCGTAAGTGGGCCTCTGATACCCCATACTACCGAAAGGACAAGCGTCCCCGAACGGGCGTCAATCGTCCAGAATACTCGAATGGGTCTACCTCGGTGGAATCATATTCACTAATCATCTGGCTCGTGATAAGATTTATATAATCTAATATACAAGAGCATACGGTAGAACCGAATGGCTGTTGTTCTCTCTCTCATCCGATCGATGGTAGTCGAATATTGAGGGAACTGAACGCTTCTACTTCTAACTAGTAATACTCAACTGAATCTCACCCTGATTGAGTTTCCTATTACAATATGAAATGTATCTCTAAGATAAAGAACAAAATCTTGAGGATCTAATCGATAAAAAAAAAGAATCTCCCCCTATAATTCAACTTCCTAAATGATAACAACATTTTTGAGATTGAGATATGGAATCACCGGATTACCCCATAAGGAAACTAAAGTTGAAACGTCCCGCGATCACATAACTCTAAGAGGGATGCCATATAAAAGCTCTCAAAACATCAAATCAGGTAAGTTCTCTAACTCAACACAGGACACATAAAAATCACAGGGAGATCCTTCCTCCCTTCTTCTCTGTCTGTTTATGCTTTCGAAAACCATTCTTTCTAACTTGAGTGTCGGAGTTTCTTTCACCGAAACACCCTCTGGTAGTTTTTTGTAGGTTTCAAGCCTCCTCACTAAGTACCCGTTCGAGTCACAAAGAACTGAATCTGTAGAGACAAAATCCACCTCCAATAGTTGCTAATAAGAATAAGGAGTTAATTAACATAGGTTTTCTTAGCATAGTAGAAAGAATTTTGCTATTAAGGGCCCAACAACCAAACACTATTGCAAGATTGATTTAGTGGCATGATACTAGACTCCTTTAACCAATGTCTTAATTTATTTTTGGCTAGGGCATTAGTATGATGTAAATTGGTTGAAGCAATTTGAGAGATTAAGTTTAAGGAGAAGTGGGTTCATATAGCTAACTCAAGCAGGTTTGGGACTTGCTTGTTGAGTCAACAATAATAACAAACTAAATTTTAATCCCAAATTTTAAAATTGACTGTTTGAGAGATCAAGAGTAGAAGAGAGGGAAAAATAAAAATAATAAAATAAAATAAAAATAACATAAAATAAAATAAAATTTTGAAAACAAAAATAGGGAAAACATTAAAAAATAAAAATAAAAATAATGAAAATAGAGAAGTAAAAATAAACTATTTATAGAATAATAATAATAATAATAATAATAATAATAATAATAATAATAATAATAGTAATAGTATTAGTAATTTAATTATTTTGCATTCTCATACATCACGCATTCTTATTGGACTTGCTTGTTGAATATTGACGAAAAGAATGTCCCTTTTTCTTTCATATCTCAATTAGGATTGTTTTACATATATATATATATATATATTTACAATTGCAATAGTTAAATAAGGAAAAAATAAAAATAAAAAATTCTCTAATCTTATAAAAATCCACTAATCTTAGGCAAATTGTCTAATCTTAGACTACAAGTAAAAAGGATTAATTCCCTAAAATCAGTGAATACAATAACTATTAAATTTTCTATTATAACACACAATTTTTTTTAAAATAAAACATATGTTCGTATTTTGTCATACTCCCCCTCAAGCTGATGAATAGATATTATCTATTCCCAGCTTGTTGACTAAATTCTAAAAAATTGAATTAGATTGTCCTTTTCTGAATATATTTGTGAGCTAATTCTTCGTATAGACAAATAGAGTGCAAATCAGGCCACTATTAAGTTTCTCTTTTATAAAATGTTTGTCACTTTCTATATAATTCATGCGATGATGTTGTACTGGATTAAGTGCAATGTTGATAGCTGACTTATTATCATAGTACAATCTCATTGGATCTTTCTATTTAATCTTTAGATCTTCCAAAATTATTTTCAGCTATAGAAAATCATAGATTCCAAGTACGATTAACCTGAATTATGTTTTTGTGCTCAATTTTGCAACCACGTTTTGTTTCTTGGTTCTCCATTTAACAAGGTTTTTGCCATGTCCCGATCCTCGATCCGAGATTGTGAACAGCCGCCCGTCACCCCGCATCTTCTTGCCTCTCGACACGCATACCGAGACAACGCAAGCTAACAACAATACTTGTATAAAACCTGTTTTTTCTCAAAATAATAATTCCCAAGTAAAAGTATTTGAAAGTATAACTCATTTGCCTCAATACATAATTATACAATACGTCTGAGAGTTTCAAATTACATTATATAACATTATACAGTCATCCCATTATACATATACAATGGTCATTCTATAGACCTCAACATATACATATACATCATCCAATATCATCAATACAACAATGCGGAAAAATGGTCGATGCCATACCCGAGTCCGATGTCTCCAACAAAAGTCAAATATGTCGACTCACTCGATACGTCTCTCTTTGCCAAGTCTATAACTGAAAATCAGGGGGAAAGTGAGGGGTGAGCATTATGGTGAAATACTCAGTGAGTGAGGGATTGACAATATGTTCTCAATCTAAGTGTGAGTATGGAGTGTCAAAATACATTTCAAAACCAATATAATATCAAAACCAAACATGTCATGTCCGAAAATCAAATGTTCACATCACACACATCATGGTATCAAAATATGCATCCATTTACAATATCCAAAATCATATAGAGCTTGCCAATAAGACATTCCATGCAGTGGTCTACCACGACCAATGAAGGGCATGTTGGAGGTTTTTCATATGCAAGTATAGAAAACATTAGCTCTCTTCCCCAACGTTGGCCACAGGCCTCACAAGTGCTAGACAGTGGCATAACACATGTCCTCCCCACGTTTGGTTGAACCGGTTAGCCCGTGTCTACACATATACCCATCAAGTATAGTACCTCACCAGGAGCTAGACTGTGACGTAACACACGTCCTCCCCAAATTTTGGTTCATCCGAGCGCAACTATACGCATCACAACCACGACATTTGCGGATACCTCTGACCGAAGCGTATCCAGACACACAAAGGGCGCCTCTACAAATGTCCTTCGTAGCTATGGAATTTCATTAATAATTTCAACACATCATCATATCCGTCAATTCCATGGACTCTCAGTCCAAATATCAAATCATTTCAAACAGCGTGCCAATGTATCACATCAAATCATTTCAAATAAAAGTGTCAATGCAATGATAGCATATAAATCATATCACGATTTCAAAGAGTGGCACGACAAATTTTCAATACATGGATGCATAACATTTAACTAAATCATTTGGGACACTCCAATAATCACAAAAGAGCATTTCTAAAACATAGGTCAAAACTCATACTTTCACACATTTCACAAAAACATGTCATTCGAAAAACTATAAAATATGGATTTTATTCAATCAAAAACACAGTGTCAAAGTCCCACTCACAACATACGAGAGGGTACGTCACTCCCAAAAATGCTCCACAACAACAGAAAGAGTTTCCCCTCGAACGATCGAGCAATATATTACTACAGTCATAATATATATAACACATATAAGTGTTATAGTATTGAAAAATTTAAATGTTACATTTTATTTTAACTATCCCCTTCAATAGGATTGAAACCTAGAACATTATATCTAGACTCCAATACATATACATACACTATATCCCCTTCAAACATCCAAACTGCAACTTCAATCACACATTATCAAAGGTACCCAACACAAACTAACACTATGCTATTTTTATTTATTTATTTATTTATTTTTTCTATCAAGGTCATCATTTACATATTTAATCTCTTAGTATACTCACTTCACAATTTTAATTCTTTATCAAATTCTCCCCTTCAACACACCAATACAATACCATACATTCATCATATTAGCACAAACACATACTTCTGCACATTCTTTACAATTGCACATTTTCGTATCACTTAAAGACACCCACATCACTATACATGCATACACATTTATACATCATTACATACACATATAAGCCTCCATTTTATTTATTAAATTCATTCTCAAACTTTCCCTGACTGCATGCAATTTCCTTGTTCTCTTTAATGCATTCGGTCAAGGCATTTTACATACACATGCACAATAACTCCATCCAAAGTTTCTGCATACATACACACCTAAATCCTCACACTCATGACTCCACTTTCACTTACATATACTCAATAACACACCACAAAATTCTGCACACTTTCCTCTTTAATGTAGCTTACATTCCACTACATTTTTCACATGAAAATGGTTTCCTTTTTCACTTCCATTAGTGCAGAAAATTCTGCACTCATTCTTTCTTCATTCCATTCACTAACACATATATATACACATCATACTTCAATGTAAAAATCCGGCAGACACAAAAGTACATAGATTTCACATTTTAACACTCAAAATTACATTAAAACCTATCCAATTTCATACCCAAAGTTCTGAATTTTTCTGCACATGTCCCCTTATGGTTTCTCACCTCAATATGTGTTCATTCAAGACTTAAATCAAACATTTCACATGCTGAAATTTTCTGCACACTTTGTATCATTCATTTACTTGATTTTTACACCTAAACTAAGCTAAAATCAGCACATTAACACACCAAATGAAATGTTCTCAAATCCAAACAAAGTGCAGAATTTTTATACCTCAAGTTTTGGTGTCTCAAGCTCCAAACAAGTGTTCTACTCCAAAGATCTCTCTTTTCCTCTTTCATCCAACTTTTGGTCTACAAAGAGTCACCATGTTATAGACTTCCTTTTGGCTCCAAATCAATACATGTTACACAAGAGGTAGAGAGGAAGCTTTCTTACCTAGATTTGTTGAAGGAAAATGGAAGGAACCATAGATCTCTTCACTTGAACCTCTAGGTTTTCACCTTTGAATCACCAAGCAAACCTTCTTCTCTTCTTCTAATTTTTGGATATGTTGTAGTCGGGTTTGAATAGAGTTGATCTATGTAAAGATATTGAGGTGGTATGTGAAAAAATCAAATTCCCTCTTCACTCAAAGTTCAGGTTTTGCGAAAAGGAAGAAAATATGAAGAGTTTTCTCTCCTCTAGGCTTGCTCACATTTTTGGAAGAAGGAAATGGTGGTTAGGGTTTGTTCTAATTCATTTAACATCCCTCCTTTTTAATCTTGGCTATCCATTCCTCAAAATTTGATCTAAACCCTTAATTTTTACCTTTTATTCTTTTTTTTTATTCACTTATCCTAAAAATATCTAACTTAAGTCCTTCCCTTCCTCTCTTCCTTCCCCCCACTCTTTTGTTAAATTAGTTAATACAATTTCCTTATTAAAATTTACATTTTAATTATTTAATGTGAGACCCACTATTTTGATCTTAGGGTCCAAATTGATTCTCCTCTCTTTCAATTAATCTCCACCCTTAAATTACTTCCCTAAAAGTCAAAAATTTTAACTCCCTTCATTAAATCTCACCATTTAATCATTTTCACATTTAAATGTTTTATTTATTTTTATTTCCCAATTCTCTCTACAAGTTTCTTTCACTCTCTACAAATCACACCCTCATTTAATATGTGGAGCCCACCTCAAGACCCTAAGGCTCTCATTGGTCCAAAACATTACAAGCATCTACGCACCATTGGACTAGAATTTACAAAGTCAAATTTTCAATAACCTTGTTTTCACACTTGTTCACACTAGTCCAACCTTTGAACCAATCACATTCCTCCCTCTCTCTACACTTGTCCAATTAGGGTTTTAGAAAAATAAAAATAGTAGATTATTTCTAAGTTATTATAAATTGCAAACAAGTCTCCTAAACTTTGATAATTCCATTTTGACCCCAAAATTTTCCATAATTACACACTAGATCCCTTACCTCATATTAAGTCTCACTAAGTCCATTTCGTATTGTAATGTTGTCATATAGTCTTGCCGAGGCTCATTACTGTCCGATTAGGGTTTTTCGGGCATTTTTTCGAAAATCCTTGATTTAGCGATACAAAGTAATATGTATCTATATTTGAGGGCCTTATACATTTTTAAAGTCATTTTGATCATTACTTGACCTTTAGTGGTCAATTTGGAAACTTTTAGTCTCCGACGATTTTGGTCAATACTGTTTGAGGACGGTTTTATCGAAAAAAAATTTTAGTGAAATTTCTATATTAAACATAAGTTATATCATACATAGAATGGAAAAGAGTGCACATATGAATATACCGAGATGTTGGTGTTACAGTTTTCATCCAAGAACGAACAATTACCTAAGATTGATCTTTTATCATGCACTGATCCTGCATAATATACGTCAATATGGGCTTCAAGACTCAATCCTTCTCATTATTTGAACAAAATTCCCTTGCTAGGTAAGCCCTTTAGATACTGTAGGATTCTATTCACAGCCCTGAGATGAGTTTCTTTGAGATTATACATAAATTAACTTACCACACTAACAGCATATACTATGTGTGGTCTAGTATGTGATAAATAAATCAATTTCCGATAAACCTCTGATAATTACCTTTGTCAATTGTAGTATCTTTTGGGATGTCACCCAATTTATGATTAGGCTCGAGGGGGTGTATCAACTGACTTACATCCCAGTTTACCGGGATCCTTCGAAAATTCAATCACATGCTTATGTTGAAATATGAAGATCTCTTACTGAGAGGGGGCTACTTCTATGCCAAGAAAATATTTCAGCTTTCCTAACTCTTTGATTTCAAATTCTTTTACCGGACACATTTTTAACTTTTAAATTCCTTTTATATCATTCCCGATCACTACTATGTTGTCCATATAAACCAACAATATTGTGATTGTCCCTGATACTCAATATCTCACAAACAAGGTATAATCACTTTACTTTTGTCTATCCAAGGTTCAACATTATTTTGTCAAACCTTCCAAACCAACCTCTTGGATATTGTTTGAATCCTTACAAAGCCTTCTTCAATCTGCATACCATTCGTTCTGTAGAGCCAAATCCAAGGAAAAGTTCCATATACTTCTCTTCTTCAAGATTACCATGTAAGAATGTGTTCTTGACATTAAATTATTATAATTTCTTTCTAAAGTTGACTACCAATGACAACAATACCCTCACTGCATTCATTTTTACAAAAAAAAAAAAAAAAAATCTCTCAAGATAGTTTATGCCATAGGTATGAGTATAACCTTTGACAACTAGTCTTGCCTTATACCCTTATTGTGAACCATTGGATTTATATTTTACTGTAAAAATCTATTTACACCCAATTGGTTTTTCTCCTCTCAACAATTTCACCAAATCCCAAGTTTTGTTTTTTTTCTAGAGGCTCCATCTCCACCTTCATGATATTTTTCTAATTCTCATCCCCTAGTACCTTGGATAATATTTTGAGAATGTTAATACTATTAAGGAATTGAGAAAGACCCTATGGATATGAGATAGGTTTTTGTAGGATATGAAAAGAAACAAAAGGTGTTGGGTACTTGTCCTAGTTCCTTTCCTCAAGGCTATAGGGATGTTAAGGCTATTTTTTTTTTTTGGGAGTATCGGCCGATTAGGATTAAGGGAAGTGGTTGGATTGCTTATTACAACGATCACGGGATTTGGATCAGATGATTATACCTGTGTTAGTTGAGAGAATGACCCTTTCCTTCTTGAATAAACCTGAGGTTAATGAGTTTGGTTTATTTTTTGTGCTACGGATGAAAAAGAAAAATCACTTTGTACTAAAATAAGAATAGTAGGGACAACAAAATCTTGTTGAATAGCAGTGGATTCAGATTGGGTAGACTCGAACTAGATTGGAATAGAAGAGAATGACTTTGACACAGGCAAATTAAAAAGAAAAAAGTCTTTATCCTTGTCTTCCATGAATGGTATCTTTGCTTGATGATAAGGATGGTGATAGTATCGACCATTTTTCAATAAAGGTAATAGCAGTGGACACATAAAATTTCCGCATGGTAGGATAATAGCACTTATCACCCTTTTGAGTGGATGAGTAACCAACAAAGACACATTTGTGAGCTCTTAGGTCAAGTTTACTCCTATGTTGAGAATGTACATGAATGAAAGCCACTCAACCAAATATTTTGGGAATAAGATTGTTGGTGAAATTGAAGTTGGAATAGAATTTTGCAAAAACTTATCTTTGGACTTTGAAAATTAAGGACCCTTGTGGGAAGTCTACTTATAATGTGAGTTGTAATTAACACGATTTCTCCCCAATAATTTTTTAGAACCTATTTTTGGAAAAGGACTCGAGTAGCTATTAAAAGATGGCTATTTTTCCTATTCAACCGCTCCGTTTTGTTGGGAGTGTTAATACAAAATGATTAATGAATGATGTAATGTTGTCGAAAGAATGAAGAAATGATTTGATTAAAATAATTTCTTATATTGTGAGATCCAAATCGTTTAATTCTCATCCCAAATTGTGTTTGGAACCACATTGAAAAAATTTTGAAATGCAAGACTCACATTTGATTTATTTTTTAAAAGAAAAATTTACATCATACGTGTACAGTCCTCGAAAAATAAAACAAACCAACAAACCCCGAAATGTTGGATACAATAGAAGGATCCCAAATGTCACTATAAATAAGAGTTAATGGAAAAGATGTTCTTTTATTGCTTATTAGAAAAATAGCATGTTTGTGCTTTACGTGTTCGGATGCATCATAATAAAAACTTTCAATTGTAATTTTATTAAACAAGGAAAGAAACAAAATTTTAAGAACATAGAATGATAGATGACCAAGGCGAAGATGATAAAATCGGATCTTATCTTTATTGGATTTAATGATTCGGGAAAGGAAAGATAAAGGGAAATAATTACCGACTCTATATTGTTTACTCAACTTTTTAATATAGTAGAGCCATCTATCGCCCAACAGGACCAATCATTTTTCTCATTCCCTGTTCTTGAAATACACAATAAGAAAGATTGCTACAATTAACTACTTTGGCTAGTTTTCGGATTGACAAGAAGTTGATGAATAATTTTTGGACGTAAAGAAAATTTTTAGTATAAGTGAATCACTAATAAAAATATCTTCTTCATCTACAACAATAGTGGTGAACCATCGGTTGAGGTGGTTTTCCTAGTATTAGAGTAGAGTATATGTAATATTTGGACAAATCCAAATTATGATGTTGACTCTAAATAAACTATTTAAAAAATTTTTGTACTTTGTAAAAATATGGGAGAATAATTAATCTACATATAAATATGATTTTTGCTCTTTGGATGATCTAGGAACCCTTTAGACATTTGGTTGGTAGACCTTAAATTTTAAGTCATCCTTAATATAGTGGTCGTGCTTCGGTAGATTTTGAATTCTCGGTGAGAAATTGAGTTGCTCGATAGAGATTTAATTTAGTAGATGTTTCTCTCATATTGGTTTTTAAGTCAACGGTAACTATCTCTTTGTACATTCTACTATCTCTCGGTGATTGCTATGTTTCGGTATATATTTTCCACTTATCTATCAGTGGATTTTTGAACTTTCTTTGTCTGTGGACATTTAAACCTTACCTCTGGGTTATTACTTCACAATACAGTAACTGTGAAACTTGGTAGATATTTGAACCTTCTCTGTCCGTGGACATTTGAACCTTACCTCTCAATATGTTACTTCTCGATACGGTAATTGTGAAACTCCTCGATACATGCTTACCCCTTGGTATTCCTTACCCCTTGGTATTCCATTACCTCTCGGTGCATTCCTCCACCTTTGGTATTCCATTTACCTCTTGGTGCATTCCTCCACCTTTTGATGCATTGTGTACAACAATACTTCTCGATTCCTAAGCATGACCTCCTCAGTGAGAATCTCACAATTGTTCTCGATGAACTTATGTTATCCTTATAAACATGATCCTATGCTTGCAAACAATGACTTTGCTTGACCTTGACCATTGTCGGCCAGACCTTGACATTGTTTGACTTGGCTTGAAACATTCATTTGCAATTTCCATCCATTTGCTTCTCGGTACTTGAAGTGCATCGCAATCTCCTCTCCTTCATGTAGATATGTAGACTTGAACCTTAGTTCTTCCAAGTTTCAAAAATCCTTTGCTCCACTAAGCCACTTGAACCCTTTATTTACATAATGCATCAATTATATTATATCTCATATTTTTGAGTATTTTACATTATTAGATTTTCTATAAATTCTATATTTCTTTTCTGTTTTCCTTACTCATCCTTGAGCATGTTTCCTTAACAAACAAAAATTCAAGTACGTAAACCTATAGGGTTGAGCTTTCAAAGAATTGAAAAATGATATAGTGGACACTTTGTGCAATTTAGAGGTATGTGAGGGCCACTAGGTAAATATTAAAAATGGATTTAAGGATAAAAGGAGAAGTGAAACTCCAGAATCTACGGAACCTAAATTTTCTTTTGTAATATAGACTATTCTTCTCTCTTCTCCCAAGCCCAATTTATTCATTACCAAATTTCAAACTCAAAGGTTCCAAACTATCTATCCAACTTTCTTAAGTTAGATTTTAGTCTTGATCTTGGAGAAAGACTAAGGATCTAGATTTGTCACAAAGGGGGAATCAAAAGGTTTGGTGTAATCCAAATTAGGAGGACTCTTTGGAGACAAAAATAGATATTATACTCTTCCAAATCCAAGTTTTAATTTGTTTAATCACCTATTTATTTAGATTTGGAGGATTTTTAAGTCACTGTAAGTTAGAAAATAATTAGGTTTTGAAGGTTAGAGCTTATTGGTTGACTTGAATTGATTAATATTGATAATTTTGAATATTTAATAATGTCCCTTAAGGGTTGAACAAAGTTTATCGAGGCCAGATCTTTATTGTGGAGCAAAATCTAGAGTGTCCACCCTTTCTAACATTGTAAATGGATGAATTATTATATTTATGAATGAGAAAATATTTTTCATAGTTTTCTAAAATAATTTTCTTAACTGATTTTATACAATATTTTATGAACGTGGAGTGTCTCTAAAAATATTATTATTTGAGGCCTGAAATCTATATACTTGTAAATATATTTTGTGTCATGCTAAATTTCCTTGTAAATATTGCTGATGAAATATGAATTTGAGAAATTATTGAATTTCTATGGCACATAAAATGGTTGAAAAGGAATGGTGCATGTATTGGTTTGGGGTGTGAACTTAAACCCTTATTAATGAATATAACCATTTCCTACCATAACGTGGTATGACGAGGTAACGTAGTAAGGGTTTTATTTTATTAGACAAAGAGGTAGTTGAGCCTGAGTGATATCTCTTCTGTCCCTTTAGGCTAACTTGATTGCATTACCTCGGAGGTCCTGAGCTAATGTCAAGATTGGAGTTAATGTTTGTAATTGATAATAATTAAAAAAA
This sequence comes from Dillenia turbinata, assembly GCA_037126225.1. Classification (NCBI taxonomy): domain Eukaryota; kingdom Viridiplantae; phylum Streptophyta; class Magnoliopsida; order Dilleniales; family Dilleniaceae; genus Dillenia; species Dillenia turbinata. Next base: position 6,737,465 of record JBAMMX010000021.1, on the reverse strand, counting down.
AAACCCCTTAGCGATTTTACCATTGGTCCGAGTCAAGCCTTGGTGGAAACGATTTTTGAGGCAAATTCCTTGATTTTGGAAAAAGTGCATATTGGATACTCATTTGTGTCTCTTGGAAATCATAGCACTTGTTGAAAAATGTATTGAAGACTAAATGATATTTGTTTAGACAAAAATATGATTTTGAAAACCTTTTTTGACACTCTCACAGTCACCACTCATTTCTTACACAACCACGCCATTGTATTTCACTCATTGAGTATTTTATACCCATTCATTCATTTATATTCTTTTTCAAAGGAAGTGTAGAGATAAAAGTCGGCTTAACCATTAGCTAGATTCAGTCAAGAAGAAAACTATTAGAGACCAACTATTGGTATTGGTCCTTCTTAGTTGTGGTTTTGAGGCATGTAGATAGACCCATTGGAGGGTATTTTTAAACTCTTCTTGTATTATATTTTATGTATATTTTTCTGAAATTGAAACTTATATTTTGGAAGTTATATTTTGACTTTTTAAATATTTACTTGGCACTTATATAATTGGATTGAAAATATTGTGTAAGCTGGATTTTCTTAACTGGAAAGTGGTATCATCATGGCCAGGCAGGATCTTGGGTTGTGTGCTTGTAATTGCATGTACTTCTAGATCATGTGACGGTTATCGCATGCTCGGACCTGAGGGTAAGCATAACAATTCTATTGGTGTTAGAGCAAAGGTTAAATTAGTCGAATTTTTAAATATTTTTCAAATATGTTCAAATGCTTTTTTTTTTTTTAAGATTCTGTATTTTTAAATGTCTTAAAGGATTCAAAAACCTCCTATGAATCTTAGGAAATAAAGTTATATGTAAATATGAGAGCATTATTAGTTTATATGAGTTAGTGAGTTAAGATTAGTTTTTTTTTTTTTTTTTTTTTTTTGCAGAATGCAATGGCTCCATCATTAATAACACATAAGGTATTCAATTTGGGCCTATTGGGTTTAATTCATAATGACAACATTATTTATTTTGTAATGACGACTTTGGACAAGGAGTTTCTACTTTCTGATATAAAGTTAAAAGTCTAAGGATGAGTTGATTTCTATGTGTGATTAAATCCTTACTGATCTTTTAGTATTAGCTCTTCGGTGCAGAAAGGGAGATTGACGATGGTTAAGAGTACTCTCATAAATCTTTCAAGTTATTTCATGTCTTTATTCCTTGTTTTGGCCCGAGGAACTAAAATTATTCAAAGGAAAGAATGCAAAAAGTTGGGAGAACGTCTCCTTTAATTGGTTCAACGGAAAGCAATCAAACTTCCTCTTTCTCATAGCATCTTGGGTTTCGTATTTTTGGCTAAGTCCAACAAAATTATTTTATGAAAATAGTGTTGAAGATTTGTTTCAAAAAAGGGCAAGTGTGTAACACCGATACTACGGTATCCGTATATTATTTCTTTTTCGAATTTAATAAAATGATCCTCAATTTATATATATATGGAAAAATATTTAATTTTTATTGATTTTTGATTTTGGGGTTTTTAAATCGAACTTTTGGTATATTTAAAATGTTCGTACTTCCGATTTGTAGGGTGAGTATAAAAATATATATACATTTATATACACACACTGATTCATTTATTTATTTAAATTTTTACTCATTTAAATAATTATAAATTAAAAAAAAAAAAGAAAGGAAGTCGAAATTAGGGCTTAAAGCCCTAATTTCTCTCTCTCTTCCCCTCTTTCTCTCCCTCGCCGCCCCCCTCCCTCACCCGCCTCCCCGCCTCCCTGCTGCGCCCCCTCTGCCATCCACCGCCATCAACACCACCATCTCCGACCACCGCTCTCCCTTCTCTCTCTCTATCTCTCTCCTTCTCTCTCTCGGCTTCTCTCTCACCCCGTGACTCTCTCTCTCTCCCTCTCGCGGTTCTCCGCCGCTGCTGCAACCACCTTCAACCACCACCCCTATCAATTATCCCTCACTCTCTGTTTCCCTCTCTCTATCACGCGATCTCTCTCTGTTGCGCTATCTCTCTCTCCCTCCCGTGAGTTCTCTCTCTCTTTATTTTGCTCTCTCTCTGTCTCCCTGTCTCCCTACCTTCCTCCCCGGCGCCATTTGCGGCCGCGCGATACACGACGCTCATGAGACAGCCCCTAGGCGCGCGAGACTTCCCCTACGCGCGCGACTACAGCGCTCGACAGCTCCCGCGCGCGCGGCTGCTGTGCTGCTTTGCCCTTGCTCGCATGCTCGAGTGCCCTCCTTCGAGAGCCCACTGAAATCTTCAAAACAAAGAACTCTAGGTCGCGATGGTTTCTCTGCGATCCTCTCACTGCGTAGGTAAGAACAACTTCCTGATCTTTGATTCTAGGGTTTCAATTTCTCTAAGTGATTGGACTAACGTGCTATATTTGATTCGGTTAGGAGGCACTGCAGATCACCGATAAGACTGAGGAGGCGCTTGATTTAGGCTGCAAATTATGGAACCCTAGGTGAGAAGGATTTCTAACCTATTCTATTTATTTCGACGAATTTAGGGTAAATTAGAATAAGAGTGTATTGCATATGTTAGGATGAATGTTAGAATAGAGTTGAAATGCGTGTTTGACGTTATATGTAATTAATTAGGTTAAATATATGATTTTATACAAATTGGACTGTTCCGAATAATAGAATTATATCGACTTGATTAGAATGACTTCTTTTAGAGTTTAATTTGACGAATGCATGAAAACAGTCAAAAATTTGGAACTTAAGTTTAAGGATTGATTCAGTATTTTTCATTTTAAGTTATCCTGCATATAGGAAATCAAAATATAATTTCCGTAATATGAAAATAGGCTTCGATTCCTTTAAAATGAGATATGTTTTGAAGAAATCGGATGAGAATTGAAAAGTGTATGAATTTTCAAAGATTTTTTTAACTTATAGGGAATTTATGTATTTAGACTTGTTTTCGATTTTGAACGATTTTAGGTTTGAATTTAACTTGATTTTGAATTGGTTATTTACTTATAAATGGAATGAAAATTGAAGACATTGGAGAATTAAGGTTTGTACAAACTTAGGGAAAATGATAAACCCTAAGAATAATTAGAAATTTGATGATTATTGTGATAATTTGATTAGGTTGATCTTGTTGGACTTGAGAAGTCAATTCGGATTTATTTTGGAAATAGGGAGTGATTACCCTCCCTGGAATATGAGTGAGACCCTAATCTCTTGCATGAAATAGTGAAACCTGATTTTATCGTGTTTTTAATAAAACATGCTTTGATATGATTGTCTCGACGTATGAAATTGAAATTCAAATTTGTTTTGTGATTATTGGAATGTCGTACTTATGTTTTCTACGATTATGCATCCATGTTTGAAAAGAAATAAAATTGTACCATGATTTGAGAAACAGAATGTTTGCTATTTGACTATTGCATTAGTTTGTTGAATTTAAATGATTTCGATAAAATTATATTGGCATACGGATTTGAAATGTTTTAAGATTTTATGAGAGCACTTGGATGCCCACTTGTGATGATATGATTCTTACTTGCGGGACGTTGTGCCCTTGTGATACTATGATGATGACATTGATGATTCCGTAACTACGAAGGGACTTTGCGGAGGGCACGGGCTGCCCGGATACAGCTTCTGCGGGAGGGTATCCGCAAACGTCCGGTTTATATTTGTTCGTGGCGCGGCCGGTTGAACCCACATTGGGGGAGGGGGACGTGTGTGACGCCACCGTCTAGCACCGGGCGGGGTCCTATTGTGACGAGTCCGGGTAAGCAAGGAGCTAAACCCACGCCAACGTCGGGGTGAGAGCTACTTTTGAACACTTTGCATAATAAAAACCCCCGATACGCCGTCCTGGTCATGGTTAACCTTTTCAGGATCCTTTCGACACTCCATGATCTACTTGATTTTAAATGGATGCATATATGTATGATATCATGTGATTGAATAAATGAGTTCATTTTATTGAACATATCATGATTTATTGCGAAACTTGAGTTATTGTTTATGAATAATACTATTTGACACTCCAATGTTCACCTACACTATTAATACTTGAGATTAATCCCCTCACTCCTTGAGTATCCTCCCATAGATACTCACCCCTCTTCTTTCCTCCTCGAACGGGATTGTTATCTGGAGCCACACTTGAGTTTAGAGATTTTGTCGGATTTGGTTATTTGGGACGGTGGGGTTTAAGTTTAAGCTAAAATTTAAATTTCGTATTATATTTTCGACCTATGAGATCTTGTTGAGGTTCGTAGTTGGACGTGTACTTAATTTGAAATGACTGTAAAATTTATGTATATTTATTTGTGAAACTCTCGTATTTCATTTGCATTGAGACGATTGTATGTATTTGAATGTTATTTGGAAAAATTGTTGTAAATTTGCATAAAATTTAGGCCCGCTCGGTGTGGCGGCTGCTCATGCTCTAGTTGGGCTGATAAGAGAGGTACGTGGCTAGGTTTGTTGATAGATTTTTATAGCCTTGCGTTGTTCTGGATGTCGGCTATGGGAGTTATTGGTTTTGGAGAGGCCGGGATGACCATTTGTTTTATTTTCAGGATGATTTTGAATTATACAGGTTTAAACAGGTTTAATTGTACATGGGCGACCTCCAATTTATGGGGGGGTTCTGCCCGATTTTCTGTAAAAATACAGTCGGCATCCAAGGCAACGGGCGGCTGTTCACGATCCCGGTTCGGGGCGTGACAAAGTGGTTATAGCTCCCAAATATGGGCAAGCTTGGAAAGGGTTTATAACCGATATTTCAAAGGACATGCATACTTTGGTGAAGGGAAGGAAATTATAAGTGGTTGGTAGGTTTTATGTGGTAAGTTTTCTTTTGAGGTTGGAGATGGAATAGGGATACCCTTTTGGAATGATGTTTCAGATAACTTTAGTCTACCTAAATCCCACTTCACTAAGATCTTCGAGATGGTGGTAGATAAAAATTTGTTTTCAAAAGTCATACTGGTTGTTTTGGGTGATAGTTAGCAATGCGACTTTACTTCCTACAATAATAAGCGATTGGAAACTAGAAAGTTTCTTTAACTTCCTTAAATTATCTAGAATGTTAGGATAAATGCGTGATGATGATGAGGGTAGTGCGGGCCCCATTAGGCATGTTTTATGTGAAAAGCTACTATAATTCTATCTATAAGGAGGTGAGAGCCGGTGACGTAACCCCATTCCATTTGTCTGAAATACTCTTGGAGACTCTATAGATCAACTTGCTCGTTAACGAGAAGATAACCCATCACTAGTTGTGGGGATAATGCAAGATACTAACTTCATCATTAAGGGAGTAGTAACAACTCTTGATTAGTCTGTATACACGAGGCCATCCTCATCTAGAATCGTCCCTCAAATAAGTTTATAATCAACCCCTCAATACAAAGCACAAAACCCAACCCCCACACCAACAATACTCCTTTTTCATATCTTTGCATTGCGAGCTATAATACTCCTCTCACACTTGATTTGGAGATGCATTCATTATGTGCGGATCATCACAATATCTCTTCATTCCACTTAGTACAACTATTCTTGACAGTAATCAAAAGGGAACTTCAACACACCTATTGACATAACTTGCAATTGTGGGTTGTGACACTGTTAAAGATAGTTAAGAGATCCACTTTTTTCCTTTTGATTTTCCTTACCCAATTTTATGTAGGATATGTTTCAATCGACTTTCAAAATATTTATCTTGAATATCTCCATAGTTACGGTCTAACCAAAGCATCACTTTCATTTGATTGGATGGAGAGGATCCATTGGGGATTCATGTAAGTTGTTAATTGTTAAATTGGTTCTCAAGAGAAAAGAGCTCTCAATTTTCTTGATTAGAAGTATTTCCTTGTCTTTTATGATTTGGTACCAACTTTTAAAGTGGAATTAAAATTTTTAGGCTTGATTCATGGGCAATACTTTTGATTCCTACCAATTGGTAGAAAAACAAAAGTAGTGGACGTTATTTGTAGGCCAAGATTGCACTTGGTAGTTATGTGGCATGTTGGATAAGGTTCTGAGCAAACTTAAATAATCAGCCATGGCCCATTCATGGGGATGATATGTTATTATGATGGTTGGGAAAGAGGTAGGGTTTGCTTATCTAGTAGAGAGAAGTTCAAAGGCTAGCAAGTTTTGAGGCAAGTACTAAAAGAGTTCTTCCAAAAGTAAGGTGGGAGGATTAATCAGAGTAACAATAAAGACGGAATGGAAATCGGCTCTACGAGGATGCCGATATAACAATAAGGTAGAAGATTGGTAAAGGAAGATAAACTAGCCTTGGATAGAGTTTTCTTCTTCGTCATCACCAAGAATGACTATTAAGGTATTGTTTGGGTCTCTGCTGAATCTCAGGACCAATTCAATCTCCTATTTCGGTTTTAAGCTTAAAGAAAATAGCTTCTCCTATTAAAATATACATTTCTAGTATATAAATCCAGTTGTGGTTGTTAGAAATGGCATAGGGTCTAAAAACTAGGATTTAGATTAGAGAAGATGTTCTGTCTTTTGAGATTGTTAGAAATACATAGTCTTTTTTGGCTCATCGGAGCAGGAGGCTGTAATTTTGGACTCAAATGATGGCCAAAGTTGGACTTTTGAGGAGAATGTTGGCAAAGCTTAAATATGGTTGACAAGGAAGTTTTGAGAAGTCTCTTGGGATCTGATAATGATTTGCTACTGGAAGATATGGGGAGCAATGATGTCAAAAACCTAAGAGAACACTTAGAAAGGAAGTTGTTCTTGCTAAATCAATCCTTGAACATGAAATTCAGCATGTTGATATGGTAGCTTGCGATGATAGTTTCTATGAGGTTTTCACAAGACATTGGTACTAATGTTTAAAGTAATTTGGAAGATTCAGACTCCTTCTTTACATTCAGCTCCTCAAATTCTGGCTTTTAAGAGTTCTAACTTGGGGGAGAATAGTTACCATTTAGGATGTTAGATTTATAGTCTTCATGATTCATTATTCCGTTTATTCTGTTTTAGGTTGGAGGTTCCATTACTAGTTCAAATCTATATATGGTTTGAACATGTCTGGATTGCATTATTCTTTTGGGCAGAACTATATGGGGTCTTTGCATGGTGTTCCCCCAAACTGGTGGTTAGGAGGGGATTTTAATATGATTAGATTCCTTATGAGATGTTGGATTTTTATTGTTTGGTTAAGAGTGTGAGCTTCACGATATCCCTTTGTCTAATACTCAATTCACTTGGTCAGTTAACATCAAATTACTTCTCGTATTGATTGTTTTCTTTGTTTCAATAATTAGGAGTCCATTTTTTCCTAATTCGTGTTAGGAGACTCTCATTAGTACCATATTAGATCAATTCCTTACTATTTTGGGCTCTAATTGCATTAGTTAAGGCCCTATACCATTTAGATTTAAGAAAATATTGTTCTCCTATAGAGATTTGAAAAAAGTAGTAGAGTCTATGAAAGTTCATAATATAGTTGGATGGGAACAATCTAAATTTATGAGAAAATATAAGAATGAGTGATTGATTTTATAAGGTCATAATACTGTTGGGACATAATCAGAGCTCTGCTATTGGATGTAGATGGAATTTAAGTGCTACTCTTGTAGTTGATGAGTGGTTGAAGTTAGATTTTGTCAAGAAAAATGATAGTGGCGTCTTCTTGAAGTTAGATTATGAAAAATCTATGATAGGGTTAGTTGGAGTTTCTTAGATATCATGTTGAAAAGATGACTTGGAAATCAAATGAAACAATACCTCCAATTGTTGAGAAATAATTATGTAATGAAATTTTGAGAACAAAATTTTCTTTTAGAGAGAAAAAATTGTAACACGAGACAATCTAGATTGTAATGTTGACTCTAAATAGACTATTTAAAAATTTTTGTACTTTATGAAAATGTGAGAGAATAATTAATTTAGATATAAATGTGAATTTTTTACCCTTTGAGCTATTCAGGAACTACTTAGGCATTTGATTGGTAGACTTTTAATTTTTAAGTGATCGGTTATTAGAGTGAGTCGACACTCGGTAGAATTTGAATTCCTGTGAGAAATTGAGTTGCTTGGTAAAACTTTAATTTGGTATTGTTTCTCCAATATTGGTTTCTTAGTCGTCGATAACTATCTATTTGTACATTTCATCATCTCACGATGATTGCTATCTTTTTGGTATATATTTTTTTACTTATTTGTCGATGGATATTTGAACCTTCCCGATTGGTGGACATTTGAATCTTACCTCTTGGTATATTAGTTCTCGATATAGTAAATGTGAAACTCCTCAGTACATGCTTACCCCTCGGTATTCCATTTATCTCTGTGTATTCCTCTACCTTTTGATGCATTGTGTGCAACAATCTTCTCAGTTCCTTCCTAGGCATGACCTCCTCGATGAGAATCTTGCAGTTGTTCTTGGTGGACTTGTGTTATCCTTATAAACATGACCCTATGCTTGCAAATAATGACTTTGCTTGACCTTCACCGTTGGCCTGATTTGTGATCGGACCTTGACCTTGTTTGATTAGGCTTGACTAAAAGCCAACTATTATTGAGAACTCAAGTGCATTGTTCTCCCCCTTCTCGAAACTTGCATCAAACATCCATTTGTAATTTCCATTTGCTTCTCGGTACTTGAAGTGCATTTGGACTTAAACCTTAATTCTTTAAAGTTCTCAAAAATCTTTACTCCACTAAGCCACTTGAACCCTTTATTTATATAATGCATCAATTATATTATATCTCATATTTTTAGTATTTCATATTTTTATTTCTAATTCATTTTCCATAAATTTCATATTTAATTTCAGTTTTTCTTATCCATCACAGAACACATTTCCTCAACAAACAAAACTTCAAGTACATAAACCCATAGGGTTGAATTTCCAAATAATCTAAAAAGAATATAGTGGACACTTTGTGCAATTTAAAGGCATGTGAGGATCACTAGGTAAATATTAAAAATGAGTTTGAGGATAAAAAAAGAAGTAAGATTCAAAACCCACGGGACTCAAATTTTCTCTCACGTTCTGGATTATTCTTCTCTCTTCTCCCAAACCCAATCGATTCACCACCAAATTTCAAGCTCACAGGTTCCAAACTATCCATCCAACTCTCCAAAGTTAGATTTTAGTTTTGATCTTAGAGAAAAGCTAAGGATCTAGATTTGTCACAAATAGGAGAATCAAAGGGTTTGGTGTAACCTAAATTGGGAGGTATTATACTCTTTCCAAGCGCAAGTTTTCATTTATTTAATCACCTATCTATTTGGATTTGGAGGATTTTTAAGTCACTATAAATGAGAGAAAAATAAGATTTTGAAGGTTAAAGTTTATGACTTGACTTAGATTGAATAATATTAATGATTTTGGTTATTTGATAATGTCCTTTAGTAGTTGGACAAAACTTATCAAGGCCAAATATTTATTGTGGAGCGACATCTGGAGTCACCACCCTCTCTAACATTGTAAGTAGATGAAACTGTTGTGTTTGTGAATGAGAAAATATTTTTCATTGTTTTCTAAAATGATTTTCTTAACGATTTTATACAATGTTTTGAGAATGTAGAGTGTCTCTAAAAATATTGTGATTTGAATTATGAAAGTTATACACTTGTAAATATATCTTGTGCCATACTAAATTTACTTGTGAATATTGCTGATAAAATATGACTCTAAGAAATTATTGAATTTCTAAGGCACATAAAATGGTTGAAAAGAAATGGTGCATGTATTGGCTTGAGATATGGATCTGAAACCCCTATTAATGGCTATAGTCATTCTTACCACAGCGTGGTTCAACGGGATAATGTGGTAAGGGTTTTATTTATTAAATAGGGAGGTAGTCGAGCCCAAGAAATGTCTCTTTTGTCCCTTTAGGCTAACTTTGTTGTACTATTTCGGAGGTCCCGAGTTAACACCAAACTTGAGGCTAATATTTGTGATTGATAATAATTAAAAAAAAAAAAAAAAAAAAAAGCTTGATGGTTCCACTATTGGTCCGAGCTAGGCCTTTGGTGGAAAAGATTTTTGAGGCAAATCCCTTGATTTTGGAAAAAGTACATATTGGATACTATTTGTATTTCTTGAAAATCATGGCTCTTGTTGAAAAATTTATTGAAGACCACGTGATGTTTGTTCAGATAAAAATGTGATTTTGAAAACCTTATTTGACACTCTCACACTTCTACTTATTTTCTTGCACAACCAGACTATTGCACCCCATTCCTTTGAGTATTTTATACACACTTCTTTTATTTCTATTCTTAAGCGGAAAGTGGTATCATCATAGTCTGGCAAGATATTGGGGTGCGTGCTGGTGATTGCATGTATTTCTAAATCACGTGATGGTTATCGCGTGCTCGGACTCGAGGGTTGGGGTATGATAGTGTATGAAATAAATTTTGTAGAGAAAAAGTCATATGTTCTGTGGTTCTGAGTGGTGACCCATGTGTTCAAAATATTATCGAAAGTATTAGAGGCATGAGAAAGAGTGGATTTGCCACGGACGCTAAATTAGAAGTATTTTCCAAAGTCGATACCTTTTCCATCGAATCCAAAAAATTCTTCAATCTCTCAATCTTATCTTTATTGAATTCAAGATATGGTAGACTAGATTCTTCGTTGTTATTATCTACAGTTGATTGTGCTCTAACCGTATAAGCTTGAATTTGCCTGGAGGAAGACAAATTCTTAGAAAATGAGCCTAAAGCTCTGATACCATGATGAAAGAATATCCCTTTTCTTTCATATCTCAAATAAGGTTAATTTATACATATATATTTACATCTGGAATAGTTAAGACAAGAACAAAATAAAAATAAGAAATCCCCAAATTTGAGGCACGTCCTCAGGCCTTGGGTTATAAGTTAGAAAAGATTGATTTCTAAAATTAGGATATATAAATTTTTTGAAATAAAATACATGTTTGTGTTTTTTCACAAATATTAATAAATATTAAAAAATTTCTTAGTATGATCTAGTTAGGCGTTAATAAGATGAATATTAATAAATAATAATCCTTAACTTCACATCACAGCCTAGGACGGCCCTAAGAACAGCCGGTGCTTCACGAGGATTAGGCAGGCGACTCTTCAATTGAGCAAAACAAGCGGCACCATAGAAGGAAATATGATAAAGTGGAATATTACAAGGGAGTTCACACTGTGCACCATTAGGTCATCTTGAATGTTTTTAAATTCATCGAACACTACATCATTTGCTTGCAAAAAGTCGACTCAAGTGTATTGGCCTTTCACATTGTTGGAGATGGATTACGACTCCTGAGATCCGGCTTCTTGTGACTCGAGATGGGTGCTCAATGAGGAGGTTTGAATCCTGCAAAGACTATAAGAGGGTGCTCACTTGAGAGGCTCCAATGCTCGAAGTTAAAAGCGATTTTCGAAATGATAAACAGGGGAGAAAAAGGGAGGAGCGATCTCCTGTGATCTTTGTATGTCATGTGTTAAGTTAGAGGACTTACCTTGTGCCGATACGTCGAGAGCTTTTATACAGCATCCCTCTTAGAATCGTGTCATCGTGGGGCATTGCAAACCCTAGTTTCTTTATAGGGTAATCAGGCGATTCGAATCTCAATTGTCAAAGATGTTGTCGTCATTTAGGAAGTTGAATTATACGTGAAAGATTTTTTCCCTTATTAATTAAATCCTCAAGGTTTTATTCCTTATCGAAGAGATACGTTTCATATTGAAGTAGGAAGCTCGATCAAAGCGGAATGGTTTGAGTATTACCAATTGGGAGTAGGGACGTTCGGTTTATTTAGTATTTGGGGCGCCATCGGTCGGATGAGAGAGAGAAGAACGGCCATTCGATTCCTCCATATGCTCGGATCACATAGATCTCGTCGAGGAGCGGATGATTAACAAATAGGATTCCGTAGAGTTAAACTCTTTCGGATAGATTTAGGCGACTAAGACTCATTTGGAGAGATGGATCCCATCGGTAAAGTATGGCGACATAGGCCCGTTTGCGTGTGCGTGGATTGGATACGTTGGATCGTGGGCCTTATACCTCTGTTGGATGGAGTCTAGTATATGTAGTGAGCTTTTCGAAGAGGGTCTCGTCATTTGCCCCGACTCGTGGTATGAGTTTCATGCAGAAATACACCATGAATAATGACTTTTCTGAAAAGGCTCTAAACTTTTAGTGTAATAAGTGTCTTTTCGACTTCGTGAACAGTCACTAGTGGTTCTTTAAAAACTATGCATCTGGGCGTAGTATATATTCACTCTTCGTCTATGAGCAATTTTCCTAACTAGTGAAGATTTTCACTAAAAATGCCGAATGGTTCATCTTCTCCTTATTAGAGCCTTAACGAAGTGCAAAGCATGATTACGAAGGATGAGCTAGAGGAAATATGATCGGACATGGCTAAGGGCGGTGACTTTGCATTGATGATGCCTTTGGTAAAGATAGGGGCAAATGGGCGCCCGACGATTGTGTCCCATATGTACTGTAAGTGGTGAAGTATGGGATAAGATCCCGGTATCAGGCGAGCTTCTTGTGGTGATACAACTTCTTTGGAGGGTCTACCTCATATTGTTCATTTCTAATATCTGGTGTTTTGTGGTTGCGATAATTTCCCTATTAGGGTTTGTCGTTTTTGTTTTGATGTGGAGATCTTGGCAATCCTTTTTTCAACGACACGATGTAAGGAGCGGAGTTCTACCCTTAGTTGGTATCGATTACGGATCCATCTAGACTTCCCCTTTGGAAGTTTTATTATAGTGAATCAAGGATAAATTTTGAGTCATGAGAAGTTTTTCTTCGTAGAATTTCTTGAATAGGGATTTTTACTGTGTTGCAGATGTGGAGCACGGGGCAATTCATTGTTGAAGGGAAAACCTCGACATCCCACTTGCCATTCCTAGTTTTTGAGATCCATTGGGCAACGTATGAGTCTACTCATCATAGTATTTTGATGGACTCCCTAGTAGATGATCAAATGTTGCTTCGGCGGGTTTGTTGATTGATGAGAGAAGGAAAATCGTTTGGCCCATCTTCTTGGAGCATAAGAAAAAGGAGGCGGTAGACGATGCGAAACTGGTGGAGCATCTTTATCTTAGATACGATTTCAAATGATAGAGTGTGGGTCGAACGCTAAGAGACCACATGAGCGCGCTAAAAGGTCTCCAAGGAAGGGGCCATCGAAGTTGAAAAGGAGAAAATTCCACCTACCACAGGTCTCCGAAGAGAAGGTGTAACACCAACAACTGCCCAGTGTCCGCATTATTGTGCTTGTTCATGAAATATATATGATATTCCTCAGTTTCATTATAGAAAACTCACTCAGAAATTTTTCCATTAAATTCATTTCTAAAAATTTCGGCTAAAATTGTCAGAAATTAAAAATTTCTAAAACGACCACTGAGCATCAAATAATTATAAAAATGGTCTTAGAAGTGTATGAGAACCTCAAATAGAGATAAATATCACTTTGTAGAGCTAAATCAGGGATATACGGAAAAGTCGCTAGGAAACTCTAATTTAGGACAAAAGTTGTACGGCAAGGTTAAACACCCACATTTTGATGCGGGATCAATTTAATTAGACTCAATACGGGGTTTTGAGTCTACTAAGAAAATTCGAGAGAATTTTTACTGATCAAAAGCGTATCGTTACTAGGATTAAGCGATTTGAAATTTCTAAGAAAAATAGGAGAGAAAAAAAAAATAGATAGTCCAAGTTAAATTAATTGGGTAGTAATAAAAACTTATTTTATTGAATTTTAAGAAGCAAAGAGAAAATAAAATTTAATAGTAAATTAATTCAATGGTGAAGATTTGATAGCTGAACAAATTAATGGTTAAGAGAAAGGAAGAAATGTCCAAATTGATTTCTTCCAATTTGGGATTAATTAAGAGGGATTCAAGTACCAGACTTTTGGGGGGTAGGTCTAAGGTTGGAGATTTATTGGAAGAGAGGAGGGTCAATTTAGGCTCTTAGATCAAAATGATGGGACCCACACACATTTAATGAAAATATAAATTGTGGGGATAAGAATTTTATTAATAGCAAGAGTAAGTGAGTGGGTGAGAGAGAGAGAGAGAGAGAGAGAAGAAATGTGAGAGAGGGAGAGAGGAAGAAGAGTGAAGAAAAAGGGAAGGCTAAACCATGGTTTAGTGTTGGGAAGAGAACAAACCATGGTTTGGGTCCAAATAATCCAAGGGCTAGGAATGGATCTAAAAAAAATTAGATGGATGGGATTAAGGGAGCAAGTAATTAAACCTAAACCTAAACACTTACCCTTTCATTCTTTAAAAAAACGTGTGTGTGCAAGCCAAGAGGAGAGACTCTTCATCTTCTTCCTTCCTCCATGGCCGTGACCTACCATTGAAGAAGAGACTTGATTCCTCCAAACAATCACTCAAAATTTTTACATGGTTTGACTCCTCCCAAACCCTAGTTCAACATATCAAAAAATTGGAGAGAAAGATAGAACCCTAGCTAGGTTAGTCTAGAGTGGCCGAAGGCTCTAAGGGATAAAGAAAATTCTACTCTTCAATATGAACCAACCATGGCCCAAGCTAGGAGAAAAAGGGAAAAAAAATTCTACACTTGGGTGTACACTTGAGAACCTTGTGTTGGTGTCTTAATTTGATGTTTTTAACTTAGATTAGGGTGCAAAATCAAGTGACCAAACACAAGGAGAGCTATACAGAAATTTTTGAATGGATGGAAGATTAGTAAAGCCTTGGATTTTGTTACAACGGAGACAATAAACTATAAACATGTTGTGCAGAAAAAATTCTGCATCTTGTGTAATCCAAAATGGGAGTGTGACAAGGTGTTTTCGTGCTGAAATTTACCCTTCTTGAAGCTAAGTAGTGTGCAGAAATTCAAAACTTGTTTGGCCATGGAATTGTAGTACAAACCATGTTCTTGGTATGCTTTGAAAACTTGGAGTTTAAGTGTAATCCTTGTGTGCAAAATAATTTTGACACTATGATGATGAGTTAATATGTGCATTTGTTGATGTTTTAAATGCAAGTCCTTGTGTGCCAAATTTTTAGTGCAAGGAATAATGAAAATATGTGTTGGACATGAGGTTGGTGGTCTGAAATTGAAAGAGGAAGGAAAGATTTGATGTAAACATTGAAATTGTAAATTTCTGCAAAACAGAGCAAACTGACCAGACTATAATCTTTCTGTAATAACTTTTTCTTCACAAATGAAAATTAAGTGAGGTCTTCTGCCTATAAAACTAGACTTCCCATAGCTTTAAGATGAGATATGATTAGTTGAATTCTGAAGAGAATTGGATTTTTATTGATTTTTCAGAGTTAGATGTTCTGTGGTCAAATATCCCATTCTGTCCTGTTTTGGCAGTGGATTTGATTTATATTTTGAGGTGTCTTTCTGGTCTGAACCAACCTGAGCTCCAGTTATGAAATTTGTAGATCTATGTCTTATCTTTAATTTGGGATAAGAATCAAGTGATTTGAATATCTGTGTAATTGGAAGTTACAGCTTGTTTTCCAAGACTGTGCAGATTTTAGGATTTGCAGTCAAGAATTTTAGAATGAATTCTTATGTCTTTTTGTAATTGAAGTACAATTAGGTTAAAAATGTTAAGAATTATTGTTTTATAGTTAAAATATGGAATTGTATTAAATGTGGTAATAAATTGTGTTAGTTTGGTAGTTAGTTTGGGATATAAAGAATGGAAAAAGTGTTTGTATACATTTAGGAGACCTAGTTATGATGTTCTAGGCTTTGGTCTTATGTAAAGGATTAGTTAAAAAAATAATAGAAGTAATATTGAATTTGTCAATGCTATAACACTTATATATATTATATGTATTACCTTTATAGTGATACATTCGTTGATTGAA